>CM065137.1:337500-937500 GCA_033026305.1 Cirrhinus molitorella | reverse complement strand
TATGAACGAATACATAAACAATAATGTGTATCTTAGTTAAAAAGACTGTTGTACGTTACATGTAGACCTAACATTATTGTTTGCTCTGTGTGTGCGGCAACGCGAATGCACATCCGGTAAGGCTTTTTCAAACGTTTATTAGATCGTTGTCATTTAAAATGATCTAAACGTCCAGCAGTGTCCAAGTACGCGAAACATTTGGACAAAACGTAATATTAGGATGCTGTTCAGTGCAGCTATATGAACACAAATTAACCGCAGCAGATGTGGCTGAATTTGAATGCATGTTTTTATTAAATTCATCCGTTCGTTTAGATTAACACGACTCCAGAGGATTAATTTAACCAGGGTTCCCACTCTGAGCCAAATGTCAAATTCCCTGACTTTTCCCTGACTTTCACTGATTAAAAAGCTGAATTTCCATGACCTATAATGAACGGATCCACCCATTCGCAAGCTTTATTTACTTGTTTACAGACGTTTTTAGTACAAAACTATGGAAGCCCGTTTCTGCCACTAAATAAAAAACCAGATAAAGATAAAACATGCAATTCTGACTTTATAACTCACAACTGCAAAAAAAAAAAAAAAAAAAAAAAAAAAACGCACAATTCTGACTTTATTTCTCAGAATTACGAGTTTATATCTCACATTTCAAGAGAAAAAAAGTCAGAATTGCGAGTTTGTATCATGCAATTGTGAGAAAATAAGTCAGAATTGTAAGATGTGTCACAATAACCTTTTTTTATTTTTTATTTAGTGGTGGAAACTGGCTTTTTCTGTATTATTTCTACACAAATTAATTTATGTTTTTTATGATTTCAGGGGTTAAACAATCTGAAGGATTTTCTGTTTGTAATCAAGTTCATCATTCAGTTTTTTTTTATTATTTCTTCACATTTAGTTTTTGCTTTTCACACCCAGTCTTTGAAGTGGTCATTTTATAGCAAAAGCTCTTGAAATTTACATTTTCCTGGCATGTTTGCCTTAGTTATCAGGTACAGCCTGATGACTGCATTTGACTTCAGTGATTGTCAGTTAATAAAATGGCACTGAAAAATAGCCTAACCATAAAGATAGGCAAAAAGTGTAACACAATGCGATAAAAAAAAGGTATAGAAAAATTACATTTTAATAAATAGAAATAAAAATCCCTGATATTCCATGACTTGGACCAAAAAAATATTAAATTCCCTGACTTTCAATGACTGGAATAGACCTTTTAAAATTCCATGATATTCCAGAAATTCCATGACCCGTGGGAACCCTGTTTAACCCGCTTTTCCACATTCCCCAACCCGTTTACCTTGAGAAGATAGAAGTCTTCTTTTTTAAAAATCGTACAGTGGGTGTAAACCGTTACGGGACAGAGGCGGGCGGGATTGACGCATTTGTCAATCATCCCGCTCGCTACAGTAGATGGGGAATGAACCCAGCGCTCTGATTGGTCGAACTCCTCTTTCATTGCTGTTGCTTGATTTAAATCCTGTGCATTCACAAAGACGTCACCAAGTTTTTGCGTAGTTTAGAGTGACATATTGTAGCAGCGTATTTTGAAGTCAAAATGCGTATAGGTTGGCAGCTCTGCTCTCAGGCCGCCACAGGACTGATAGCCACCACTGGTTTAAGAGTATTAATAATCAAGTGTTTAAGCTGATGCTCGCTCACCCAGCGTGACCTCGGCTGTGATGTCATGCAGCGTGTGACTGGTGGGGACTGATGGGGTGCTGTCGGGCGTCTCCGTTTCATCCTCCTCTTCCTCGTCTCCTCCCTCAGGGCCTTTCTCCAGTCCCTCTATCTCCAGAATCCTCTTCTCCAAGAGTTCAGCCTGACGCTTCTGCTTCTTCTTCATCTTTTTCTTCTTGTTCTTGGACATTTTGGCCATCTGAAGAAGAGAGTCTTTTAACTTTTTCCCAATCTTAGAAAATCCATTGAGACTAGTAATGCAAGAACATCCGCAAGAGCTGAAGTGTGCAAAAGCAGTTGTTTGCATGAATAACTGATTTCACAGCATTATTTAACACATTGCTGATAAACACTTACTTGTTTTGGAGCTGGAGCTGTACTCACTGCAGTGGAGGAAGAAGATGAAAAGAGAAGACAGCATCAGCATCATAAAAGCAGTTTTTCAGTTGCTACACAGAGTTCAAAAGCAGTGCACATGAGCTTCTCCAGAGAATGTGTCATCCTTCAGTTGTTTAGAGGACCTTATGAGTCACTGCTCTCCATTTAGAAACATCCCGCAGACTCTGCGTCACTCTGCATAATGTATCAATGAAGATGTTCTATGCTGAGGTGTCACAAGAGGTGAATGGATGTGAAGTTACTAAGCTACAGCGATATAAAACAGAAAAATAATACAACACAACATTCATAAACACCCTGACCCAGTCTAAATGCTAAACAGTAAAACGCCATTTCATTTTAGTCATATTTAGCCATCTGAATTGTTTTTAGTTTTAGTTGACTAAATATCATAAGATCTTACTAAAAATCGACTAAATCTACAGTAGATTTACTTGGGTTTAGTTACAGTGTAATGCATTAAGCATTTCTCATTATATAGGTTTCATATTAAGGTTTTATCGTGATAAACACAGATTTAACTGTTGTGACACGCAAAATGAAACCACTTCGCATAAAGAAACAAGAACATGATCTTCTTTTCAATTAAATGGTTATAAAGGCTAATTATGCATTCTTTATAACTTGTTTACCACATTCTTCATTCTTGCAAGCAGACATTTATTGATATAAATTAATTTAGTTTAACCTTTATTAGGGCTACGAAAGTGACTCAGTCATTAACATCAATGCCATAGACAATAGCAACTAAATTAGGCTGCTGTACCTTTAAAACCGAATGCACAGATGCAATGTACTGATACACGTCCGATATGGTGATATTCTCCCAACCGTTTACGTAACCAGAAGCGTTTATGTGAGTACTCATCAAAACAGACCACGCAGCAGATTCGTTCTGAATGAATCTCTTCCTAAATCATCCCTCCCTAACATTTTCGTCTCATTTTTATTCACTGACGAAAATGTCAACAGATTTACATCTTCGTTTCTGTCATTCAAAATTAGTTTTCGTTTCGTTTGTCTTTGAAAAAAAAATTGACTACGAAAATTTTATATCAACGAAATTAACACCGATATTAAATATTGGGATTCTGACCAACGAATGTTTAGTTATTTGTGATTTCTAGCAATTTTCTAGCATTTTAAAAAATTATTTAATAGGGCTATTTGCTTATATAATATATTTACTTAGAGCTGTTTAATACATCAGTCATTTAATAATTTTTGTGTGTTTCACAGAAGAAAGTCATACAGGTTTAAAAGATAATGAGGGCGAGTAAATGATGACAGAATTTAATTTCTATTTAAAAATAATTCATCTCATCACCGTATTTAGGCGACTGTAACTACAGTGTAAATGCATTCATGGCCAGCAATGAGCTGCAATAAATGTGATCCTGGACCACAAAACCAGTCTTAGGTAACACAGGTATATTTGCAGAAATAGCCAACAATACACTGTATGGGTCAAAATTATACATTTTTCTTTTATGCCAAAAATCATTAGGATATTAAGTAAAGATCATGTTCTATAAAATATTTTGTCCAATTTATTGCCATAAATATATCAAAACTTATTTTTTTATTAGTAATATGCATTGCTAAGAACTGGACAACTTTAAGGTGATTTTCTCAATATTTTCATTTTTTAATTTTCTGATTTTCAAATAGTATCTCAGCCAAATATTGTCCTCTCTTAACAATACGTCAATGAACAGCTTATTTATTCAGCTTTCAGATGTTGTATAAATGTCAATTTCAAAAACGTGACCCTTACGACTGGTTTTGTGATCCAGGGTCACAAGTGGCTTCGTAAATATATATATATATCTAAATACTAATTCAGATAAAGCTTCAGAGGAAAAAAAAAGGTTGTTTTAGCCCAAAAGATTGTGTAATAAATTCTATTTGATGCTTTTCTCATTTAACAAATTAATGACCTTTAAAATGATCCTACCTAATTCAATGTGTGACTGATTTGTGATGCATTTAAATAATCACCACATTGTTCAATTTAATTTTATGTAAAAATATAAATCGCCCAACAGCCCTAATAAATGTGTAATGCTAAAGATATCATAACCCAATGATCTATGCTAAAATACATTTTTAATAGCTGGCCAGTTTTATTGTAGATTTTATTGTAGATTTTACAACATTTAGCTGCCAATTTGGTCACTCATTCTCAGATCATCCATTCACTGCACAGGATCCACTTGTGCATTCTTAAAAATAAAAGCTCCAAAGGGGTGTTTTTCCAGTGATGCCATAGAACTATTTTTGGTTCCCCAAAGAACCCTTCACTGAACAGCTCTTAAAAAAAACATTTTGTTGAACAATTTAAAAATCTAAAGAACCTTTTCTCCATTTGAAAAGTTCCATGGATGTTCAAGGTTCTTTGTGGAACCATCACTGCCAATAAAGAACCTTCATTTTTAAGACTGTGAGCAAGAGATGCTAAATTTCTCCAAATGTGTTCGCATGAAGAAATAAACTCATTTATTTATTAGTACATTTTCAGCACATTTTCATTTTTAAATGAACTATTCCTTTAATAACAGGCCTCTTTAGTCTTCATTTACGCTTCAATAAATTGTTTCAAAGAACAAAAAACATTGAAACGTTTCTGAAAACCAGATTTACCTTCAGAAACACATTCATATAAACCCCCCACACCAATATTTAGATTTTTCTTCAATTTGCTGTGTGAAGAGATCCGCGTTCAAGTGCACTCAAAAGGCTGAAACTTGCCACAAAGCACCAGCAAAAGTAATTACAGTGAATGTGTCGGGGAAATAAGGAGAAATTTGAATTATTTATTAATACTAGTGTATTCGGAATCAGTGTCGAAAGATCCTGACTGGCAATTTCCTCTTCGGACGCGCCTTTAGAAAGAAATTTCGTTAAGCAATAATTTTTGTGTTTGTAATGTTTTGTTGATATTGTGAGTGCACACAAATAAAAGTAGACCCTTACTGTTCCGAATTCTGTATTACTCTTACCTTTGTGAGCAAAAATGACAGATAATCTAATTGTTTCCACCGAAGTGTTCGCGCTGGCGCCTCGATGTCTAGTAAAGCGCAAACGGTCGGATATGCACCTAATAGCACACATTTATCACACATTTAAGTTTAACTTTTAAACTAATATTGCATTATACTTGAACTGTTTTATATCTATAGATTTTATTTTAGGCAAGTCGTGATGATTTAAGAAGGTAAATTGATCAAACAGAAGTCTTCCGCTGGCCACTGTTTGTTACTTTAAAAAAACAACAACTTATATTTAACGAACAAAAAAAATGCTGCAAATGATTTTCTAAATTAACTTAAAAAAGTGAAAACGAAATATAATCACTTTGCCATTACATACAAAATGGAACTATTTTAATAGCTGAAACAGTAGTATAAGCTGTTTTGGGAGAAGGGGGAAAAAAGACTCGGGTTCTAATGCATTGTGTGCGAAACTGAACTGAACAACTAGTTGTTAATGAGGTTAACATGCATAGGTCTATTCTTTTGTAGTATGTGTGGTGCATCCATGGGTGAATCACAGGGAAAGCAGTACCAGAGCAACACTTCTTCCGTACATGCAAACTGTACGGAATGTAAGGATAATTTAAGGGATTTCTATCCTGCATTTAAATGCGGTTGTCACTCCTGAAATTTACAGTGTGTATATGTACGCTGCCTTTTTGCTAAAGGAGCGCAATAATCGCGGTTGTCTGAATTGACTGTGGTTAGATTAAACAATCACGATCAGATGGTTATTTAATAATCGTGAAAGGCCTATTCAAGACTTTTGACATATTAGTTGTTTTGTCCCACATGTTAACCATCCCTAAATAATCCAATTGTATCTCTAAAAGGAGCGTTTGGCATCACCTGCGGAACCAGAAGGTGGTGGAGCTCCAGATTTCTGCCACTCTGTGGCCTCGGCGGCCAGTCTTTTGACATACGCCTCGTTCACGTCCATGAGGATGTTCTCCGGCTTTATATCGGTGTGAATGATCTTACACTTGGTGTGCAGGTAGTCCAAGCCTTGCAAAACCTACGCAGAGAAAATTTCAGTTTGACCTGCTGTAAACCACATTAAATGATAATGAGTGGAAAAAAAACCACGCACCTGTCGAATGATGCTCTTGACACACGGCAGCGGCAGGCCCTGATAGTTGGACTTGATAATCCACTTCAGCAGATGGTGGCCGAGAACTTCAAACACCATACACACATCTGACGGCGCATGTTAAAGGGAAATGATGGAGAACAAGAGTCCAGCCAAGAGCTCCAGCTCATTACGAGCTGTACTTCACAAATAAAAGACAGAGCTTGCGCTGAATCTGAATCTGGGCAGAGCGCCCGCTCTCACAGCTGTGGATCAAGTGATTGAGCGGCAGCTGAAAACTGCATCCTGTACAGAAGCGAACACGGAGTGCACTAGAACAAAACCTGTGGAGCACTTGTAAAATAAAGGACACCTGTACAATCAGGCATGTGATCAGCTAGAGACAAAAAAGAAGAAAAATCTGACCACGCCCAAGCCACGCCCACAGGCCACGCCCCCAGCACTTGTTTTATATCTCATTAAATTATTAATAATACATACTATTGTCCTGTAAAAAATAAAAAGCATCATTTAATAATCATGATAACAATATAATACAATATAATGAAGTACTAAAATATATTAAAGTATATAGAATTGTTATTATTATTATTATTATTATTAAAGTACCTGCGAAAAGAAAAAATTAAAAATTATCAATGCTTTTGAAATAAATATCTTGTATATCTATAAATATATGAGAAATTATTTGATCAAAATAAAGTAAAAAAAACAGCAATATTGTGAAATATTATTACAAATAAAAAAAGTTTTCAATTTTAATATATTATAAAATGTAATGTTATTCCTGTGATGCAAAGCAGAATTTTCTTCAGCATTACTAGTTTTCAGTGTCACATGATCTTTTAGAAATCATCATTTGTGATGCACTTTATTTTTCAGGATGTTTCGAATAAATATAAAGTTAACGAGCAACATTTATTTGCATTTATCAAATATACAAATTAAATGTGTTAATGCATTTATTAAATAGAATTTGTCTGTCACTCACTTTTCATCACTTTCATGCATGATGAATACAATTATTAATTCTCTCTCTTTTTTAAATCTTACACAAATGTTTGAGTGGTAGCTATATTGTTTCCAAAAAAAACATTAAGCAGCAAAACTTGTTTTTAACATTGAGAATAATGAGAAATGTTTCTTGAGAAGCAGATCAGCATATTAGAATGATTTCTGAAGGATTATGTGACACAAACTTCTCTTTGTAAAAAACAGATTCATAAATCTAATGACGAATGTTGCATTCCCAAATTCAAATTAAGCTTAATCCAAGCGCAGCGCTAACAGTGAATCTAAACTAAAACAGTATCGCATCAGACTACAGTCTATTATATAATTACATCACAACCGTTGTGATTTTTATGACTAAGCAATCTCAAATTCTCACCTTCATTCATAAAGTTACCTACATTTGGCGCTTTGAATCATTTGAACGCTTTTAACAATAACTGTCCTGCAGGTGGTGCTACAAGCTCCTACAGCGCTCTCAGGCAGGACCACTCCGTCCATGATGTTTTAAAAAACAGTCTTTTCTCTGTTTATTTACGGTAATTAATTGCTTAAGGCCATTTGTGCGATTTCAATTCTCGCAAAAAACCTCGGATCTACACAAATCACATGGGTCGTCCCTCAGAGGTCGGAAAATACGAAAAATCTGTATTTATACAGAAAAATCACATCCCTGACAATAAACAGCAGCGGCACTGAAAGGATACGGGTTCCGTTTACGCCTGAGATCTTGAAGTCGTCCAATAACTGCACCACTTTCTCCCTGCTGGGATCATTCTGGTCTGTGTTCCTGACCTGAATCCACCAGACGGGGTAAAAAAAAATAACTCAGGACTCGGACAGTTTAACAGACGAGACACTTGACGTTTCAAAACCATTTCTTTGGTTTATTACAAAACAAACCGTGTTTTCGTTTGATGAAATCACTATCCTCGGGGCATGTGGATACACCTGGCTTTCATTACTTTCTCACCACATTGTGGCATGCTATCAAATCCATCTGACACTAAATGGTCTCGCGAATAATTCATCGTAATGGTTTGTACGGCAGCGCTGGGGTAACTCACCGCTCTCAGGAGCTTGATCTCATCGAGAGCCGTTTCAGTGTAGTGCTCTGCGCTCTTAACCACTTTCATGGCCACAAAACGCTTCCCTCTGCAACCAAACAATCAATTACCTCTCAGCACACATACTTAATATATATATAAATGAAATCGGAGGGAGAAACAAACAGACAGGTAAGTGAACGTACTGTATGTCCCAAGCAAGCCAAACTGTGGAAAAATGACCCCATCCCAGCTTGCGGATTATGTGGTAGCGTCCATTGAACAGGTCGCCTATTTTCACATGATGATAACCACCTAGAAAATACGTTTTGGATGTTAGCAACAATCCATCTGGAATTATTTTAATATCAGGGTCCAAAATGAACACTAGCTGTGTTTCCATCCACCTATTTTTATGCACATTTTGGAATATCACATGAAAAAAACAAGATGCGTATAAATTCTAAAAATTGAGTAGGATCAACTTTTTTATCCAATATGAAAAAATGATGGAAACACATTTACCGGCTATGAAAGTGAATTAGTCAAAAACTGAGTGATTTTCTCTTTCTTTTTTTGCTTGATTAACATCAATCCCACAGACAATAGCAAACTAAATTAGGCTGCTGTCCCTTCAAAACTGAATGTACTGATACACATCTGATATACAACAAAAAAAAACAAGATGCGCATAAATTCTAAAAAATGAGTAGGATCAACTTTTTATCCGATATGAAAAAATGTGCATAAATTACGATGGAAACACATTTACTGAATAAATTTCATCATGTGCATTAAAAAAGGTCTTGTTTACCACCTTCATTATTTCAAGCAGACATTTATTGATATAAATACATTTAGATTAACCTTTATTAGGGCTACGAAAGTGATTTTCTCTTTCTTTTTTTTGCTTGATTAACATCAATGCCACAGACAATAGCAACTAAATTAGGCTACTGTCCCTTTAAAACCGAATTTACTGATACACGTCCAATATACGACATAAAAAAAGCATGATGCACATAAATTCAAAACATTGAGTAGGATCAACTTTTTATCCGATATGAAAAAAATGTGCATAAACTACGATGGAAACACATTTACTGAATAAATTTCACCATGTGCATTAAAAAAGGTCTCGTTTACCACCTTCTTCATTCTTTCAAGCAGACATTTATTGATATAAATACATTTAAATGAACCTTTATTAGGGCTACAAAATACATATATATATATATATATATATATATAAAAATCAGGCACTTCATTAAAATAATGGTATTAATGATTATGATAATGCGATTAATATAAATTAATATTAAATTACATTTTTAACAAAATCATAAATATCACTACTGTAATTTTAGTACTTTAGTAAAAAAAAAAAAAAAAAAAAAACAATAGAGTATAATATTATAGAATACTACTAATAAAAAATATTGAATTTCTTCCAAATGGTAAACTAATAAGCTATCATTTTTGGGCAGATAAACGCAGGAAAGTTTCTCATTTGTTTGCAACAGCTTTATAAATGCTTTCCATTACAAATCTGGTGAAATGGGTGCGCATTGTGTTCCCCAATGGACTGTAAGTGACTCAAACGCAGTAAACTCAGCAGATGCAGAGATGGAGTTTGTGTGAAACAGAACACAGCACATTTACCATAAACTGAGCCACTGAAACCGATGAATTATGAGTTGTTTGCATGCAAAAAGACAAGCGCAGCACTTCACTCTGAAATGTGCTGTGCATAATAGTGAATTAAATCGTAGAAATGTATTGTGATTTTAATTTCATTTTGATTAATCACAAAAATGATGTTGGACCCTGTTTACAATGCATATGCTTTCACTGTCGACATTCTTTCCAAGGACTCTGATCACAGGACTCCTACCCTTGCAGTAATCATTAGGATCCTCTTGTTCCTCGTCATCTGAACCCAAGATCTCCTCATCTTGCTCCTGCAGTGAGTCAGGCTGCTGTGCGGCTCCCCTCGGGTGGGGATCAGGCCTGGAGAAAATAGAGAGCTTATCTTTAGAAAACAGATGCAACAACGGTCGAGCAGCAAATGCAACCCCTGGCCAAATGTTTTCACACTAGACGTGCTAGTTACAGAAAGGCCGCCAAATATTATCCATAGCATGCTGTTATTTGCAGTAATTCGAAATCCTCTGCGTTTACAATTTTTCACCACCTTTATCTTGCTATTGCACCATATCATCTATGAATGTCCAATGGGCTCCTCTGATGTGAGGGTCAGACATTTATGAAAGCTATAAATCAGCGAAGGTGCATGTTAAACTGGAGAGACTGCGGGTATATTGCCTGAGTTAGAGAGACCGTCTTTGCTGGTTCACTATGGCTCAGCAGAAGCCGTGAAGGAAATCTTAAGAGGCGTCATGCTGAGAGAAATTCTAGAGCATTCTGTCTTTTTAAGTGAAGCTGCTGCAGCAAACTTAAAGGAATAGTTGATGTGAAAATGAAAATTACCCCATGATTTACTCACCCTCAAGCCATCCTAGATGTATGTGACTTTAAACTTTCAAACAAACACAATCAGAGTTATATTAAAAAAATCTTATAAGATCTTTTCAAACTAATGGCAGTACATAGAGATTGAGACTGAGTTGAGATTTTGAAGCTAAATAAAGAGCATCCATCCGTCATAAAAAGTAGGTTAATAAAGGCCTTCTGAAGCAAATTGGTGAATTTGTGTTAAAAAAAAAAATCCATATTTGAAACTATAAACCGCCAGTCTTTTGTGAACATGAGTATGACTGTTAGCGAAAGCTAGAGATTGTGGTTTATAAAGTTTTAATTATGGATTTTTCTTACACAAATGCAGCAATTTGCTTTGTAAGACTTATATTAACCCCCCAGAGCCAAGTGGTAGGGCTGTGCAATTAATCGAAATTCAATCGTGATTTCGATTTCGGCTTCAAATGATTATGAAAATACAATAATCGAGATAAAACGATTTTTGCTCCCGATTCCACCCCCTTTGATGCACTTTTGCTCCTCTATAGCTAAATCTTCACTGTACTTGTCTGTGTTCTGTTCCGTCTCTGAACGCATACACAGAACAGTGCAAATTGTCTTTCATGCTTTTAAAAACACAACATCAAATACACATTAATAAATCAAGCACGTCCCATTTTATGCAAGTCACGTTACATGATTTTACTGATTTGCATGTGAAACTGTTTCAGCTATTAAAATAGTTCAGTTTTGTATGTAATGGGAAAGTGATTAGGCTTATGTTTCATATCGTTTGGAAAATTTAGAAAATTGTGGGAGGATTTTTTTGTTCGTTAACTATACGTTTTTTTAAAGGAACAAACAGCGGCTACTCTGTTTGACCAATTTGCCTTCTCAAATCATCACGACTTGACTAAAATAAAATTATATAAAACAGTTCAAGTATAAAACAATGTTGCTTTAAACGTTAAACCTAGATAAATGTGCTCTATTAGGCACATATCCAATTGTTTGTGCAGAGAGTGGAAGCTAAAGCCGCTTTGCAGGACATAGAGGCGCCATCACTTGCATTTTTTTCCCAGTGGAAACTATTTCAAATCATCCATCAAAACAAAAAGCCTTGCAAATACATGCCTTACAGACATGATAAAAGCATATATAGAAAGCTTTAAATGATTACTTAATCAAATAAATCGAAAACACAAACTCTTTTGTTATGTAATCCATAAAGATGCATTTCTCTCTAAAGGCGCGTCAAAGAGGATATTGCGAGTCAGGGTCTTTGTGACACTGATTCAGAATACACTAGTTTATTCATAAATAATTAAAATATCTCCTTACTATTTCCCCCCCAACGCATTCCTTGTTATTTTTTTTGCCGGTGCTTTGTGGCAAGTTTCAGCTTACTGCTTGAATGCGAAACTGCACTGCAGGGTTCTGCTGCTGGCTGAGACACTAAATGCTGTCTGAGCCGCTCTCGAAAGTGAAAGCAAAGTCTCACTAAATTTTTTTAATCGCCGTAATTGATGGATGTCCAAATGATAAAAATAAGGAGAAGCCTAAAACAGGCCTGATACCCGGCCCGCACCTGAACTATTATGTGAAAATTGGCCAAAGCCGGATTTAGGGGCATAAAAAAAAAAAGAGCTGAAATGCAGGACTCTCATCAATCATATAAAGTTCCAGACCCACTTATAATAGAGATTACAATATTGACCAAAATAATCATGATTATGATTTTTGCCATAATTGAGCAGCCCTACCAAGTGGTGCGCTTTCTATGATGGATCTCAATGTCCATTCACTGCCACCAGGACATTTTTTCATACAACTCCAATAGTTTTAATCTGAAAGAAGAAAGTCACCTAGGATGGCTTGAAGGAGAGTAAATCATGGGGTCATTTTCATTTTTCGGTGAACTATCTCTTTAAAAGACAGTTCAAAATTCAGCCATTATTTAGTCACCCGCAAGTTCCAAAGTTTGAGTTTATTTTTTATGTGGAAAACAAATTGATGTAGTTTTAAAAGAACACTCCACTTTTGTTTTTGAAAATAAGAGACTATATTGGACTATATACTGCATCCATGGCTTGGAAAATCGCAACTTTTAATTTTCTGTCAGTCTTTGTGCACGACGTAACTACAGAAGTGTCAAGTTTTAAATAGGAAAAATTGTGAAAATCTTTGGTCATTTTTGAACGAGATGCTAATGGTCTAATCTGATTCTGTGATTTATGCTCTATGAGATCAGCTGAATGGATTCAAAATGGTAAACTTCATCTGTTTAACTCTAGGGGAGTTGGAAAATGAGCCTATTTTCAAAATTCCTTTTAATAATATTTTGAAAAAAAGTTTGTCAGTACATTGAATATATATAATGATTTTAAAACACATTTTAATAAATGTTCAATTTGCAACAAAAATACAAAGTATATGTGTTTAATAACATTCAGCATTTTAATTACACATATCCTGTCAGACACATGTAGGTCAGTTACAGATTTCAGCTGAAAAAAATTAGGGCATGTGCCAAGACTTGCAGCGAATAACAAGACTAGACACGATATGGTTTTGCCAATCCGATTGTTTTAATTATAGATTTGTGATCCATTAATTTTACCTGCATTGTGTCTAAATATCTCATTGACCTTTTCAATATCATGGTATTTGCAGTATTATTTCTATTGGTTGGTTGCACCGGCAGCGGGCATTAATGCGATTAGATATGCAGCTTTGTGCCGTTCCCGCTGATGAGTTCGCCTCGCTGTGTAGTGTAATCTCTCTGAAGCAATTGGCAATTTTCTGCATCCTAAACCGGGCTCAGAACCGAGGCTTGGAAGTTCGAAACAAGTCCAAAATAGCATAAGCCTTTACAAGGACACTTTTTAAATCAGTCACTCTCAATACGGCTTATGAACAATAGTGGATTAAATGCGTGAGTTATTAAACATGTATGTTATTCCTGTGTGTTACACATTCAAATATAGCCAAAATAAAAAGACTGAGACGGAAATTAAAATATTTAATCTGCAAGAATTATAAATAATAAATGCAGTTAAACAGAACAGCTTTTTCTAACAAATCGCAGGTGGTTTTTTTCCCCCCCAAATCCCAGGCAACATCACATATCACAGATTGTTCCCATAAACATGGACCGGTTTAATTGAGAAGCTCTTATCTCTGTCTGCTTACCAACCGAATCAATTTTGCGCTTCGTGCGTCAGTGAGTATCTCAATAACGAAGGCACCACCGGCGGCAAATACAATGCAAACATCTACTTCAGATCCCGGGGATTTACAAAATCTGCTCTTTTGACTTAATTAGTTTTTGATTTGGAGCAGGCAAACTTTGCAGTTTGCAGAGACACCACACATATTCTAATGAACATGTTAATAGCTGAGAAAGATTGAGTAGTAATGAACGTGGTGGGTGAAAATAATTAATTTAGCCAGATCCCACAAATTAGAGGCTTTGCTAGTGGGAGTTAATTAGTGGAGGTACATGTGAATGTGACGCAGGTCTGGGGGAAGAGCTGTACACATGTGCATACATATATCCATGTGCCCATGGCTCAAAGCAGATGTTGAACCATAGCAGTCCTGCCAACTCCTGCCGATCTAATCTTAACCCTCATACAGAGCTCTCGTGTGAAGGGCAAGGCGATATAACTAATATTCAATATATTTCAGGGCTCGAAATTGCGACCATTTTGGTCGCATATGCTCCCGAAATTTTATCTATGCGACCTCAAAATATATTTGGGAGCATTTGTGCGAGTGCATGTAACTGTTGTCGTGCGACCTCTTTTCATTTCTCTAAAAACGTTCACAGTATGTGGCTTCTGTGTGCTGAATACTGATACGGTGACCGGTCTGCAGTGCAGATTTTAGATTGGTTAATATTAGCTGTCGATCACTCTGCTAACTACTGCGGGAAATGTAAAGGGCTGAAGAAGAGGGAAAATGAAAAGAACACTGACAGATTTCTTTTGCAAACTGCCTAACGTTACAAATAATGGCACTGGTGAAAGAGAATTTTACTTGCCCTACCGGACAGTAACCCGATCAAAAAAATCAATAACAAACGATAACTAGCGCAGCACCGAAATTTGAGATGATTCTGACTGTATTAAACGGTGACTGAAAACGGACAGCATCAAGGTTGCGTCAGTTGAGGCTCAAAACTAATGAAAAAAGAGCAAACAGAAAGAAACAAACATACTGTGGTAGAAAAAAAAATGCATACAACATATATAGGTAAGAAACATTACACTAACAAGCACCATTACGATATGACAACAGCAGTTCAATAAACTAGTAGTTAATATTAACTGACCTACATTTTAGACACATCATTGACCATTTTGCGAACGAAAATAGTTGTAAGCAAAGGCGCAGCAGAACAGTCGCGAATCTGAGCCATTCTGAATAACCGCTTGAACGAACTGGTTGAATCTGTGACTTATTCATTAAGACAGTCTCTTACCGCCACCTATTGGTGGTTCGGTTTCATATTTTAAAAACTGTTGCATTTTACCAACATTTTACATGTATATGTTTAAAAAACTAAAACTTTAATTTTATAACATTATGCATTTGCAGTTTTATTGCACAAATGCATTTTTTGGAACCTCTTATCTTCATTAAACAGTAAAGACATTTAAATGCACTTAGGATTTGTTTTCCTCTGTAGTGGAAAAATGGAGTTGGTTGATACTGATTTAATATGTCTAATTATTCTAACTAAATGTATTGATAAGTACAAATTTAAGGCAAATATCACATAGAACAGTGGTACTGGAATGGATTACATTTACGCCAAAGAAAAAAGGGCTTTTTTTTTGTTTTTTACCTGGACAAGTAAATGTTTTACTAATTGTTGGTGGGTGCTCCTAATTTTTTACTGGTGCTCCTAACTTTTGAAGTTGGGAGCACCAGTGCTACCAAGTAAAAAAGTTAATTTCGAGTCCTGTATTTGCCACGGTTCTTGCTCAAAAACTTGACTTGGCTTTTAATTTGGCCATTAAAGACAGCATGAAACTGAATTTCCTTCCATTGTGACACATGAGGTGAGGTGAAGCCTCCATGGATTGGATTCGATGGAGCTCATCCAAAAATTCTGAGGCCAAAGCAACACCACAACGTCATGTTCCTTAAACCATTCCTGATCTTGTTTTGCAGTGTGTCAGGTGCATTATCCTTCTGTATGTAGTCTGAAACGATCATTAGGTAGGTGGTACAAGATTCACTTAAAAGATTCAGGAGCATAGTCAAAATTTCAGGAGCACCTTCTCACTTGACTTCAGGGGAATTTTGTTTAGTACCTTTGTAATGAATTTTTGGCAACTTTATTAAAAGTATATCATCTTTTATGTCAATAAAGTATATATTTTATAACAGAACAGAACAAGTAGAATAAGAATAAGTTATCAAACAAATTAAACCAGTATTACAGGCACAGGTAGCTAGGCTATATGACATTTATTATAATGGGTTTATGTGAAGATTGTTTCAAGCTCATTTAAATTAGAAGCTGTGTTTAAAAGTCTAATAAATGTTAAAGTCACAGACACGATTATGCTGTAATGTTGAATGGTTATATTCAATAGTTAGATAAACTATTTAAAATTAATAGAGACATCAGTAATTAAAAAAGATTGCATTAAATATTTAAAATATACGTTCTTCATGTTGTTTCTACATTAATCTGAAGCATGAATGTGAAATTATTGCAATATAAAACTATAAATAAAAACTTTAATGCCAGATAGGATTAAACGATTAATTTCAGGAATAAAAACTGTGCGATTAATTAGTTTTTTTTTTTTATCAATTGACACCACTAGTACATTTTTTTTTTTTTTTTACGTGTTCTTTGAAAAGTAAGACAAAACAGTAGCACAATGGTGAAAAAATTGGCAAAATACAAGAGGAAATGCATGAAAAACCAGTATTCAGTATTCAGTCTTCAGCCCTGTGTTTCATTTTGTTTGGCTTCGGTCAAGAATTTATTTCGGTGCATCTCTACTAAAGACATTACAGTCTCGTGAGAACCTGCACCCTGACTAACCGCTTTATTTTGATCAAGTGCCAGAAATAACACATACAAAACCAATTCGTCTTGAACATGGAACTATCAAGGTTTTACTTGTAGAAAGAGCGTGATGACAAAAGTGATGAATTTTCTTATATAAAATGTTTTTATATTATCATTCAATACGTTTATACTATTCTGAAAGCCAACAATAATGAATGCTGAGAGATCACCGCAGACCTAACAGCAGTTAATGACATGAGCCACTGAATTAAGGCACAAGACATCAACATCATTATGCTTTTATTTTTAAATGGTATAACAGAGGTGTCCAAACCTGCTCCTGGAGGGCAAGTGTCCTACAGCTTTAGCTCCACCTTGCCCCAATAAACCTGTGAGAAGTTTCTGAAGCTGCCTGAAGACATTGATTAGCTGACTCAGGTGTGTTTAACTGGGGTTGGAGCTCAACTTTGCAGGACAGAGGCTCTCCAGGAGAAGGGCTGGACAACGCTGTATATAATGTGCAACAAAAATGCATCAACCTAGAGATTCTGCCATACTGTTCATTCCATCCTAGATTTATTTATTTATAGTGAGCATGACCTTGCAATACGTACATGTGAGAGTAATGTCAAAACAGAGCACCACATGTTGAACTTTTATAGTTTTGATAGGAACAATGTGATACAGAGTTTAATTACCTGGTGTTGCTAATCAATGGCGCGACTTTCTGCAGTGATATAGAATTTAAGGGATGTGCAGACATGGGCGAATGTGCACTACATGCCCAGAAGTATGTGGGACAAACTGACACCACACCCATGCTTGCTTGTTGAAGCACATTTGGGTTTAGAGTTCAAAATTAATGGGCATTAGGGAGTATTTCCTCCTTAAAAGCTTCCACTATTCTGGAAAAAAAAATAATAATCCACTAGACACTCCAACGTGGATTTGCTCCCATTCAGACACAAGAGCATCAGTGAAGTCTTTGTGCAGAGCAGTTCTTCATTTAAAAATAACAAATAAAATACACTTTTGATTAATACCAAAAATGTTATTAATCATTCTTTATATACAACTACTGTAATGAGGTTTTGTTTGTGGAAACTGTCTTCAGATGACAACTGTTTTGTTGCAGTAAGGATGGAAAAAAAGACAAAACTTTGCCTAATAAGATGGGAAACCCAAACGTCTGGAGAGATTGTGGGCGGCCCTATTTTGCACTATTGTCAACTCAGACAGCACAACGCTGTCGACATACCAGAATGCCTTGCATTGCTTTAGTGTCACTAAGTAATCGCTTGCCCTTTCAGTAATGTGTGGAAAAGACATGGCTTATTTTGTTATTTTTGTCTACTGAAGACCTAAGGCCTATTCGTTCAAAAAACAAATATTCACCACAACCAAGACTAAGAATTAAAACAATGCTGTTTGATTTCATTTTTTTTAATATCGGAAAGTAGGGTATTTTTAGTAGTGTTTACTTAAAGAGCAACTTTAAAGGGGCCATAAGCATCATCGAGCAGAAATGCAAAAAAATTGTACCTCTGATTTTTGGTGGTACATATGGGACATATAGACAGAATTTATGCTGATGAAATAACTACCAAAGTCGCGCATATGTCACTTGATCAAGATCAGGTTATATTATTTAAATTAAATTATGCGGTCAAAAAACATGAATGGAGAAATTAAGATCAATAACAGAAAATACTTGAATTTAGAAAATACAAAGGGTGAATTTTAGGGGTGTGATGAGACACTTATCCGACAAGACAAGACGAGACATGAGACTGGATTCACAAGAACGAGATGAAATTTTAAATTTTTTTAGGAAATTATGAAATGTATGGAAACATACTACATTACATTATTTTAATAACTGAAAATCACAAAATGCAAAAAAAATATAGGTGCATTTTGATATGAACTTGTACTTTATGAAATTAAATTCTATTTTAATCAATTATATGCAGTAATAAACGTAAACTGAAGCTGCACGATTCTGGATAATTTGCAAACCACAATTTTTTTATTTTATTTTTTTTACAATTTGTTTATTGAGATATAACAAATTATGCCAGTATATTACAAAAGTATTATAAATTACAATAGTTAAGTCTCACTTTTTTTTTTAAAATCACCTGAGAAATAATAATAATAAAAAAAAACAGACAATAATAATAATAATAATAATAATAATAATAATAATACACACATACACATGTAAAAAGTAAAAAAAAAAAAAAGAAAGGGGTGAAGAAAAAAAGCGCAGGTCAAATAAAAAAAATTATACATATTAAGAGGAGTTGGAAATGATCATGGAAACGAGAGACGCAAAGCATGATATAAAAAGGGGTCGTTTAGGAAAAACAGTAAATGCTTAACTAATAGTTTAGGAGTAATACAAATAATAGTGAACATAAGTTGCGAGTCAACCTATATTATCTCTTCCAACTTCATTCATTATATCACTGAAATCAGAGTTTGAAATAAAGGATATAAAAGGGCTTCCAAATATTTTCAAATACAGACAGTTTACCTTTCAAAATATAAGTAATCTTTTCCATTGAAAGGCAAAAGGACATATTATTGATCCACTGTACGATAGATGGCCTTTCTGCTTTCTTCCAATACATAGCTATTAAACGCTTAACCACAATTTTTTTTAATAAATTGGAGATCACAATTCTCCCACGATTCTGAAGAAAAAAAAAAAGAACAGAAATCTTAACAAAATGATTTAATTTACTAGTGGTTTTGACACAATGTTCATTGCTTAAGTCTTTAAAAAATATATTCGATCAAATTTTTAAAAAATGAAGTCGGTGTCTTAATTAATAAAGACTTGTTTCACTGTTGGAATCTCCTGAATGAATGATTCAATGATAAAAATGTTTTTAAACGTGCAGTTGTCGCCACCTCCTGGCAGAAGAGGATAAGCTTCACAAAACATACAAGTGTTAAGATACTTACGTTTGATCGCTACTGTACAATAAGCGTTCACACTCAAACTATAAACTTTTATCCCAGTACTTCTGTTATTTAAAAAAGTTCGTAACACAGAAATGATGATCATTATGTGGTTGAAAAGACCGTTTGTGTTGCTCTTTCTGGATCAGCAGCAGCATGAGGTTTGAATGCTTTTAACACCCGTTTCACGCAATGTGAAACAGTCGTAACAGACCCCGTTGAATCATTGTCATTCAGTAATAAGATCGCGCAGGTGTTTGAACAGAGATCGCAATCTTTTAAGGATTAATCCTGCAGCTGTAACGTAAACACTGCAAAATGTTTTGCAAGGATATCGTCACTTTGTCACGAGACCAGTCGGATCTCGCAAGATTTTGTACCACGATATTTCTATTTCATGCTGACGTTAAGCACTTGCCATACTGATGTCTAGAAAAGCAACTCAATTACACTCTCTCCACTCATTCCATCAGCTAATGGAATGTAAAACAGGTATAAAAATAATCTGACCAGAAAATCATCACTGGCTCCTGCTATGAATCATTTCAGGAAAAAAATGGATAAAAAGGACAGTCCGTCCCAGAGCAGCAAGAGGGTTAAGTGCCTTACACAGTGATAAAGCACAATCTCTGCAACATCCCAGTACAAGTTCTCATCCAACAGACCTTAGTCACTATATTTAATGTTTGACAGGAATGAAAATGAGGCTGTGAGAGACAGAAGTTCAGTGTGTTCAATGGGCTCTACTGTTCTTTAACAGCATGCTAATTTTTCAGCAGATAAATCCCCCAAAAAAATCAGTCTACAGAAACGATAATCGCACCGCAGGATGTCCATCACGTCTTTGCATTGACTTAACATGTAAATCATTCGTGCTTAACACTTCATTTGCATTTAAGGTGCTTCATTCACACCTTTAGAGACTTGTTTTCATCCAAACTGAATTCAATATGACTAAGGTCTAGTGGGATTTGACCATTTAGTTACCAGACAAAACTCATGATAGATAGATCTATAACATGCATTTACTGACCATAATAAGTAGGGCTGCACGAAATATCGCGATATGCATATTGCAACAGCATGCGATATCTGAGGTTTTTTTAATGATAGGCTACTTTTAGGTTGTTTTAGGTCAAAAACTGGGCACTCGACTGACTTGGTTGACATTACAAAGAGTTAAGCGTCTTTCACATATCCTTTTATTTAAACAGAAACATGCACACACAGAATTAAGTCAAAATACCCGCCTCGATCATTCTCGTAAAGGCAGCCAGTTATGTTTTAAATGAATGTAAACAGCTGAGAAAGAAATCGGATGCATATTATATTGAATCTGTGTAGTGGTCTTAAAGGGGCAGCAGCCTATTAAGACATGCTGCTGTCTATAAGTCACTAATGTTAATCAAACAACAAAATACAGCTTTAAAGATTAATTCATTTAATTCATACAGTGAATAACACTATGCAGTGCCATTTTACACTTAATTATTACACTTCTGTACCTGAATACTACTGATGGACCTTTTATTTGTAATTGTCATCTTGTACTTATCTATGCTTGTTTGTTTGTGTATTTGTTCTTATTTTTTATTTATTTTTCACTGACTGTTTAATTGCCTTTAATCATGTTTGCTATAGTTTTTACTGTAGTATTGAAGAAGTAAAGTGTACTTTACATAAGTAATAAACAGAAATCAATGTTACATTGACATTAGGGCTGCATGATATTGGGAAAATATGCAATATTGTTGTTGAATATTGCGATAATGATATTGCTTGCGATATAGCATTTTCCTATAGAGAAATTTTTATTAGCTTTTTTTTTTAAATAAAAAAAAACTCCAAAACTATTATATATGTGATTACCATACTGAAATAAACAGGTAATAGATATTCTTGAATTCTAATTCTAATTAAATCTAATTCCAGTTCTAGGAAGAGGCAAACATTTAGACTAAATACCTCAGCAGATATTCTGATTTCTGTTTTGCTGTTACCAATAGACTTGCAAACACAAAATGCATTGCTCTCAAAACATTACTTTTTATTCTCATGTAACCATACAATCATCAAGGTTGTCTTAAAACAAGCATCTTTTAAACTAAATATTTCCTTGCCTTTTAAAAAAAAAAAAAAAAAAAAAAATACTATTAAACAAAGTGTACAGGCCTTAAATAAATCAGTATGCAGTGGAAATACTAACATTTTCAACAACATCCATGTAAACATACGTAATAACATGTAAATCTATGTTTTAGCACAATGCAATGCCATATGTGCTTAAATATGAAAGCTGTTTTATTCCAGAATTTTCATCGGTTATAAAAAAATTCAGATCCGGTTCGATTTTTTGCATTTTTAGCAAGCATTTTGAGAGGTGTTTCGACAGTTCATTATGTATTGTTTTGCTAATTTTTGCAAATGTAACACATATATGCTTGACACAAAATAAATTTGAACTTATCGCAACTCTTGGCGATAAGGATATCGCATATGCTATTATCGAGATAATATTTTTTCTATATATCGTGCAGCCCTAATTGATATAAAACAAGTGGCATAATTTATTTATTTTTGTTTACATTGATGTTGAAGTCTACATTTTCTTTTTATGTAATGCTAAAACACTGCCGGTCACTTTCAGAAGTTGTAGCGAT
Source organism: Cirrhinus molitorella (assembly GCA_033026305.1). NCBI lineage: Eukaryota > Metazoa > Chordata > Actinopteri > Cypriniformes > Cyprinidae > Cirrhinus > Cirrhinus molitorella. The sequence goes on along the minus strand of CM065137.1, from coordinate 915,088 downwards.
GCTTTCTTTACCAAGAAAGAATGTGAAACATATATGACCACAAAAGAAGTCTTAAGTAGCACAGGTACATTTGTAGCAATAGCCAAAAATACATTGTATGGGTCAAAATTATACATTTTTATCACTTAATTAAGATATTAAGTGAAGATCATTTTCCATGAAGATCTTTTGTAAATTACATACCCTAAATATGTCAAAACATAATTTTTGGTTAGTCATATGCATTGGTAAGACCTTCATTTGGACAACTTTAAAGGTGGTTTTCTCAATATTTAGATTTTTTTTGCACCCTCGGATTCCAGACATTCAAATAGTTGTATATTGACCAAATATTTTCTTATCCTAACAAACCATACATCAATGGAAAGCTTATTTATTCAGCTTTCAGATGCTGTATTAAACTCAATTTCGAAAAATTGACACCTATGACTGATATTAGTTATATAAGGCTCATTTTTAAATGTTTTAAAATATATTTACATTGATTTTGCAGTTATAGCAATATCTTAGCGCATATCAAATATTGCATTTAAGGCATCACGTTTTTCTTCAATATCGCACAGGGTTTTGAAACGTGTCTTCTGAAAGAGAATAATCTCAAAACTATACACTGAAAACTCTAAAAAGTTATTAAATAAAGTCGGCTCTCAGAAGAACAGCAAAACAGATCCGTAACCAGCGTGAAATTCTCTCTGGTAAATTCTTTCCAATTTGAAATCCCAATGCAACCTAATGTCATCAAAGCAGCAGAGCATTATTAACAGCTTCTCTGAATGATAGATGGTCAGTGAGGTGGCAGAACTCTCTGCAGTGACTGAAGATTTAAGACGTCAAGGTGAATTGAGGTTTGTTCGGTTTGTGGCAGCTCCAGCTCAGAATGCAAAGGAGAAATTTTATAGAAGTGGAGAGAACAAACTTTTTTTGGATGGTATACAGAAAGTCTGGAACACAAAGAACCCGCATGTGTGAAATATTGATTCTCCAGCCAAGAAACGTTTGAAAGTTTAAGAAACATCAGACCACTAAATCCTCTAATTCAGCTCTCAATCGTTGTACTAGAGTAACACCAACTGCTCATTTTAGATTCCAGAAGCAGTGTTTAACTAAACTCCATTAATCCTTTCAGGAACAATGATCAAAATTAAGACGAGGAATCAGTCCTCTGGTTGTTTAAGCTGGCAGGAAGCAAGAGAGAGGGGGATGTAATCTACTGTTCAACATGCCATTGAAATTCAGCTTAATCTCAAGTCTACAGCGTATTGTTTCCAGCCTCAGACGGCACGCCTACAGACCGTCTGATACATGCTGCACACAAAAATGACAAGAGCTTTCAAAATCATAAGAACGAATCCAATGCAAACTGTCAAGAATTGTCTAGGTCATATTTCTCCCCAAAATAACAGAAAAATATAGAAGATTTTGCTGAAAGCAAAACAAAGCATCACTTTGTAATGTGACATTACTTGTTTGACATTTGTATCATACTTTCTACTTCTTGCAGTAGTCTACTAGTCTACGTAATGATATAAGGGTTGTAAATGACTTCTTTTAATTAATAACCTTCAAAACCCAAAACACCCTTCTTTACGCTTATGCTCAGAATGAATCTTGCATGCATTCATTAATGGTATCTTAAATGTAAGTAAATATAAAGTTGAAGTAACCTTGAACTTGGAGCTACTGCACAGTTAACGTTCAATTTTTTTTGAAGTCCATAAAATAAATCATTGTTGCAAAATAAGAGGGCCTGTATCTGTATTTTTCATCTACACATAACATTATTAATATGTTGCTGTCAAATTATAGGCTATTTTTAATGAGTATTGTACTGTTTGTCTGTGTTTTGCTAATGCACCTTGAGTCTGGAAACAGAGTTAAACGAATACCAAACATTTCTAATAAAATGCTCTTGAATGTACATCTATTACAGATATTTAAAAAGTGTATATATATATATATATATATATATATATATATATATATATATATATATAGAATTAGTATTTACATTGCAGTAAAAAAAAAGTTTTTTTTCTTTTTGTAATTTATTTAAATCATAATTTTTAGGGAATTTATTTATTGGATTATAGTAGTATGAATTTCAGTGATAATTAGCTTTTTTGTGATTTTTTTTTTTACTGTTATTCTTTCTCTTTAAATAAATATTTTTTTTTATATATATAATAATTTTATATATAATAATAATAATAATAAAAATATGTATTTTTTTAATATTCCTCTGGTAGTTTAAGCTGGCAGGAAGCAATAGAGGAGGATGTAATTTTGTAATTACAGACATATTTTTCTTTTATTTCAAAAATCATTAGGATACTAAGTAAAGATGATGTTCCATGAAGATATTTTGTTATTTCTTACCACAAATATATCAAAACTTAATTTTTTGGTTAGTAATATGCATTGCTTAAAACTTCATTTGAACAACTTTAAAGGTGATTTCCTCAATATTTATAAAAAATTTGATTTATACAAAATCTTAAGCTAAATATTGTCATGTCCTAACATCCTAATATCCCATACAAGCTTATTTATTCAGCTTTCAGATGATGTATAAATCTCATTTTCAAAAAACGGATGCTTATGACTGGTCCTGGGTCACATATAGGTTTCACCTGAGAACAAAGTGATTTAAGTGAAGTGTTTACTAAGGATCAGCTCGGTACATTGAGTCATTCGTGTAAAGCATGTTTGTGAATCTCTGAAATTCGCTTTACTATAAACCCAGGCTTCTCAATTGTGACTACATCACAGGTGACGAGTGGCCAGAGAGGTTATTTTCTTATGGCCTCACATGCATCCTGCCTATGAATCACATTTCCATAATTCCTCCATTAGCTTAAGTTGTTTTTCAGCGAAGGAGGCTTCTATTAAAAGCTTCAAGCCTTAGCAACCAGCCTGGACTATTCATCTGAACCAAAACTTCACCTCCCGAGCCTCTTGACGCATGGCATCCTTCATAACACAATCAGCCAGAGAAAAACAAGGGGGCTGTGTGTGTCTGTGCATGAGTGTCGGTCCGTGCGAGCGTCGTGAGTGGGAGGGAGAAACGTTCGGCGCGCAGAGAGTTAAATTGACTCTTAATACAGAGCTCAGCCTTCAGAAGTTCTCCAGCCCACACAACAAACCACAACACGTCTGACATTCTCTTGTCTTGTGTCAGAGGGCTCACGCATGCATCAAAACAATCTGCCAATGCCCAGCTCTGAAAACCCTGCTACCATTGTTTTCATTCGCGTGCGAACTGCATTGCAGCATTGGAGCCCGAAGCAAAGTAAGGTTGTTGAAATCAATTTCATTTACTGCAAAACCTGTCCCTTGTGGCTTTTCCCACCTGTGGTTTTGCTCCTGACTGCATCGATGTAGAGGAACTTGGTGACTTCTCCCGCTATTGCAGTGGATTTTCATTAAGGGGTCCAGCTTGACCATATACAAATCTCTATAAAGGTGAAGGCGAGCAAAACAGCGAGGGGCCGTTTCATTTCACGGCTGCAGCGCGGCGTGCATTCAACACGTCTCCTTCGCTTTCATCTCCCCTCTGCCACAATTTATCTCAGTCAGACTCTTTAAGGAGGCTGGATTTAATCTGAAAACTTCACAGAGTGTGTACACCATGCTTTCTTAAGCAGCACCTTCAAGAATACGCGTGCATGTCTTTTGAGAGGCGTTTGATCAAGAAAGATGCATGCAGAGCTATTCGGTTTGGTAAAAAGTTCATATTTTGAAATGCATGACTTATTACTTTTATATGCTTCAGTATTTGTATTATCCAGTACAAAGAAAATCGAGAAGAGTGAATAAATGTATAATTAAAGACATATAAACCTACACATACATTGTATGAATAAACATTTTAATAGTAGGTATGCAATTTTGAATTAAATATATATATACATATATTTTTCTTCTTTTCATGACAATCAATAAAAAACTGTATGAATATATTTTTGAATAGTAGTACTACTAAATGCTTGCATAATGAAATATTTATGCATGTTTTTGCTTCATTACATCAAGAAAACATTGCACAAATATATTTCTGACCAGCAGTTTTACCGTTAAATATTTGAAGATGATATTTTCACATTTTCTTCTTTATTTCACATTTATACGTTGCATTAATATATTTTTAAATAGCAGCTCTGCTGGGATATATCATGACACGCTATTACACATATAAATACATTTTTGTCTTCTTGTCATGCAAAAAAAAAAGTATGAATATGTCATCAACAGAACTACTGTTCTTATGCAACTTTCATTTTTAAACTGTGCATAAATTGTGAATAAACAGTTTCTCAAACTCATCTAAGAGACCGTAAATTATTCTTCTTTTTGAAGCTCTGAACACAAGCAACTATATTAATTGTCAAATCACAAATGAAATCAAAGCTCTCTCACACATGGCGCACCAGACACGCACTTAAGAGACACCAAAGACGCGAACAGAGGTGCAAGTTTGCTTCTTACCTACAAGATGCGCGGATGCCCATGAGAGAGAGCGCTAGTGAAGGCAACAGGGGCTGGCAGGCCAGGGACAGAGCCATGTACCAGAGGCAGAGGAGGGCCACCTCAGTGCACACAGATGCACAGTGAGGCTGAATGCTGAGGAGCCGGAGCCGTTTGCTCACTCGCTCGTCCCTCCCTCTCCTGCTCGCTCTGCTGCCGTCAGCAACGAGAGCCCGCCCATCTCACTGTGCCCTGCGCTCTGATTGGCTGGGGAAAGCAAGCACTGCATTGCAGGTAAAAAACACTGCCGCCTCCTCATTTCTCCTTCATAACGCGATGCGTTCTGCCGTCACTCATCCCATCTGCTCTCTCTCGAATTACAGCAGAAAAAAGCAGCAGCTCACAAGGCGGCGAGTTAGACGGTCTCTTGCTCATAACATCCGTGTCTCAGTCTAAACAAGCCTCTTTACATCCTTATTAGTGGTGGCAGGTAAGCAGCAGTGAGTCATGGCACTCCACACAATCAATTACTCTTATCTCTCACCCCTCTGAGACGTACACAACTACATGAGAGCTACTTGACTGCGAGTATCTCAAACGAAAGACCCCAATCAATCATTTTAATGGTTTTATAGTATCTGTTGCAAGTTAAGGCACAGGAGCTTTCAGGAGAGGGAAAAATATGACTGAACTTGAAAAGCTAAAGCCAATCAGAGTCAGACTGACGTCTCTTTTTCACAGACAGCGGAGTAGCTTCTGCTGCATAAGCTGCAGTTCTGCACTGAAAAACCTTGACTATGCTACTGTCAGTGGCCAAAGGAAATGAGAAAAAATATCTGAGAGAAAGAGAAGGAAAAAAAAATTCAACAAATGTTTTTTTTGTTTTTTACAGTGAGTTGTAGAGCATTTGATGCAATAAAACAACCGGTCATTTGTTCGGGAATTGGTTGGACTACACTGTTTGCGCCGTATGTTTTTCATTCAGTAAAAAAAAAAAAAAAAAAGTCAGTTAATCAGAAATTAGCTATACGGTGCTGTATGTTTTTGATTCAGTACAAAAGAGTCATTTGCTGAAGAATCAGTTGCACCACACTTGTTGCAATGTACATCTTGAGGTAAAAAAAAAACTTAAGTTATTTGTTTAGGAATCAACTGTACAACACTGGTTGTGTTGTATATTTTTGATTCAGGAAAGAATGACTCATAAGAGTCATTTGTTCAAGAATCTTTGAGCGCACTGCGAAAAAAAAAGAGAAAAAAAAGAATATACTCAGAGTCATTTGTTCAGTTGGACTCATTTGCATGTTTTTGATTCAGTAAAACAACTGACTTATAAACAAGTCTAAAAGACTGCTTTTGCAGTATGTTTTTGATTCAGAAAAAGACTGGGTTCATTAAAAATAAAAATTCAGGAATCATTCTGACACCTGGACTCGGCTGTTTTTGATTCTGTAAAAACAATCGGCTCATGAGAGTCATTTTTAGAAATCAGTTTTACTAATCTAGTTGCAATGTTTAAGACAAAGTGGGAGAAAAAATAAAGAAAAAAATAAGACCATATTGTATTTTTTTTTTTTTTTGATTCAGTAAAATAAAATTAGATAAATAAAATAAATCATAAAAGAGCAGACTCAAAGTCATTTGTCAGACTGCTTATCCTCTGTGTTTTAGATTCATAAAAAGACCTGGCTCATAGGAACAATTTGTTCAGGAATTGGTTGAAATACACCAGTAACTCTGGATGTTTTTGATTTAGTCAAAAAGAATCTGCTTATAGGAATCTTTTGTTCAGGAATCATGGTCATAGGGCTCCATAAAATCCATTTTATTTTTTCCCAAATTCCGTTTTAATTTTTTAGGACTCCTTTTTAATGGTTAAATAAAATCGTATTAATCAAAAATGCAATTAAATTAAAATCTAATTTAATCTAATTAAATAAAATCATGAAACTTACACAATTTAACATCAATTTATTAAAGGTTTAACAAAATGTTCAGGGTCCTATGAAATATTGCATTTTACTGTTACCAAATTCTGGTTTTAGCATGTGTAATTGTTTGAATGCATAACTTATTTATTCTCACAATAGCCTTGTGATTTTTTTTTTAACACTCAGAAATTGTGTTGTGTATTTATATTAACAGAAGGCATAAAAAATAATTCAACTTAATAAAAATTAATCAAATTACGACAGAGTTCATGTGTGATTCATGAAACATTCGTAAGCCGCCAATCCCGTCATACGAATGATAAGACGCTGATAAATGTATTTTTTGCCATGTAACATTTGATTGCTAAACTGTTATCCATGATGTAAACAAGTCTTTGTTTCTTAACTTGGTTCCAATATCCTTGTAGGCCTAAATACATGCAAAATGTTTATTTTGGGGCTGCGCGCTGATTTTAGAGCAGATCTTTTAAATTGAGCGGTGTAGGGTTGGGGTTAATTTTCTCTCGTATGTTCGTTTTATAAATGAGGCCCAGTGTGTCCACTCTATCTAAAATGAAATGTTTGTTTTTGTACTATTTATGAATATTCACCTCGGTTGAGGTCAGACTCTGAAAACAAACCCTGTCCAAAGCGGTGCTCCAGACGAGAGCAGACAGAAGCCATTTGAACAGGTGCAAACAAACAACATTATACACTCTCTCAGTCTCCACTCATCAAGCGCTCTTCTGATAGATGAAGAGACGTGGGTGGAGGATGCTGCTATGAACTAATACAATGTAAAAAGACAAGAGACTCTTCACTACGCATCGCAAAATCACTGACTGTTATGGAGCTGTTCATTAAAATCTAAAGATGTACAGACTCATGCAAGTGCATCACCAAAAAGCTGAAAAATGTGCAGCATGCAGGACTCTTCAAAGCAACGCTGCCCCGGTCCTACAGTGGGACACGTCATTAGATGAAATGCATTTAATGGTCTACTAGTTTCTTAGCAACCACAAAACCTTTGGCAACAGAAGAAAGGTAGGGTCTCTCTGACTGACAGGACTACAAAACACTTTGCCACGTGTATTGCATAATTTAACATTATGCAATTAACAAGCCTTTCATAGTGTTGATACATTTATGTAAGCGCTTGCGTGTGTCAGTACTTCAGGAAGTATGCACTTCACTGCTTTAAATTCTTGACATTTTGTTCTTGTTACAGCCCTGAATAAATTACAGCATTTAAGGAAAATAATCATTTCCGCTGCACATCAACACATTTATGCATCGAAAAAATGATTTGCATGTGTACTGACACATACTGGAGTCGTGGTGGGCGACACAAGTGTGACATTTTTTCGAACCTATTCCCCTATCGTTTCCTGTCTCCACTACACTAGGGATGGCTCGATACCATAATTTTGGCTTCGGTACGATACAAGAATGTAATACTTCGGTATCGATATTAAATCGATACTGTAGTAAGTAATGCTAACACACTAAAATATAATTTATACTATATAATTTATAAATAATTATTGACCTAAATTAATAAGTGCTGTAATACTGTTAGGTCAGCTCAGGTCAAGGTTTCTTTTACTTTTACTGTAAAGTCAAAATAACAGTCAAAATATTCAAAATCACGTTATTAAGTCTCTCTGATTGTTTTTAGATTTCAGACTCAGAAAGCTTTTACTCTGCTTTAAAAGTACTTTTCAAGTGTCTGTACTTTATGAATGAAAACTTTGCTTCACAACATTCTAAAGTATAATATTGTACTTTTTACTTCACTGTTTCATATTAAATATTTAATACTTTATTACATTAGAAATATACTACATTCTTTTTTTCCAAGTAAAAGTAATTCTAAAATTTACTTGAGTACAAGAAAATACTACATTGTTAATATTCCTAATTATCAAAGGTAAAACAAACAACAACTTTTATTTATGAAACGTAGTTTAGAAAAAAGTATGACATTATGCTTTGGAATGGAGTAAAAATTGTCCAAAGAAAAACACTATGATAAACTACAGATACTTTTTAAATTTACTTGAGTAAAGTAAAAATACTTCACTACTGTCCACTATCATTTGTGAATAAAAGTTATTAAAATCTGAATTTTTGATTGATGCACTCATCTGTCGATCTCTAAATTAATGGAAAAGATCAGGATGAGCAAGAGACAATTGCTTGGTGATTTATAGCAACGCTTGCATACAGCTGCAGTAAGGTCAGTTTGTTCACCTTATTATCAGTTTTGTGCAAAATAATGACATATTTCACTTCTACTGTCTTTATTTACTAGTTTTGAGCGCGTTGATGGAGTTTCATCTGTTTCTTTTGTCACATTTACCGGTTTTACAGCAATTTGGGAAGCACTGCTGCCTGCAGGTGAACATCGGAACTGCAGCGTATGAAATACCGAACTGGGCAAAATGAAGATATCGAACCGTTTGAAATATAATATATACCGGTATTTTTCCATTAACGGTATACCACGCATCCCTACACTACAGCAATAAAAAAAAAAAAAAGATTAATTTCCTTTTTTCTTCATAGCTCATAAAAGGAACTTTATTGTTCTTTGGTTTCCTATCAAGTGTTTTGGATCAAATCTTGCCCTAAAAGTCTCCCCCAGGATCTGCCTGTATTTGGGCTTCATCCATTTGGCTCTTGAAGGCAACAAGTTTTCAGTTCCTCCATCTAAAGAGCAGTCCCAGAGCATCACATGCATGATGGTATGAAACAAAAGTACAAACACAACAGTAATGCATGTAACTGGAAAATGTTAAGACCAATGTATGGGTCAATATCACTGTAGGGTGCCTTTTGGTGTCCTGTACACTAGGGCTGCAACGATTAGTCGACATTATCGATAATTAGGGCTGTCACGATTATGAAATTTGGCTGACGATTAATTGTCTAGGAAATAATTGCGATTAATAACGATTAATTGTCTGATTTAGGGCATTGACAATTATGACCACTATGGTGATTAATTGTCTGTTTCATGGTTTTGACATGCATTTTTTGCACTTTATTAAATAAATTGTTTCAAAGGATTGTAATTAGGGACAAAATAACAGTGTAACATTTCTGAAAACCAGAAACACATATCCACCCCAGTGGATTTTTCTTTAATTTGCTGTGCCCTTCCATTTACTTACTTATTTATTCATTTATTTTGCTATCACGCCTATTCTTTCACCTCTTTGTACTTTCTCGCCACATACACTGCAACTAAATTCGGTTGTACAGCTAATGTTAGAAGAAATGCTTTGTTGTGAAAAGTAGCCTACTGCACTTTATCTTTTTCACGACCCAATTTTCACGCCATAGTTCAGTCGGTCGTGTTTTAGGCTTCTCCTTATTTTTATATTTCATACATACATCGGTTATGATTCATCAATTATGTTCGATTTCATGTTCGCTTTCGCTTTCATTTCTGTGCCTTCAGCGCAGCTGGAAGAGATCCGCGTTTAAGTGGAAAAAAATACAAGCGTTTGCGCCTCAAAGTAAAGCGCGCAGCTTCCACTCTCTACACAAACGATTGAATATGCACCTATTTTAATAGCTGAACCTGCTGTTTTGAGAGAAGGAGGAAAAAATGACAGACTCGGGTCGGATGGGCTCACCGTTAGCACGTGAAACTTGCAAGTTTCCCCGCGTCCCACGATTGTGTGCGTGAAACCAAACTGAACAACTAGTTCAAAGTCATAGGGATAGCAGTAGAGCAACACTTCTTCTGTACATGTGGATTGATGCAGCATAATTTAAGGGATTTCAATCCCACATTTAAATGCGGGTGTCATTCCTGAAACTTACAGTGCGTATACGAACACAGCCCTTTTTGCGCAATAATCGCGGTTGTCTGAATTGACCGCGGTTAGACAAAATAAGATTAGACAAATATTTTTGTTGTGGAGTAGTCGTTTGATCGTAATGTAAGAGCCTGCAATACTGCGGTTTAACCAGTGTGGCGCTGTAGCGCAAGACAGCCCTCATGGATGCAATTCAAGAGAAGACGACACACAGCGCTTCAGAGCAAACACAGCAGAATGAGCAGCATTTTGATGAATATGTAAATATATATTGCACGCTTTCCACTTAGTACTGAAATAAGCACAATAAAAACTGACAGCAGTGTGAAAGCAGCAGTTAAAATGCATCTGATTGCAACAATGTGGATGTTTGCACGATAGTTTATCCAAAAAACAGAGCATCTTATTTTGACTTGCAAAAGGAGATGTTAGGCAGAATGATGTGTGTCTGTCTGTCATCTCCTTTTAAATGCCAAATACATCTATTTGTATAATGAACTGGTAACACTTTACAATAAGGTATCGTTTGTTAACATTAGCTAATGTATTAATTAAAATGAATGAACAATACATTTATTGCATTTATGTATTATTCATCAAGGTTCAGCCAAGGTTGGTTAATAAAAATACAGCTGTTTGTTGTTTGCTCATGTTAGTTCACAGTGCACCAAAAAAAGAAGTGATTTTTGCATTTAATGCAAATGCATTAGTAAATGTTGAAACTAACATTAACTAAGCTAATAAATGCTGTAAAAGTGATGAGCCTTATTATAAAGTATTACCAATTAATTGTGTAATAATTGTAAGTACATAATATGCTTTTCTAAAGCTGAATGACCTTTATGTATGTTAGAATATGCATAACATAATATTTTTACTAATTGCAAAAGATGAATAATCAATGAAAGTCTACAGATTAATCAGTGAAATAATCGACGATTAGTCGACTAATCGTTCTAACAACCGTTAGATTAATCGATTATCAAAATGATCGTTTGTTTTGACTAGACATGTTAACTAATGTCAACTAAATTGGGGACAAACAATTTATTAATTTGGAACTACTGATTAATTTCCTAACTAAAATTGTTTACAGTTTCTTTTTGAATTATTGATACATTACTTTCCCATTTGACACTGTAAAGTTGCTTTGACACAATTTGTATTGTAAAAAGCGCTATATAAATAAACAAAGCTGACAAGCTGACATGTGCTGGTATTCGGTAATGCGATATCTCACGATAATGAATATGCATGGTATTGTTATCGTGGGCATTTCAAAATACCGAAAATAATTATTTATTAAAAATTATTCAGAATTTTGAATGCATTTTAAGAATACTTTACCCATTAACTGGTTAAATGCACAACACCGCTGTAAACTGCATTGGAGACGCGTGATGTAAACAAGCACGAATGAGAAGCACATGGCAGAACGCATGAGACGTTCTGGATGAAAGTGAAAGTGCACATTCAGTCTCTGACAGCAGATGGTGCTAAACCCCAAATGCAATGTTAACCCAGAAACAAAGCAGCTGCGCTACTTTCTGAAACGTATTTAAATGATTTATATAGCCATTCACATTTTTGTATTGCAGTGGTGTTCATCACAGCACCAAATACTTTATTTACTATATTTAGACTTTTTTACATTTTAATCTGGACTACAACATGCCCTAGATATTGTTTGAAAATGTATTGATTCTTTGTTCGTTCACATTTTACTTTAGGGCTTCATTAGTTAACATTATTTGATTAATTATTTAAAATAAACTCCCAATGAAAAATTCTTCTAAACATTCATTAATCTTAGATAATTCCTATATAATAATAGTAACACGTTTTTAAAATCAAAAGACAAAAACTGTTTTTTTTTAATGAACTGGAGCTAACATGAACTCTGAAAGTTGTGTTATTTTTAACAAAGATGAATAACTTGTGTAGCAAATGTAGTTCATTGATCATGTTAATGCAATAACTAAAGTTAGCAAATAAGATCTTACGTATTGGTATTTTAATTCTTTTGCACTTTAATCTGTGTAAAACTTTTAACTTTATACATTTTTGTGTATTGCTTTATTGTGTTTTAATGTTCAAAAATTTTCGTTATTATACTGTATTATGACATCACTTTTTTGCAAATAAAAACCAATATCGTGATAATACCGTATACCATGATAAAAACATTAGCAATTAATCGCAGCATGAAAATTTGATATCGGCATATCCTTAAGTGTGACTGCACCTTAAGCATAAAAGCTAACAAAAACGGACTGAATAGCAGTTTAATGTGCATTTGGCTTGTGCTTTGTTTCCAGGTGAACTTTATTTTTATCACAGCATAAAACTTACTCCACAAAGTTTCAGGTTGTCACATGGCTTCAGGCACTCTCCAGGCATAACTTACTCTTAGCGTCTCATAAATGACACTCTCCTAAAGAGGCCGAAGTCTGAGATTGGTGTTGTCTGGACAGTTTTGTTTTATTGTAGGCCCAGAGCTCTGCCAGCGAATCTAGGTCTAACAAATTCTTGTCATGTTGCTCAATTTGGTAGAACATCCTGATCTTAGCAGACAGATAGTAGCAGATATGTCAGTTATTCAATTTATTGTGGCAGTTTCCTACTTCGGAACTTTCCTAGAGATTCAACAAAAGGAAGTTTGCGTATATCAACAGACAGCTGGCTGGCCTTCATAACAGCACAATCCAATTAATCTCTTTCAGTGAAATTCACTAGTGCAATCTAATAAACAAACTGCTCAGCAGTCGGACATGTATTCAGCACTCACTTAGGCCAACAAACATTTTACACATGTATTTGTGGTTTTCAAATGATCTAATTAACTGCTATTATGAGGCCTAACCACACGTTTCATTATATTCCACTACAAAACATGCTCAGCATTCATGCTTAATTAACCAAACAAATGCCAATTACACTTAAGCACTTAAGTTCACCACTCACCACATATTTAAATCTTTGTGAGCCCTACATGCTCTTTACATTAGGTTTATGTAAATGCATGAGAAAGACCATTCATTATAATGCAATTTTGCACTTTGTTTTGAAATGCAAAAATGCACACGGTCTGTACCAAGCTATATTGGACAATGAGGGGGTGTCATACTAGGACTGAAGGAATTAGCTTGTAGTCTGAGAGCTGCAGTTAACTGAGCATCATTGGGCATGCTAGATTAAGCTGCGTTATGCAATCTGTGCCAACCAGAGAAAGAAAGCAGGTTATCATAGGGCATGATGACAGCACATCAGTCTCTGCGGATTCAGTCAGTGTGCGTTTTACAGTAGCACATGCATTTCATAACTCATCGCCGAGCCCTAACCAGCTGCGACAGTGACAACACACGGACAAAGCCGGGCGCTCGGTTTCCGTTTCTGCAGCGTTGCACCAGGTAGCCCCACCCAAACTCAACACTTTTGCGTTTCATGCATATTAACCGTGAAAGAGTTACTGCTACAATACTAGGGAGTAGTAGGAGGTTGGTATGAATTAAATGAATGCATTTTTGCATGAACAATGACAGGGTCTAATGCTGCTTCTAAACGGTTGCCATCCTGCAGAATTTAGACGCAAACTGAATTAAACACATATGAATCAGTTAATCAAGGCCCTTAGGATCATTAAAAAGTTTCAGGCCCTTTCCTTTTTTTGTTATCTGGACAAAACTGTATGTTTAATTCAGCAGTGTGTAATTGTGGTTTAAAGGATATGTGACTTGACAGCAAAAACAAAAACAAAAACACACCCAGAGAGTGCACACATACACTATGAGATGTAGGTTAGACTAATGCAGGACATTTCATTTTAGACACAAGTTCCTGTTTTTGCTCCATTTCATCAATGAAAATAGTTTCAAACAAAGCCAGAGCAGAATTTTGTTTATTGAATGAATCTGTTGAATGAACGATTCAATGACAGTGACTTGCCGCCACCTACTTGCAATTTTTTGTTAATATTTAAAGTATTTTTTCGTCAGTATTTTTCACCCCAAATCATTTCAAATACAAGTACTATCCAAATGTATTGATCAAATGTAGAATCACAAAAGATGATGCATACATTTAATTAGGTTAGAAAAATGGGCCTTATAAAAGGTAAAAATGCCCAGAAAAGGTGAAAATGAATTTAAACTTGAAAGTTAATTTCTGTCTCATCTCTCAGAATATGAAGAAAATCAAAAGCTTTGGGTGTCAGCTGTTCACGGCAGGCTTAAACCTAGCAAAATATTGTCTAATTGTTATTGACAAAATTTCAGAAAACATCTGAAAGACGACATATTTTGTCATTAATGCTCACCCCTACTTCGACCGCATAAAAAAAGTACCTCTGCTCAATAAGCTTTACGATTTGAGGTACGATTCATGTCTTTAGAGTTACATCCCCAAGTTTAATACAGGGTTCCCACACTTTGGTTAACTTCAAATTCAAGGACCTTTCCAGGACTTTCCAGGTTCAATACTCTCAAATTCAAGGACTTTGAGAGAAATGTTACATCGTGTTACCTTGCAAGATACGTTGTTACAGTTTTCATGTGTCAAACACAACTATACAAAAAAGACATGACTATAAAAATAAACCTATACAAAAAAGACAATGACAGCGATCTGATATTCTATTTGTCGTAACGTACAAAACAAAGTATCTCATGCGGGAAACACTTAACGTAATGCAAATGCACATAGCTAATGTAAACCAAGCAAGCTAGTATGCATGGGCTACGAAGTGTAAATAACACATTAGCAAACCGGAGGAATTAACATGAAATTTTTTCAAGAAAACTTCTTGCACAAAATAAATTCAAGCACTTTCAAGGACTTTCCAGGGCCTTGACTTTTTTTTTTTTTTTTTTTCAGATTCACAATTTTTCAAGGATTTCAAAGACCTGTGGGAACAGAGATGTTCATGCCTTTCTTTCTTTAATCAAAAAGAAATAAATTTTTTAAGGGAAAACATTTTTCTCCATATAGTAGACTACAATGGTGCCCAACGGACTGAAGGTTAAAAATGCCGTTTCAATGCAGCTTCAAAGGGAATCCAAGGAATAAGTGTCTCTTAAATGAGCTCTGCGATGCACATACATACTCTGTGCACTAAGGTTCAATACAGTTGTCAAAAAGTTGTCTAAAAACTCCTATCTCATTTTCTCCTCCAACTTCTACATTGCTGAAGAAGTACGACCCAGTGTTTGCAAAGTGAAAATCAAACACCCTTTACAAAAAAAAAGGTAAAATAACGTTGTAGGACGATGGACCATTTTCACGTTTCCGGGTTTCTCGTAGCGGAACTCGTCATAGTTGGGTTAACTTCTAGAGCGGTGAATGGAAGAGTACCACAAATATATTTTTTTCATTCGGATTTGCTCAGATAGCAAAAGAGAAACTCCACGAAAGTGTTTTCATGACTTTGAATAAAAGGGAAAAAAATCGAGAGAGACTGATAACGGCAGTCAGAAGAGAGAACAGTGTCAAATTCACTGTCACTCCCATAGATGTGGCATTAGAAGCTTCCTCGCATTTGCATTAACTAGTGTTTTGTATTTTGATTAAAAGGTAATTTAATACAAATTAGTGTTATAAATGTACATAAATTTTTTTAAAAATAAAAATATTAAAAACTTGAGGATTTACGACGCTGATGACCGTTAAACGCGTCATCACAGTCTTGTGAAAAGGGTCCATTCTGAAGTTGGAGGAGAAAATAAGACGGGAGTTTTTCAACATTCCCTAACTGAATCGGAGTGCACAGAGTACATGTGCCTCGCAGAGCTAGACAAAACAAGCCTTTGTGATTAAAAACTGTATAAATATTAATTTATTTAAGAAAGATCGCGTCGCTAGATAAGACCCTTATTCCTCGGATGAGATCGTTTAGAGCCTTTTGAAGCATGAGTAAATTATCAGGAAACTTCTATTCCAGAAGTGGAGTAATCTTTTAAGGTTAATGGTTCCTTCAAATCCTTCAAGCGCTGATTATGAAGTACCCTGGCATCTTCGAATACGGATTTGCCCATTACAAGGCTTGAAAGAGTTGATCGGTCAAGTAACTCGAAACAGGAGCCGCCCTGCTGCTAAACAGGCCAGTGCAGCATCCGCACGGCGCTCAGCTTCCCAAAACCGTGACCTGATTTGGTTTCATGCAGTCCCAACTGAGAGCCACACACTCTGCCATCTGCAGTCCTCCAGACCCCCTGTGCTGCGGTTGTGGAGGATACAGCTTACATAATGAGCATCCTCACCGCTAGACAAATCCCAGCGCAGTTGACTGCAGCCTGAACTGCGATGCCAGCCCTTTAAGTTTTCCAGCACTGCACCAGAACTTGTGCACAGTGACAGATAGGGTGTGCACACCTGGATAGACAACTTCCCAACTCGGAGAACACGCAGGGTGAAGACACAAGAGTCCTACTTTTGCAGGATGCTTGACAGAACCGGGAGGTCAGTAAGTTTCATGCACGCATGCATCAGTCGCACCAGAATTTTGCGAACCCATCCCACTTACTTTGTGCAAATATGCATCCCACAATAGAGGCCATTGTGGCATGCTCTCAAGAGTCCCAAAGGAGAAATCTAACCCGAACCTGATTAAAATTGAATCCGGCATCAATAAGTCAGCAGTGCCACCTCAGCCTCCGTTCTTTCCCGTCCACACATTCACAGACACCCAGACACTCACTTGCACCTCAGACCGCTGGCGAGTTTCACGACGGCAGTGTTGAGCGAAACGATCCAGTCCAGTAGCCACATGGCAGAGGAGGAGGACAGCGCGGGGCAGGACGGCACGGTGCGAGCCACAGCTAAACCGCAGATGAGACTTTCTTTCTAGCTATCTCCCAGCCTGCTCTCTGCTCACTGGCCGCCTCAACACTACTGATCCGACACTAGTGAGCTGGAAAACAAGGCAGCGCAGGAGGGAGGGGAAGGGCAAGAGAAACAAGAGCAGAGGAGGAGGGTGATAAGTGAGTGAAAACTCACTCGCGTCTAACACGCCGTGGCGTAAACGCAGCGCAGGAGGAGAGGGCACGATGACAGCCTTAGAGGCTCACACTGAACAGTGGCACACCACACCTCTCTTCTGCATTTGGTCTGACATGTTGTATTTCAAGGACACAAGCAGACCCCAGAGGGCATGTTCCCTTCTGTTTGTGCTTCACCTGAGCATTCAGTTGATGAAAGAGTGCGTGTGTGTGGATGTGAGGGAAAGAGGGAATAAAACATATCAGGCTTGATGGCTGTCACAAAGCAGTGTTATGTAACAGCTCTCTTCAGGGCAGACATGAGGCTGTCCAGTATTTAAGAGAGGAACACACCATGCCCGAACGAACCACCCCATACTGCCAAATAGTGCTGTCAAACAATTAATCGCGATTAATCGCATCCAAAATAAAAGTTTGTTTACACACTATATATTTGTCTACTGTGTATATTTATTATGTATATATAAATACAAACACATGCATGTATATATTAAGGAAAAATATTTTAGATTTATATATAAAATATTTATATTTATTTATAATCTAAATTGTATACAGATATAAATATATATGTATATAAATATTTCGTTTTAATATATACATGTATGTGTGTGTATTTATATGTATGTAATAAATATAAAAAGTAAACACACATATAAGATGTAAACAAACTTTTATTTTGGACGCAATTAATCGTTCGACAGCCCAAAGGTCCAGAATTTGAGTACTTTTTTTTAATAACAATGATATTTATAGCCATAAAAAGTAGCCTATTAAATACTACCTTAACCTAACTGTCGCCCCCATTTTTTAAAAAAGACATGAAAGTGCACTATCCAAACTCAAATTGTTGTAACTCATGAACACTTTGGAATACAGAGCTAAGGTTGGTCTCTTTTTTAAGAAGACAAACAGCAGATTATTGCAAAAAAAATGTTAAAGAGAGAAGTTATAGAGGTTTAAATTTACTGTAAACAAAATGCACTGTACAATTTTTATTAAATTTGATATAAAAAACATTTTAAATAATAGGTTTTACCCTAAATGTGCTATTAAATTGAAGTTATGTTCCAAATTTGAAGTTGATATGAAAAAAATTGAGGTTTCTGCGAAAGTTTATTTAGGGCGTCATACCACAAACCGCCACCGGGTGCCATTCAAAATTTCTAATTTTCTCTGTCAATTTTACTTCTATTATAAAATAACCAAATATGGAATCCTGAGACTCAGACGTTTCCAATGATATGTTTTTTGTCAAGACTATAAAAAGTTTTGATTATAAAAGACCGTAATGCGTGACATTTGACACCGTCGCTAAGGGAGAGGAGACCGCCAAAAGATTTTAAAGTACCACTTCCATGGTAACGCAATATCCGATTTTAAAATAGTTTTCATATAATGATTCTTGGGCTTCTAAGCTTTCAAATGATATATAATTTATGATGATTAATAAAAAATTTGATAGAGAAAAAGGACAATGAAAAAAAGAGCGACAAGCGTCCCGGTGGCGGGACGGTGTCAGTTAAGGGATTAATTAGTATAAGAACAGTATTAATTATAATTTCAAGAGGTCTTAAATATGTGGAAGGAGAGACAATCGCGTTATGGATGCGCTAGTCAGACCGTTCGGATCAAAGCTCAAACAGCAGCGGAGCTCAAGTTTACTAGAGCCGGCGCGTTTACTTGCGAGCACTAAACGGCAACACTTACATAAACAAAAACATCAATAACAACAAAAATATAGAATATAAAATGCAAAATTACATCAAAGGCGGTTTGATAAATTCACTTTAGTTAAAAACTAATATTTTTAAAGGGTTCACATTTAAAAACAAATCCTTCTACCATTAAAAAACATTGTCTCTTAACATTAAAAATCGGACATATCGAAAGTATGTGTTTTACATTTAGTACACAATTCCAATATTGACATTTTGGTGCATCTTCTCCTTTTAATAAATGTCCATGTGTAAGTCTGGTGTGTCCATACAAATACCTAAACCATAGTTAATTTTTATACCATGGTATTGAGGTGCTAGGCCCATGTGTGTGTTTTTATTGGTTATCATTATGTATGCTACTATGGAAGACCAAGGGTTAATTTTAGTAACACAAACAGTCGAAATAATTAAATTTCACCATATAAAAATGAGGTTGTTACAATTTTTACAGATTATATTTGATTAACATTATCTGAGCTTTAAATCATAGTATCGGTTTAATATGTTGCTAGACATTGCTCTATCTATTCTAAATTCATTCTATTTCTGCAGGTCATTAAAAAAGCCTTAAATTGGATTTTAAATATCCTGCAGATACCCAGAGATTGAAAGGGGCCCAGAAAACTCAGTGGACAGGTGTAGCATGGGTCAAGGAAGAACACTGGTCTGACCAGGGGTGGTTCTATACCTTTTTTGATTGTCATCAACTTTTTTGTTTGCTCAATTTGCACACTAACATGGGCTGGAGCTCTTATTTTTTAAATCTCAAAGTGCACCAAATTGATGAATTTAACTTTAAAATGTATTAAATTTAATAAATGTATTAAATTTTCTCCCCCCTAGAGGGGTGCACATCCAACCACCTCACAAAATCTTACGTGTCCATGATGTGAGTCCATCATTAACCCCAGATGATTTCAAATCATTCAAACATAAGCAAATGTCAGTATAAAGGATCTGTGCATTTACTGCATTAAGTAACTTAATGCTTCAGGTATTTGTATATATTTACTGAAGAACATTTTTGGTGCATCAAAAATCATGCTTACTAAGATATCAACAGACATGCGAATCCAGCACAAATTGGTGCATGAGAAGTCACCAAAATGAAGTAGGCTATTTGAACCTCATAATTAAATACAACATATGTGGGAACTGAAAAAGGTCCACTTTTTTAAAAAAAGAACGGTCATAAATAATAAAGAATAAAGGTCAGTTTTTTGAAATTGAGATTTATGCATCATCTGAAACTATCTTTCCATTAATGCATGGTTTGTTAGGATCGGAGAATATTTGGCCAAGATACTGAGAAAATAGATAAAGTGTCATGAAACATTTTGTTTTAGGGGTGTAACGATTCACTTGTTTTCTCAATGCATCGATTTCAAAACCTGACGATGCATATGCATCGATCTTGAAAAATGGATTTTTGAATCGTGTTTTTGAATTACTCCAACACTAATGATCAAATGAATCGTAATTTTTTTTATAGCGATTCAGTGCTTTAAAATATATAAATTACTACAAGCACAAATTAACAGAGACCTTGAACAGCATTGTTTCTCTCCTTCACACGCTTCATTCGCTACACTGTGAAACCCGATGAGACAAGTACTTTTAAAGCCTTTTTTATCTTGGCTTACATAGGTTGATAAAAAATAAAGAGAAATAAATATACTAAAATGTATTTTAAATACCTTTATTTCATGCCAAGTATAAATTTACATATTTATGTTCATAAAAAAAAAAGCCTTGTATTTGTACCTTTAGTAGCCTATACTAAACTGGCATAAAGTATTGTGCTGAAGTCCAACTAAAAATAAACTGAAGTATATCTGATTGTGCTAAAGTGGAACTATTGCAAGCATATTTCAGGTACACTTTAAATATCTTGCATTTAAAGACCTTTTTATTCAAAGAGAATACAATCCTCAGCAATAGTGACATTAAAACACATTTTAGGCTTAGTATTAGGAAATATGTTCATAGATTTGAACTATACTTTGTTTGAAATAAATGTATTTTAAATATATTACTTTTACTAAATTACATATGCCATGTCATACCATAGCATCATTAAACTAACATCTAACAGTTGACAAAGTGTTTTATTTATTATTATAATTTTTTTGTTTTGTTTTTTTACTCTCTGATGTGTAATTTGCCCCCTGACTAAGAATATAACCAATTTAAGGGAAAGCATTTAAATAATCCTGTGAATACACTTAAAGTATTCAGAATCGAATCGCATCAAATTTTATTGTGAATCGTCTCAAATCAAAACCCTATGAATTGTGAATTGAATCGATTCGTCGTTTACCCAAATATTCACAGCCCTAATATACACTGTGTGCATAATTATTAGGCATGTCATTTTTTTTTAATTCTTAATAACTACTATTAATTTTGTATTAGATAAGAGATATACTTGTCCATGAAGGCTGGAAGTAAAAAAAACTCCTTATATTCTGGTGTGCATAATTTTCTTTTACAGATGAAATGAGTCAAAAAAGAGGTATGCAACTTATCATAACCTAAAGATGCTATGTGAAAGTTTGAAAAAGAAAACTCTGGTTTTCATCAAGAAAACACATTTTTACTTAATCAAAATGGATTTTGGAACCAAACTCAGCCCTCCAAAACCATTGTGTCAAATATTTTTAATTACTCCAGAAAAAAATACACTCTCAGATCTTCTGAAATGAATAAATGATGCTTTTAATTATCAAAAATGTTTAATTTGTTACCTTTTAAATTCAGTCAACTTGAAAAAAGTTTAGTCAACTTAAAATGTTATGTTTTACTAAGTGACAACTTAGATATTTGAGTTGATTCAACTAAAAATTAAGGCAGCCGAGTAACAAACACAGATGTTTAGTTAAACAATTTTTTAGTTTAATTTAGTTTAATTTTAGTTAGTTTTATTTCTTACTTGATATTTCAATATTTCTAAGTTGTCACTTAGTACAGCTTAACATTTAAACTTGAATGAACTTATTTGAGTTGGCTGAACTTAAACATTTAAGGCAGCAGGGTAACAAATGATTTTAAGTTGACTCAACAAATTGTGTTTTCTTGATTTTCACAGTGTGTTGCGTTGATCATTTCACGTTGCATTTGAATTGGTTAGTCAGCATCCTAGGTTGTAGCAGCAAACACAGTGAGATGGTTATTCTAAATTTGACACTGTCAAAGGATTTTCATAGGCCTTTTCTTTGGTCACAAGACTCTGCCATCTTTGAACCTCTCTCAAAGGACCACTGTTTAGGAGCCACGGCCAAAGAAATCATCTCGATTGTTTCACGTTTCTCATCTTTCGGCTGGGACAAACCAAAACCATAGTGTATAGAAGGCATTACAGAGGTGTCAAATGCTGGGAGAAGGACAGCGAACAGGCCTAATATCAAGTCTGTTTTGTGACGAGCCGTTTTTGACACAAAAACAGCTTATTCAGCACACAGATACGTCTTCTTCAATAACTTCCATTCAAACAGAACAGCCTCTTTCATCTTGTTGCATTCTGATATCTTTTTAGCTAACCTTGGAGCAAGTGTTTTGAATTGAGCCATTTTAAATTTCCAGGATGTTTAGACCCTTTTAATGTGATTCCATAGAGATGCTGTAGATTGTAGATAAACTATGAACTCTCAATACAGCACATTATTATCAGTGTTGTCAATTCCCGTGAAATTGGACTACTTTTACACTGTTGCCGCGTGTAGTTTTGATGTTTTTTTAGTCCCTAAAATATGAATTCACCAGGGGAACCCTGACAAAAATGTGTATTTTATCCCCCAGAACTCACTTTTTAACAGGAGACCCAACCTCAAAATGCAACTGGGCTAGTTTTGAGTAGCAATTGGACAGGTTTTGTTGTGAAAACCTGCAACCCTGATTATTATAGTGGTTTCCACCATTGCTGCATTCCCTAATAACTCATGTTTCTGAATTATGTTCAGACCAGGGGCGTTGCTAGGGTTGGGAGAGATATGGAGCTTAGTCCCATTAAAAAATAATAATAATAATAATAATTTATTTCCATTTTTCCATTTCCATAAGTAAACTTCGAATCCATTAACATATTTATTGACATATCACTTACTGATATAAAATTATAATTTAGCTTCATTTGGAGTATTTTGCTATTGCACAATGCACATTTCTTAATATTATGCCTAATATGTGTTTTAATATCACTATTAATAAAGACTGTATGGTCTCTGTCTTTAAATGCAAGATATTTAAAGTGTACCTGAAGTATACTTGTAATAGTTCCACTTTAACACAATCAGATATACAGTAGCTATATCTTTAGTTGGACTTCAGCACTACTTTCACACAATTATTTAAATTAAATTACATTTAAATTTAATTAAATGAAAGTGCATTAAGCACAAAATTATTTGTTCAGATTTAGCATACTTTATGTATACCAGTTTAGTATACCAAAAGTACAATTGCAGGGTGTTTTTATTATTAATAACATTTAAATATGTAAATGTATTTGTAGAATACTTAGCACAAAATAAATATATGTATATGTTCTGGATGCTGAACCTCACTTACCAGATCTTTAATGTTTATCTAAAATTAACGTAATTTATTTGTTTTCATTACATGATTGCATGGGTGATTGAATATCTCTGATCTGGCTATTTATTTAAATATCGAAAAACATCAAACGAGGGCTTCAAAACTGTTTTAGTAGAATGAAAACGTAAGGTAAGCAATAAACTATCTAGTTAAGACTGCTTTTAATCATGGACAGTTGGATTTCTAGTACTTGGAGAGCAAATAAAAAACTATAAAACATATTTCGTTTGTGAAGTGAATGGTCCATCTTCAAAAACATTAAGAGTCCAAACTGAAATTGACTCACTTTTTGGCAGGTTTCTTGGTTTTGGTCCTTTTCTTCCTCGCCTGAAGTGCAAGTACTGTCAAAAAAAACAGATAAATCGTCTTATTTGGCCACTTCTCCAAAATGATGGTACATACTTCTACAACTAAACATGTTAGTCTTTTATATTACAGCTGAATTTTTTTTTAATGTCAAAACACTAATAGTAGGACATTATTTTTGTCGCCACAAAGCCATTATCAAAACATGATAATCAGTTTTCAAGAAACCACACTATACTACAAAGGCCACTTCAAATGAGCTAAAACTGTCATGAACAATAGATAAAAAACAAAACGATGGGGTAAAAACAACAATAACAACAACAACACATTTGACAAACTTATTGCGTCGTGCCTATATTCCCTAATAATTCATTATGGTTTACAGTTGACAGTTATGTGGCATTTAGGCGGTAAACAACGGTCAGAAAAATATTTAAATAACGTTACATATATTTGTCAGTTTTTGGCTGCTTTATAGGTTTGTGCCGTTAGCACTTTTTGACAAAAACATCGAACATTAGAGTAAAACCAACACATTTATGACAAACATATACGTTAATTCTCGAACTCGAACCAAAACAAGAGAAAGTTGAGCTAGCAAACGCTCACAACAAGGAGGCTCCAAGAAAGCACATGAAAATAACTACAACAAACAGCGATCACAGTCAAAAGCACACCAAAAAGATTCATAAAGAAGCAACAATTATCCTCGTTCCTGATATACTGTGAAAAATGAGCGGATGTCCATGTAAAGCAGCAGTATTCGTATATTAGCAGCAGCTAAACACACATGGGCTTTTGTCTCTATCAGCACATACTGCGAAATCCCATAGCGCCTACGTTCACAACACGGATATGATTCAGACTGGATGATAGCTTTATTTAGTATATTTATACGTGCGCTGTTGCCACAGACTGTTGTGGAGGACAGTAGTTAGTTGGTTTTGATGCTCACCTTTCCTTTCCATGCTGCACCGGCGGCTAAGTGCTCAGATTCACTCACATGTAAGGGTCCGCGCATGCGCACGAAACTTCCTCAACAACAACTCCACTGTTACAGTGTCACACCCACATGAACTTACACGAGACACACATACAGAAGTTATCAAAACAAGAGTGTATACATATTTTTGCTGTTTATTATTCCATACGCATAATGGTTTTTCTACTACTGTACAAACTGTATTTTCTATCCCCTAACCCTAACTGTACCTCTAAACCTACTTTCTGCAGTTTTTTATTTCCAAAAAACCTTCATTCTGTATGATTTACAAGCTTCATAATCACCTTTAAAGTTGTCCACATGAAGCTCTTAGCAATGTATTAAGTTTTGATATATTTATGGTAGTAAATTTACAAAATATCTTCATGGAACTTGATCTTTATATATATATATATATATATATATATATATATATATATATTAGGGCTGTCAAATGATTAATCGCGATTAATCACATCCAAAATAAAAGTTTATGTTTACATACTATATATTTGTTTACTTTGTATATTTATTTTGTACATATTAATACACACATATACATGTATATATTAAAACAAAATATTTATATGTATATATTTTTATACCTGTATACAATTTATATTATAAATAAATATAAATATTTTAGATATAAACCTAACATATTTTTCCTTAATATATACATGCATGTGTGTGTAATTATATATACATAATAAATATACACAGTACACAAATATATAGTATGTAAACATAAACTTTTATTTTGGATGCGATTAATCGTGATTAATCATTTGACAGCACTAATATATATATATATATATATATATATATATATATACAGTACTGTGCAAAAGTTACAGGCGACTAGTATTTTTAACTACAAAAAATGATTTTATTTCTATTTTTTGCTGTACTGTGTCAGTATGAAATATTTGTTTACATTTCCAAATATTCAATAGCCATTGATTGTAATAATAGTCTGTCTGGAATGACATGAAGAAACTGAACTGAGACTAAATTCAGAAAAACTGTGGCAGCGTCTCAAAGATGCTCTAAGAAACGTACCTGCAAAGCTACAATACAAGGTTTTAGGCACTTGTGTAAAAAAATAAAAATAAAAATGCGGATGCTGTCAAAAATAATGTCATAAGTAGATTTTTTTTGGCAAGTTAACTTCTATTAAATGAAATCAACATTTGGTGTGACCATCTTTTTCAATTTAAAGTGTCTTTTGCTCTAGGTGCAGTTGTGCATAGTTTTTCAGATGCTTTGCAGGTAGGTTTCTTAAAGCATCTTGGAGACATTGCCACAGTTCTTCTGGATTTAGTCTGTCTCAGTTTCTTCATATCATTCCAGACAGATGATGATGATGATGATGATGATGATGATGATGAGATCAGATCTCTGTTAACTGATGTTTCATACTGACACACTACAGCAAAAGATGGAAATAACTGACTTTAAACAAATTTTTTGTTGGTGAAAATTCTAGTGGCCTAAAACTTTTGCACACTACTGTATATATATACATACATATGTATACATATGTATATATATGTATGTATATATATATATATATATATATATATATACACACACACACACACACATATATATGTATATTGTTTTTTATTTTAAGTCTTGTATGCTCATCAAAGTTTATTTAGTTGATCAAAAATACTGAAAAATGTAATATTAAATATTATTGCAATACAAAATAAGAGTGTTTTTTATTATTATTTTAATATGCTTTCAAATATTATTTATTTCTGTGATGCAAAGCTGAATTTTCATCAGCCAGTCTTCAGTGTCAAATAATCCTTCAGAAATCATTCTAATATACTGATTTATTAGTTTTATTATCAAGGTTGGAAACAGTTGTGCTGCTTAAAATTGTGTTTGGAACCTGTGATACTTTTTTCAGGATTCTTTGATGAATAAAAAGAACAGCACTTTATCAATTTAACATATCCTTGCTGAATGAAAGTACAAATTTCTTTCAAAGAGAGAGAAAAATTTACTGACCCCAAACTTTGAATGTGGTGTTTATTGTGACAAAGGTTTTCTATTTTAAATAAATATTTATCAAAGAATCTTGAAAAACAATCATCAGTTTCCAAAACAATATTAAGCAGCAGCACCGCTGTTTCCAACGATGATAATAAATCAGCATTTTTGAATGATTTCTGAATGATCACATGATGCTGAAAATTCAGCTTTGCATCACAGAAATAAACTATATGTATAAAATGGAAAACAACTATTTTAAATTGCATTAACATTCACAATATTTGTTTTTTATGCTTTTTTAATAAAAAGAAATGCAGCCTTGACGAGAAAAAAAGTCTCCTTTAAAAAGCATTCAAAATATTGCTGATCCCAAAGTTTTTGAGCATTAGTTTCCCATTGTGACTTAATGCAATCCCCACATGCATGCTCTGTTATTGGGGCATGTTGTCACAAACTGTTAAAATATGTTCAGAAAATCCTCTTATTTTACTAAACGTTTAAGTTTACTGAGCTTTTCACCAGAGGTTAAAAGAAAGTGTGTCCGTAAGTGATTATTTCATAAATGATGACACATATAATAAGAATTGCAGTGGGTTGTGATAATCTGCAATGCATATTTATTCTATAAAACTACTTTACACATCAGACATTTTGAGTGTGTATTATAAGAAATGACCACGCGGTGGCAGTGTTTTCCAAAAAATAGTGCACTGATGCAACTTTACATTTACAAAATGTAAACATTCCATTATCCCTTATGATGCTTAGAAGTAAAATACCAAAGAAAGAATGGTGTGAAAAATAATTGCCTTTATTTCTGTATAGCAGTGGTTGTTCACAGACCACGTAATTGTGTGTGACTGAAGAAAAGCCAGTTATATGCATAAAAAAGAGATTATCTCTTTCCCATGAGAAACGGATTCCATGCGACATAATGAAGTATAAACCACGTTTAATGAATTTTGCTGCTTGATGCACCACCGGTTGACACGTTTAGTGATTTTCCACTCGTCAGAAAACTGTAAATGTGCAACAAACAAACAAACAAACAAACAAACGCACCCCCTCACATAAAACAATACATGCTCAACACAGAAAATATTGCTGAATAAAATTAAGTGATAATATACAGTGATAAAGAAAACACTTTAAAAATAATCTTAAACAACTGATACAATAAGTTAGATGCCGGCTCTGCTTGAGAAAACACATTCTTGACAAAGACAGTCTCCTGGTCTTGGCCTGTTAAATTAAGATCATCATGCGCAACGGAGAAGCAGAATATTGGCTCAGGTTCTTTCGCTTTCGCAAACAGGAACTTTCTGGCTGTACGTCTTTCCCAGGGCAAGCAAAAAATAAAATCAAATAAAAAAGGGGAACTGGTTTATGGTGTACAACAATGCAGCCGTGTCTCGCTCGTGTTGTTCTGTTGAGGTGAACTTCCTGTTAAAACCCGATCTTTGTTTTAAACCTCCATTTGC
Organism: Cirrhinus molitorella; assembly: GCA_033026305.1. NCBI lineage: Eukaryota > Metazoa > Chordata > Actinopteri > Cypriniformes > Cyprinidae > Cirrhinus > Cirrhinus molitorella. The sequence continues at coordinate 886,778 of CM065137.1, read as the reverse complement.
ATAAATAGTGATTTATGAGAGGAGAAACTATGCTCTAGTCTAGCTAGAGGATCAGCTGCCCTTGAACATGGAGTGGGAAAAAAACAGCAAACATTTGAGGCAACAGGCTGAGATTCCAGAATATAAAAAGAGCGAATCAGACAAAAACCAGTCAAAAACATGCCCAAATCGCAGTTCACCAAGGTCAAAAAACAAAAGATAAAATAATGTTAGATTTTTGACTAGACTTTCATGTTTTTTTTTTTAATGCTGAGCCTCATTACTGTAAAAGAGTGTAAAAAAGAGTGCATTTTAAATCTATATAAAAGCTGTACGACAGACACCATCATGATAGATAAATAATTTACTATTTAAATGTATCACAATATTTCCAGTAATGAGAATAAAGAGACTTTTATTTATTTATTTTTTTTTGCATTATGGTAGAATAATTGTCTTTAATAAATAAATAAGAATATAAAACATAATCAATGTTTAATACATGATTTTGTGGTTAGTTATGATTTGGACACGTTCTTAAGAGGTTTTGTAAGATATGCCCATAACATGATTAGTTTTTTCTAAATATTTTCCGATATATTTCAGAAAAAGCATGTCTGCATTCATTCATATAAACAGCATCTATTACTGTCTCTGTCATCTGTTATTGTCTGAGACAGAGATGCGTTTGGCAGAAGAACACTGCGTCGATATATACTCTTCTGTTTACATTCTACACAGAGCGCTAAATAATAATTACATTCTCTTTAGGTGATCGGATTCACGCTTTAGTTCGTTTGTTTGCTATTTATAATGCAGATCACATTCTACCATGTGTGCTTGGCTGCAAATACTAAATAAAACTGTTGGTGCACATCATTATCATTTATGTACAGCAGTGCCATTTTATTTACAAGTGTAAAACGTAGTATTCTGACAGTACTCGTGTTTTTCTGGCCTTTATTTATTATAGGCTACAAGTGGAGTTCAGAGGTAAATGTTTAGCTTCCCCAAAGAATGAATAGAAAACTGTGAGCTTAAAATGCTGATATTAATCTGATTGCTTTTTTGACTTTTTGTGAGAATTTTTCTAGAATTAAAAAAAAAAAAAAAGGTAGTTAAAGGTATAGTTTATCCAAAAATTGTAATCTTTTATTTTCTAACCCTCAAGTTGTTTCAGTCCTGTAGTTGAACAGTTAAGACTTTCAAAAATGTTGGTAACCAAACAGCTGCTGCATTTAGTTTCCAACATTTTTCAAAATACACTATATTGCCAAAAGTATTGGAACACCCCCTTCTAATGAACAGGTTTGACTACTTTAGTCATTTCCATGAGCACTAATCTTAATGTTTAAGCATATAATTATATTCTAGGAAATTCTTCTAATTTTATAGCAAAAGTTTGGATATGACCCTTTATTATTCTAACATGACAATGCCTCTGGTGTATAAGGCAAGGTTCATGAGAAATGTTTGTTTCAGTCCTAAATCCTAATCCCACCTGGTGTGAGTTTAAATGCACTGCAAAAAAAGCTTTTCTAGCTAAGATTTTTTGTCTTGTTTCCAGCCAAATATCTAAAAATTCTTAAATCAAGAAGGATTTTCTAGACAAGTAAAAATTATTGTCTTGTTTTCAGAAAAAAGTAGTCAAAATGAAGTGAGTTTTTGCTTGAAACAAGCAAAATAATCTGCCAATGGGGTAAGATAAATAATCTTATTTCAATCAGAAGACTAGATTATTTTGCTTACCCCACTGGCAGATTATTTTGCTTGTTTCAAGCAAAAACTCACTTCATTTTTTCTGAAAACAAGACATTAACGTGTACTTGTCTAGAAAATAATTATTGATTTAAGAATTTTTAGATATTTTGGCTGGAAACAAGACAAAAAAATCTAAGCTAGAAAAGCATGTTTTGCAATGTGCAAACCTTGAGCCAAAACTGCTTCCATCTTTGTTGCTACAGTTTTATACACCGAGGTATTGCCATGTTAGAATAAAAAAAGGGTCTTGTCCAAACTTCGCTATAGAATTAGGACACAATTCCCTAGAATATCATTATATGCTTAAACATTGAGATTAGTGCTCATGGAAATGACTTAAGTAGTCATTAGAAGGGGTGTTCCAATACTTTTGGCAATATAGTGCATCTTCTTTTGTGCTTAACAGAACAAAGATGTTTGGAACAATATGAAGGTGAGTAAAAATATTACAAAATTGTCATTTTTGGGTGAACTGTCCTTTACTTTCTGGGGCTCAGGACACAAAACCTTACATTCTCTGTGTCCTTTTTTGAAACGTTTCTTTCCCTCATTTGCCAGAGCGTGTATGAAGGCATGGATAAGCTGTCTCAGAAGACGGGGAAGCCAGCACTTGATGATGGCAGGCACTTGAATGTCATTGTCCTGTAGGTTGAGCAGGCTTCACGACTCCATCTCGTCTCCGTCGAACACAGGAGGCTCAAAGCTGACCACCTCCTCATACGTGAGCCCTGCGGACAGACGCTGACTGTTAAAAGCGCTGGAATTCATTCATTCATTTATTATTTATTGAAATCGGTTATCTCATGGCAAAACGGATAACAATTTTAAAAATAATTAATAAATAACATTTATATAAAACACTTACATAAATAAAAACATCAATAACAACAAAAATATAGAGTATAAAATGCAAAATTACATCAAAGAAGGTTTTTAAATTCACTTTAGTTAAAAACTCTAATATTTTTTAAAGGGTTCACATTTAAAAACAAATCCTTCAAGGTTTTTTCCATTAAAAAACGTTGTCTCATAACATTAAAAATCATATCAAAAGTATGTGTTTTACATTTAGTACACAATTACAATATTGAAATTTTGGTGCATCTTCTCCTTTTAAATGTCCATGTGTAATGTGTATTATTATCATATATATATATATATAAAAAACTGTAACCAAAACTAAGAAAAATACTATTTTTTATAAACTGGTTTTGTAAGTCTAAGTTTGTGTAAACATTTCTGATTATTATCAATGCTGAAAACAGTTGTTGCTTCATATTTTTATGGAAACATAATATGATTTTTATTTTCAGGATTCTCTGAAGAAAAGAACAGCATTTATTTGAAATGGAAAACTTATTTGTCTTTACTGTCACTTTTGATCAATTTAATGCATCCTTATTGAAACTAGACACATTTTTCTTCTTCTTCTTTCTTTTAATATTATTATTTTTTTTAAATCAAATTGACCCTAAATGGTAGTGCATTTTATTTAGGAAACATTTACTGCATTTTTATATTTAATGTAATACTTTAACCCTTTAACTGTCACTCCCATTTTTGAACATAGACATGAAAATGCAGTTTTTATAATTCATGAATGAAAATATTTTGTAATTTGATTTTGATGTACATTCCCTTGGTAATGCAATGTCTGATTTTAAAATGTTTTTAAAGTATGAATTTTGAGATTTTAAGTATTCAAGTGAGCGCAAAAGTCTTTTTGTGACAAAGGTCAGAACTCCTGTTATGAAGTAGACTTTTGAGGTGCACTCTTGTCATAAATTAATCTATTACTTTTCCAACATAATTTGTAACACAAAAAATGTATTTGTCTTTACTATCACTTTTGATCTATTTACTGCATCCTTGTTGAAACTAGTCACATTCTTCTTCTTCTTTTTTTTTTTTTTTTTTTTTTTAAATCAAATTGACCCTAAATGGTAGTGCATTTTATTTAGGAAACATTTACTGCATTTTTATATTTAATATGAAACTTTAACCCTTTAACTGTAACTCAGTTTTTTATAATTCATGAATGAAAACATTTTGTAATTCGATTTTGATGTACATTTCCCTTGGTAATGCAATGTCTGATTTTAAAATGTTTTTAAAGTATGAATTTTGAGATTTTAAGTATTCAAGTGAGCGCAAAAGGTCAGAACCCCTGATATGAAGTAGATTTTTGAGGTGCACTCTTGTCATAAATTAATCTATTACTTTTCCTACATAATTTGTAACACAAAAAATGGCAAAATATCATTTAGGAGTCTTAGACACACTGTAAGAAATAAAAAAAACACAATTTGTTGAGTCAACTTAAAATAATTTGTTACCCTGCTGCCTTAAATTATAAGTTCACTCAACTTAAATAAGTTAATTCAGCTTGAAATGTTAAGTTGTACTAAATGACATCTTCTCCTTTTAATAAATGTCCATGTGTAAGTCTGGTGTGTCCAATACGACATCTTGTGTAAACAACCTCATCATGTCTTGAGTTAAAGCAAATATTTGATTTTCTTCCTACTTCAGGATGGTTTTAAAGAGTTTATTGTTTTAAAAGCGCTGGAAACGAGTGAAACGGTTACATCAAGGAGAGGTCTGTCAATAAAGTGTCATGTCTCTGGGAGATCTGAATGGTGCAGGCTTACGTTTCCACTCTTCGATGTCCAGATCGCGGCTCTCAAAGCTCTGGTCGTAGTGGTCCGCCTCGGGCTCGTCGTCCGGGTCGTGGTACTGGGCGAAGTATGGGTGCGCGAGAGCCTGTGACGCAGTAATGCGTTTGTCTGTGTCCAGAACCAGCATCTTCTCCAGCAGGTCCACAGCTGAAATGAAAAAAGCAGGAGAGCTCTCAAGGAACAGCATTCAGGGTTTAGAAACTGAAATGAAGGAGATGGCGCTTTAGCAAAAGACTGCTACCACTATCATCAACAAATGCATAATGTAGCAATAAAAAACATTTACGAATATTTTAGCACTGCATATAAATGCACTATTTCAGAGGTTTGTTTTTTGGTTTGGATGCCAAAATGTCTAAATATGACCATCACTTTGAGGGAATTCTTCCTATTACACACATGGCAGCCCAATATGCTCATATACAGTCAACCCAAAATTTATTCAGACACATTTTAACATTTCTCACATTAGTACAGTTTATTTGCTATAGTTTAGAAAATGGAAATAAAATATGACAAAAGTTAAACTGTGTCTTCATTGATAATGTCAGATAACTTTGATAGAAAGGTATGTAATGCATTACAATCAACCAAAAATTTGTTAGTTTGACAATACTGTATTTACACAGCTATCAACATTTTGTTGATCAGTTACCTAGCAATGCTTCATTTTGTTCTGTGGTTTCAAAATGTCACATTAGTAATTACAGAGAAAGAGGAAAAAAAACAAATAATAGTTTTTGATCCCAAATTTTTATCAATTTTACCAGTGGTCCACTGTATGAAGAATTTTTGGTTATAATGTGTCACAGTTTATTTTGCTATCACTTACGTAAATTAACTATAGTGCCCTGCACCCACTAGTAAACAAATATCCAAAATTATATTTAGTGTTCTTACATACATGCATATATATATATATATATATATATATATATATATATATATATATATATATGTGTGTGTGTGTGTGTGTGTGTGTATGTATATATATATATATATACACACACACACACACACACACACACACACACACACACACATACACACATACACACACACATACACACACACATACACACACACATACACACACACACACACACACACACATATATATATTTGTATTATTATCATTTAAAAAAAAAAACTGTAACCAAGAAAAATACTAGTTTTTATAAACTGGTTTTGTAAGTCTAAGATTGTGTAAACATTTCTGATTATTATCAATGCTGAAAACAGTTGTTGCTTCATATTTTTATGGAAACATGATATGATTTTTATTTTTCAGGATTCTCTGAAGAATAGAAAGTTGAAAAAAACAGCATTTATTTGAAATGGAAAACTTATTTGTCTTTACTGTCACTTTTGATCAATTTAATGCATCCTTATTGAAACTAGATGCATTATTCTTCTTTTTTTTTTCTTTTTTAAAATCAAACTGACCCTAAATGGTAGTGCATTTTATTTAGGAAACATTTACTGCATTTTTATATTTAATATGAAACTTTAACCCTTTAAAGCTAACCACTCCCATTTTTGAACATAGACATGAAAATGCAGTTTTTTATAATTCATGAATGAAAACATTTTGTAATTTGATTTTGATGTACATTTTCCATGGTAATGCAATGTCTGATTTTAAAATGTTTTTCAAAATATGAATTTTGAGATTTTAAGTATTCAAGTGAGCGCAAAAGGTCAGAACCCCTGATATGAAGTAGATTTTTGAGGTGCACTCTTGTCATAAATTAATCTATTACTTTTCCTACGTCATTTGTAACACACAAAATGGCAAAATATAATTTAGGAGTTTTAGACCTTTCCAACGATATATAGTTAGTTTGTCGTAATTAAATTAGGATTTATTTGTTCAAGGGTGAATTAAAATTAAGAGGTTAAAATAGAAATCAGACTTGGTATTTTTAATAGTTATAAACTAAAGCTGTCAAAAATGATTCAATTGTAATTAACATCATGATTTCTGACTAGATATAATAAAGTACTACATTGAAGATTAATTTACTTGTTAACTTTGACAGCCTTGTTAAATAAAAAAAGGCTCTGGAGGAAACCAGAACTCAATTTAAAATCTGCTGATGAACTTAATCACATTATTGCTCAGCTCTTAATTTATTGGACGTGTGGGCTGTTTCTGAAAGAGGTTTGCATCCCCGGACGAGCTTCAGTAGAAAAGTGGATTTATCAGGTGATGTGGGAAAAGGCAGAATTGTTACCTAATGGGTTTGCACCAATAAACACATCCGCAAAGTTCCTCTTGGGCATATAAGGAAGGGAATTGATGTAGTTCCTTGCCTGTTGATTAAACAAACACACAAACACACACACATTAAAGGATCACATATAATTAAGGAGTCAAGATGAGGACAACTTTTACAAAGTAAAGCAAACTAAGATGGCTAAAAAAAAGCATGCCAAGAAAGAGATGCGGGAATGGCATATTATTGTGGGCCAAAACTGGGAAACAAGTTAACATGTTAGCACTTTCCTGAAGTCAATGGGTTTTTGGCATTTTATGCTTCAACGTAAAATCCATCAGTAATATCCTGTGATTTTTGCAAAATTAGTCTAACCTATTTTTTTATATAATGAATGTGTTATTAGAGGTTTAATAACGGTGATGCTGTGAATCACATTGTAACGGTGAATCACTTTTAGCCTTTTACTTCTGCCGATTGTATTTAGGTTTCAAAATTCATGAAAGTTGCGTTCATTTGTGAAGATCGTGAGCAAAACATGTAACACTAACAGTGTTGGGGAAAGTTACTTTTAAAAGTAATGCGTTACAATATTGCGTTACTCCCTAAAAAAGTAACTAATTGCGTTACTTGGTTACTTTTTATGGAAAGTAATGCGTTACATTATGTGTTACATTACTTTTGAGTTACTTTTTAAATCTGGACAGGGTTTGCTTGTTTGTTTTTAATATAAAAACGTTAGATTCTTCACAAATGTAAAAGCCCTTTCACACCAAAATGAAATGAAGTGAATAAGGCTAAAGGAAAATTAAATTGACGTCTGTACAGTAGAACTGTAGGAAAAGAGAGAAACACTCTTCAGCAATGAGAAAAAAAGCACAAATGTTAATTAATATAAAGTAAGTTTTGCTTAATAGTACACTGCAAAAAATGCTTTTCTTACTTAGATTTTTTGTCGTTTCCAGACAAAATATCTAAAAAATCTTAAATCAAGAAGGATTTTCTAGTAAAAATTAGTGTCTTGTCTTGTTTTTTCTGAAAACTAGTCAAAATTAAGTGTGTTTTTACTTGAAACAACCAAAATAATCTTGTTTTCTGTTTGAAGTAAGATTTTTTTTGCTTACCCCATTGGCAGATTATTTTGCTTGTTCTAAGCAAAAACTCACTTAATTTTGACTTGTTTTCAGAAAAAAAAATTCTGAAAACAAGAAAATAATTATTTACTTGTCTAGAAAATCATTCTTGATTTAACTTTTTTTTTTATTTTAGCTGAAAACAAGACAAATCTAAGTATGAAAAGTATTTTTGCAGTGGGATTAAATACATAAAGGAAACAAAAATAACTGGCTAACTCAAGGGATTTTCTTAGAAATGAAAAAGTAATGCGTTACTTTACTAGTTACTTGTAAAAAGTAATATTATTATGTAACTTGCGTTACTTGTAATGCGTTACCCAACACTGAACACTAATACACTTTCGTTGGTCACAAAGCTTATTTTAGTGATGAACTTCAAAAACACCCTACTGAGACTAAGAATTATCTGAACATACGGTTGTCCTAAATTATTTTACACAAAATTAAAGAATTACTCCACTTCCAAAAATTTCGACCCCCATGCCATCCAAGATGTTCATGTCTTTCTTTCTTCAGTTGCACAAAAATTTATTTTTGTGAAGAAAACAATCTAGGATTTTTCTCCATATAGTGGACTTCAGTGCAGTTTCAAAGATATGTACATGATCCCTGACGAGGAATAAGGGTCTTACCTAGCAAAACAACTGTTTATTTTCTAATAAAAAAATCATCATTTATATACTTTTTAAACCTCAAATGCTCATCTTGTCTAGCTCTGTGTATTCAATACAGTTAGGGCACACTGTAAAAAAACAAAAGAACACAATTTGTTGATTCAACTTAAAATAATTTGTTACCCTGCTGCCTTAAATTATAAGTTCAGTCAACTTAAGTTCATTCAACTTGAAATGTTAAGTTGTACAAAGTGACAACTTAGATATTTGAATCAACTCAAATATCTAAGCTGTCACTTAGTAAAACGTAACATTTCAAGTTAAATAAACTTTTTTTGAGTTGACTGAACTTAAAATTTGAAGGCAGCCAGGTAACAAATTATTTTAAGTTGAATCAACAAATTGTTTTTTACAGTATATGTTGAGAAACTCCCATCTAATTTTCTCTTCTAACTTCAAAACTATCCTACATTGCTGCAGAAGTACCGACCCAGTGTTACAAAGTGACCATGCAAAGACCAAATGCCCTTTACAAAAAAAAAAAAAAAATAAGAAAAAAGTAAAACAGCGATGTAGGAAGATTTTAAAGCTGAAGGAGAAAATTTCAATGCAGCAGATTTGTATTAAATACTACGCAGAGACTCAGTTTCATTAAAAATATTCATATTAAGGATTTTTTGACTTTCAATGCCGCTTATTTCAAAATGCACAGAAATATGTGGTTTATTGTGCTTATTATTAATGTTTCATTTCAGTATTAGTTTGGCTCTAGTTTTGTATTTATTCCAGTTTTATATGAAAAGGTATAATAAAATTCATCCACAGAGTAAATCCTTTTCACTGAACATGTTTCTAAAAAGTGGTGTAGTTCGTTTATAGCCTAAGTTTAGCTTTTTAGTTCTGCCGATTGTATTTAGGCTTCAAAATTCATACAAGCTATATTACTTTGTGAAGATTATCTAAATGTGTAAACTTCATGAACTATGGTTAAACTTATTCAGAGCTTATTTTTTGCTTGTGGAAAAATCCTATTGCCTTTTTGCCAAGGGAACCAGTGCGATGCTAACAGCCGATTCCTTCCTTATTCCTCCGCTGATATGGTTTAGAGCCCTCTAAAGCTGCATTGAAACTGCATTTATAACCTTCAATCCATTGAGCACCATTGAAGTCCACTATATGGAGAAAAATCTGAAGAAAGAAAGACACGAATATCTCGGGTGACATGGGGGTGAGTAAATGATCAGGAAAATTGTATTCTAGAAGTGCATTCTTTAAGCAACATTTCAAATATAGTATATACATTCATTAAAAAACATATATTTTGGGCCAATTTTTGTTCTTCCATTCTGTTGAAAAGTGGACAATACGCACCAGGGCTTATATAGTGTTAAACACAGCGGCTTTTGTTTACTGCACAGAACATTCAACACTGTGTTAGAGCTTAGTATGACGCCATTTTACTGCCATTAATAACCGAGTGCGTGCGCAGTTAATCACTTCCGCGAGAGGATAACAGATAGATATATATATGCATAGATTTTATAAAACTTAAACTTCATTTAGATTTTTATTTAATGCCAAAAAAACCCCACAGGTTTCAACAAAATATTAAGCAGCACAAGTTTCCAACATTGATAACAAATCAGCATATTAGAATGATTTCTGAAGGTAATTGTAATTTCTGAGTAATGATGCTGAAAATTTGGCTTTGGATCATAGGAATAAATTACATTTTAAAATATATTTCCATAGAAATCCAAGAAAAATCCATATAAAAAATAATCCATATAAAAAATTATATACACACACACACACACACACACACACACACACATACACATATATATATATATATATATATATATATATATATATATATATATATATATATATATATATATATATATATCTATTAGTATAATTTTAATGCAAATGCATATATTTTATAAAATGTAAACTTTTTATTTAGGTTTTTATTTATTGCTAAAATAAGATATTTATTTAAAATATATTTTTAATGTACTGTATTTAAAATACACACTTACACATATATAAGTACCTTTATAAATATTGTTAAATAATAATAAATAAAATAAATAAAGCAGCGCAAGTTTCCAACATTGATAACAAATCAGCATATTAGAATGATTTCTGAAGGTAATTGTAATTTCTGAGTAATGATGCTGAAAATTTGGCTTTGGATCATAGGAATAAATTACATTTTAAAATATATTTCCATGGGAAAAAAATAAAATACATAAATAAATAAATAAATAAATAATATATATATATATATAGATATATATACACACTTACACATATATAAGTATCTTTATAAATATTGTTAAATAATAATAAAAAAATAAATGAAATGCATTTTGGCATTAAATAAAAATCTAAATAAAGTTTAAGTGTTATAAAATCTATGCACATATATATAGTATAGTATATAAGTATAGTAGTGTATATAAGTATAGTAGTGTATTATTAATTGATAAAATAAATAATAATATTTAATTTATTTTCATTTACTTAAATAAATAAATAAATAAATAAATAAATAAATAAATAAATAAATATATATATATATATATATATATATATATATATAAATACGGACGCGAATGCTTCAAGTTGTATCTGAGCGTGGGAGGGCTTGATTTGCGCGCAGAGAAGATGTCACGTGTGCACACGGGTTTAAAATGAGCTTGTGAGATCTTGTTCCTCGCGTGTAGATCTGTTATCGTCTCGCGGAAGTGATTTATGGTTATTAATGGCAGTAAAATGGCGTCATAGCTTAAGCAATCTGAACTCACTGCATGCCTGTGTTTAAAACAAGTGCCGCTATTTGCCTGAAAGCTCAGCCTCGCGGTGAACTGTAGGACTGCAGGGGGCGGAAATGAGGTCAGACGTGTTGCAAACGAAAAGCAGGCAGAAGTTGGGAAAGAGGGAGTTTGGAAAATCAAAAACGTAGTCTCTCGTTCCAGAGCGGCCCCGGTCTGAAGGATTGTCTGCGGTTCGGAAGGGGTCCGTTCTCACCTCGTGGCTTGGCATCCTGCTTATTAGCGAGGCCGGCGGGGTTCCCGTCAGTCGCATTATCTGCTGAAGCTGGTTTATATCTTGGGGAACCCAGGTCAAGGGGTGTACGATTAAAATACGCTCACAAATATGAGTGGAAAACAGGACAACAATGCAGCTGCTGCAACCATTGCGGCTTTGAGAAGTGAAACAACAGGACAGGAAGAAGAGGAGGGGAAACACACATGCACCTCATGGGATGATAAAACATCCCACGTCAATCAAACCAGTGTTGATAAAGACACAGGAAGTGCAGAACACACAAGAGCCAGGATTGAGAAAGCCATTGCTCGACACTCGTAAGCGTGGGCTGATTTTGCAAATTTGACGACTGCTGAGTCTGACTATTGCATAACTAGTAGTTCATGCCAGTGAATAAGGAAGGGAAAAAACAATGCGACGTGAGTATGAAGTGTGATCGGGGCGAATGAAGCAGGCCATGGTTGCGACACAGAGGGAGTCAAACTCAGGCAGAACAGAAAACTCACAGACTCTGAGGAGATTTTCATCAAGAGGTCTGCCTCTGGGGTTCCGACGAGCATCAAGATAAGCTTCAACTGATCAATATCTTTAAGAGCAAAATAAAGGAAAATGCAGGGAATGGGGTGACTATGAAAGCAGGGACTGGGGAAAAAGGAAAAAAACAACGATAAAAGTAACTGCTTAACAAATAAAAACAGCACAGGAAAATGGGATAAAGGAAGAAATCAAACTGAGCCATGATTGCTTCGAAGCCAACATGCATTGTGCAGTAATAATGATGTATGGAGCTCACAGAACTTCTCAGGCTCCTCTATTGTGTCACTGAGCAAGTACACTAGTACACTAGTACACTTACCTGACTGGAAAACAAGGCAGATGACACTGACCACATTTACATGCACATCATTTACAGATTAAGCTATAAGTGCTCTACATATTTTCAGCAGGGATGCATTAAAACGATCAAAAGTGACAAAGATATTTCTAATGTTATAACAGATTCCTATTTCAAATGAACACTTTTCTTTTTAACTTTATACCCAAAGAAATTTGGTTTCCACAACAGCATTAAATTGTTAGTTCACTTTCAGAACAAAAATGTACAGATAATGTACTCACCCCGTTGTCATCCAAGATGTTCATGTGTTTTCTTCCTTCAGTCGTAAAGAAATTGTTTTTTGAGGAAAACATTTCAGGATTTCTCTCCATATAATGGATATGAGTGCAGTTTGAATGAAGCTTCAAATGGTTCCAAACGATCCCAGCCGATGAATAAGGGTCTTATCTAGCAAAACGATCAGTTATTTTCGAAACAAATTGACAATTTACATGCTTTTCAACCTCAAATGCTGGTCTCTGCGATGCGCATGCGTAGTTCAGGTCAATACACTTAGGGTATGTCAAAAAACTCCCATCTCGTTTTCGTCTTCAACTTCAAAATCGTCCTGCATCGCTGTTTTACCTTTTTTTGTAAAGGGTGTTTGGTCTTCTTTGTATGTTCACTTTGTAAACACTGGGTTGGTACTTCTGCAACGATGTAGGGTGATTTTGAAGTTGAAGACGAAAACACGATGGTAGTTTTTAGACAAACCCTAACACCGTGTCCTAACTACACGCGACGCGACGCCGAGACACGAGATAAAAGGCATCTTTTCCATTTTTCTGTCATTTTTCAGAGTTTCTGTCCTAACTAGCCGCGGCGGCGACACGCGTAATTTCTAATTTAGAAACTGTTTCTATTTCCGCGACGTCGCGGCTGGAACAAAGGCATTCATACTAATGACAGTGATAATCTCATATACTGATTATGTGCTTTATGCAAAGTTAAATGTGTCTAATATGACTTTGAATATCATTTTGTGTGACATTTATAGCCATACTGAAAGCAACAACAGATAGTTTAACTTACCTCAGATCTGGAAAATAAATGAAAGCAAAGATGTACGTACAAACTGTGAACTTAATGCGAGCCAACAAGTATATTCCATAACAAAGACGGTATTAGTCACTCAGTATGTACATTTAATAATGTTAGAAGTTTTAATATTTATGAATTCGATTATAAACGTATCCATTTCGTTGCGAGTGCAGTGCGCTTCCAGGGAGAGCCCGCCCACACGCGCTTCTGATTGGCTGTGATATTTGATTGATTCTGTCGCGTCCCGTGTAGTTAGGACAGGGTGTAATTGTATTGACCCGGATCACACAGACTGCGCATGTGCATCACAGAGACTAGACAAGACGAGCATTTGCGGTTAAAAAGTATATAAATTGTCTATTTGTTTGTGGTCGAAAATAACCAATCGTTTCGCTAGATAAGACCCTTCTTCCTCGGCTAGGATCGTTTAAAGACCTTTGAAGCTGCATTTAAACTGCATTTTGGAAGTTCAAACTTTGGGGCACCATTCATATCATTATATGGAGAGAAATCCTGAAATGTTTTCCTCAAAAACAATTTCTTGACAACTGAAAAAAGAAAGACATGAACATTTTGGATGACAAGGGGGTGAGTACATTATCTGTACATTTTGGTTCTGAAAGTGAACTAATCCTTTAAGCAGCACAGCTGTTTTCAATACAATAATCATAGAATATTAGAATGATTTCTGAAGGATCATGTGACACTGAAGACTGGAGCAGCAATGAAGAAAATTCAGCTTGGGATCACAAGAATAAATTTCATTTTAAAATATATTAAAATAGAAAACATTTATTTTAAACTGTAATAACATTTCAGAATATAGTAAAATATTCAGTAGATCAAATAAATGCAGCCTTGGTGAGACATATTTCAAAAACATAAAAAAAGAGATTGTAAAAACCAAGCTTATTCCAATCTCCAAATTTTTTCACCAGAAATTGCCTTGCTTTGAGATATAACACATAAAACAGATATGTAACGTTCAGTTATGGCTATTCTGGAAAAAAAAATCAGTGTGATCCAAAGTTCTTATGGTTAATGCATTTAAATAAAGCTTTCAAAATCAGAATATTCTTACATTATTGAAACATGGCTGCTTACATAATCAGAATATGATCAAATTCTGATTTCTACAGGAATATTCTTATGCATGTAAATGAAGCAAGTGAAAACTTGTGGACATGTTTAACAATTGAGTGTGACAGGCGGTGTGAGCGACAGCAAACCAGGCTAATTCTACAGATCTATGTGCAGATCTACACTAACTTCTGTTCAAAACTGGCAAAGGTGGACATTAGCAAAAAGCACACATGATCATCAAAAGATAAGTGAAAAGCTGATCAAGGCAGAGGGGTATCAAACCTAGAAAGGTTAGCAAGAGTAGCTGACAGAAAGTTGGTAGTTCATTCATGCAGTTAGAAACATGCATAAACGCAGCAAGTCAACATTCGGCTCATGCATGCAAGATTTAGTGCCACGTGTGTACCGTGTGCTTTTTGTGGATTTAAGTAGCCAAAAATGATCATTTGCTCACTCTCATACGGTTCCAAACCTGTCCGACTGACATTCGTGCAACACAAAGGAGGTATTTTAAATGTCGCCTAAACTGATGATTTCTTTACAATGAATGTAAATCCAAAGTATCCAAAGTAAGTTGGATATGAGACAAGAATGTTTGATGTCAATAACATGAAAAAAACTAACTAAATAAATAATAATAACAATACTGAATTAAAGCTGCAAGCAGCGATGAATGGGCCTTCGCACCCGGGCTCACCGCAGACCGGTGGCTTTAGGAACATAGCAAACGTTGACCAATTTATGCATTTAAAGTGGTAAATATAAATGACTGACATATTCCTTCTATATGTACCCAACTTCCTGCTGCCAGATGGTGGCGCTATCACTATAAATGGATATTGGCATGTAGATGTCTTCAGGCCAGGACTCTCATCAAACCTCTGAAGTTTGGTGCAGATCGGACATTGCATGTTTGAGTTAGTGTAAAGCAGGACATATCCTGGTGTCAACAGGTGGCGCTATAATTAAAACTGCACATTGTCATGTAGATGTGTTCAGGCCAGAACAAGTGAAGTTTGGGGCAGATCGGAAATTGCGTGTGTAAAAAAAGCAATTTCCTGTTTCCAGCAGGTGGCGCTATGATTGTAACAGAGTATTGGCTTTTAGATGTGTTCAAGTCAGGACTCTTATCAAACAAGTGAAGTTTGGGGCAGATCGGACATTGCATGTTTAAGTTATGGTAAAAAAAAAGCAATTTCCTGTTTCCAGCAGGTGGCGCTATGACTGTAACAGAGTATTGGTCTTTAGATGTGTTCAAGTCAGGACTCTTATCAAACAAGTGAAGTTTGGGGCAGATCAGACACTGCCTGCCTGAGTTACAGTAACTTCCTGTTTCATTGCATTAATAACATCCTTTAGCACTTAGCTAAGTGTTGCTAACATGTTTTAGCATGTGTATAACATGTTGCTAGCCTACTTTACACTTGCTGATGCTTTTTAATATACTGCTAGGAGACCATAACAGTGTTAAACATGTCACTTCCTGTTGCCAGCAGGTGGCGCTATGACTATGACTAAATATTGGCGTGGACATGACTGTTAATAAGCGTGAAGTTTGAGGCAGATCGGACATTGTTTGCCAGAGTTAAAGCAACTTCCTGTTTCATGGCGAAACATCAAAGTTTGTCAGACACGCCCTTCGACGAAATCTTTGCAATTTAGCGTCGTAAAGGCACACTCACCAAATCTGAAGATGATATGATAAAAACTGTAGGAGGAGTTCGTTAAAATACGAGGTCATGTAAAATTGTACAGGAAATTAAAAATAACGGACTTCCTGTTGGGTTTGGGATGTTGTGCCAGGAGACTTTTTTGTAGGGATTGGTGTGATACATGTATGTACTGAGTTTCATACACGTACGTGAAACGTAGCTCGAGGCGCACTCCGTTAAAGTTTTCTAGGTGGCGCCACAGAGCCATTTTGCCACACCCACTTCTGAAACCCATATCAGATGTAAATTTGAGTTTGAGCATGTTTAGGCCCTCTAAAACGCAATTCACTTTGGAGAAGAAGAATCGGAAGAAGAAGAAACGGAGCAATTCCAAAAGGGTCCTCACACCATTGGTGCTCGGGCCCTAAAAATGAATTGGTTTGG
Source organism: Cirrhinus molitorella (assembly GCA_033026305.1). Taxonomy (NCBI): domain Eukaryota; kingdom Metazoa; phylum Chordata; class Actinopteri; order Cypriniformes; family Cyprinidae; genus Cirrhinus; species Cirrhinus molitorella. The sequence continues at coordinate 870,234 of CM065137.1, read as the reverse complement.
AATTACATGAGGGTGAGTAAATGAATGACATTTTAATTTCTGGCCAAACGATTTCTGCTGTAGAAACACGCTGTGAATTTTGAAAACCTCTGATTTTCTTTGAAATATTATCAGGGTTCCCACTCTAAGCCAAATGTCAAATTCCCTGACTTTTCCCTGACTTTCACTGACTAAAAAGCTGAATTTCCATGACCTATCATTTTTTCTCACAATTGCGAGTTTGTATCTCGCAATTCTGGCTCTTTTTTGCCAATCACGAGTTTGTCTCTCGCATTTCCGACTCTTTTTTTGCGATTGCGAGTTTGTATCTCGCAATTCTGACTTTTTTCTTAGAATTGTGAAATATAAACTCGCAATTGCAAGTTATAAAGACCATTTCTGAGGAAAAAAATACTGATGTGTTCACAGAATTGCGAGTTTGTATCTCATAATTCTGACTTTATAACTCGCAATTGCGAGTTTATATCAAGCAATTCTGACTTTATTTCTCAGATTATTTCTCTATTTCTTAATAACTCACAATTGCAAGTTTTTTGCAATTGCATTTTTTTTTTATTCAGTGGCAGAAACAGGTTTCCACACAAAACACACTACTTTTTTGCGCCTTTAACCGTCAAATGCAATTTAACATTTTTATGTACTATTTCTACAGAAATGGTTTTTTATGATTTCAGGAGCTTAAACACTCTGAAGGATTTTCTGTTTGTCATCAAGTTCATCACTCATTCTTTGTATATCTTCCCATTTAGTTTTTGCTTTTCTATTGTCTACTTTTAACACCCAGTCTTTGAAGTCTTTTTTTTTCAGCCAAAGCTCTTGAAATTTACATTTTCCTGGAATGTTTGCCTTAGTTATCAGGTACAGTCTGGTTTGATCTGACTTCAGCGATTGCCAGATGACATGTGGGAAGGGAATAAAATGGCACTGAAAAATAGCCTAACCATAAAAATAGGCATAATGTGAAACAACATAACGGAAACTAAAATTTAAAGCAACAAACAAAAATCCCTGATGTTCCATGACTTGAACCAAAAAAACATAAAATTCCCTGACTTTCAATGTCTGGAATAGACCTTTTAAAATTCCATGATATTCCAGAAATTCCATGACCCGTGGGAACCCTGTATTATGCACACAGAAAGTAGATAATCTGCATGTTCTGGCGACCAAATAACTACTTTATCCTAATCTATTCTTTCGCAGACTTCCTTCAAATGCAGATCACCCTTCCTCTCTGAAAAGTGCTGTAAATGTGCAAGTGTGTTTTATTTTTCACAGGGGGTTTGATTCGACGACCTCGCGCACTAGAACAGAAGCGAATCATTCAGATTCCCAGAGAGGCGCGCTGTGCTAGAATCTTTGTCCTTTAAGACTGAGCAAAGTTCATGTTTTTTGTCAACAGGAGCATCAGGCGTGACTCACAGCAGGCCGACACTCGCTGACTCATTCCCCGCAGGATCGCTGCCTCTCTATGAATTAGATCCGGCTGACACGCGGAGGTGTCTTTTTTTTTTTAGTTCACACTTGCAGAGAGGGAGGGCTGGAGCAATGCATGCCAAAAAATGGCACACAACTAAAGGGTATTTCCAGGAAGAGAGATCTGGAGCAGGGGGTGAATGAAGGGGAATAAAGGATACGGTCAGTGCCGGGAAACAGGGTCCGTCCCGTGAGGAGCTCAGCCATTATGCAGCCCACCGACCAGATGTCCACTACAACACAAAAACAAAAACATGCTCACATTCACTGAAACAAAAAAAAAATTCAGTTACTGACAAAATGAGATTACCTTAACAAATGTTTCTAATAGTATTGTGTGATATTAATCTGTGCAGTGTTATTCTAATTAAAAAAGTTTGTTTTATGTTTCATCAGTGAGGAAATAACTCACTGGAACATTGCATTATTGAAAACCTGTAAATTTGTGGTGATAATTATTTAGTGGTATTTAGTGTTATTAATACATTGTTTTAATATTTAGATTTATTAATTTTAGTATTTATTTATTTGTAATTTGCTTTTATTTTAATATTTTCATTTGTTTTAACTTTACATTTCAATAACTGCGCTTTTAATTTTTCATGTCATTTGTAGTTTTAGTCATTTTAACATTTCCTAAGATACATTGCTAATTTCCGCAATTTTCCGCTTTTGTTTACAATACACCAGTTGTGAATAGAACATTATTCCACTTATATTTAGTGTTGGGGGTGACGCATTACAAGTAACGCAAGTTACGTAATCAGATTACTTTTTTCAAGTGACTAGTAAAGTAACACATTACTTTTTCATTTACAGGAGTTACTTTTTGTTTCTTTTATGTATTAATCCCATTTTATTAACCAATGTCTTTGCTGTTGACCTTTGTTGATCCAATTCAACCATACTAATACGCAAAACTTACTTTAGATGAACTAACATTTGTGCTTCATTTTTCTCTTTGCTGAAGTGTGTTGAACTTCCTTTTCCTACAGTTCTACTGTACAGACGTCAATTTACTTTTACTTTTTATTCATTTCGATTGTTGGTGTGAAAGGGCTTTTACATTTGCTAAAAACCTAACTTTTTATATTAAAAACATAATATTTAATTTATATAATATTTAATAGCTTAATATTTTTTTAGAACCTGTGATACTTTTTTCAGGATTTTGTAATCAATAAAAGGTTAAAAAAAATAACAGCATTTATTTAAAAGGTTTAGAAAGGTTTTCTAACAATATACACTGCTGTTCAAACGTTTGGGGTCAGTCAGTTTGTATTCTTTCTTTTTTGAAAGAAATGAATACTTTTATTCACCAAGGACGTGTTAAATTAATAAAAAGTGAAAGCATAGATTTACATTGTTAGAAAAGATTTATATTTGGAATAAATGCTGTTCTTTTTAACTTGTTATTCATCAAAGAATCCTAAAAAAAAAAAGAATCACAGGTTGCAAAAAAATATTTGGCAGAGCAACTGTTTCCAACATTCTAATAATAAATCAGCATATTAGAAAGATCACATGACACTTAAGACTGGAGTAACAGCTGATGAAAATTCAGCTTTGCATCACAGGAAAAAATTATATTGTAAAGTATATTAAAATAAAAACCATTATTTTATATTGTAATAACATTTTGCAATATTACAGTTTTTTTTCTGTATTTTTTATTAAATAAATGCACCCTTAATGAACAGAAGAGACTTCTTTAAAAAACATTAAATGAGAGGGTGTGTCCAAAATTTTGACTGGTAGTGTTTTTATACATATACACACACACACACACACACACACATATACATACATATATATATATATATATATATATATATATATATATATATACACACACATACACACTGTCGTTCCAAAGTTTGGGGTCAGTCAATTTGTATTCTTTCTTTTTTTTTTTTTAATTAATACTTTTATTCACCAAGGATATGTTAAATTAATAAAAAAACAAAAAATGATAGCATAGATTTACATTGTTGTATTTTGAATAAATGCTTTTTTAACTTGTTATTCTTCAAACAATCCTGAAAAAAAGTCCAAAAAATATTTGGCAGCACAACATTGATAATTCTAATAATAAATCAGCATCTTGATTTCTGAAGGATCATGTGACGCTTAAGACTGGAGTAATGGCTGATGAAAATTCAGGTTTGCATCAAAGGAATAAATTATATTTTGAAGTATATTGAAGTAAAAAACATTATTTTATATTGTAATAACATTTTGCAATATTACTGTTTTTTTTTCCTGTATTTTTGATCAAATAAATGCTGCCTTGATGAGCAGAAGAGGCTTCTTTAAAAACATTAAAAATCTTACTGATCCCAAACTTTTGAACGGCAGTGTGTATATATATATATATATATATATATATATATATATATATATATAAATAAATAAATAAATCACAGTTGTGCAGAAAACTGATAAATGTGTCAGCCAATCAGAATCAAGATAGATTAAAAATTGCATGGGTGGAGAATAATAATACTAATAACATTTTACTTTTAAACATCAAAAATCCAATAATAACTTTTAGCCATCCAATTACATCGTCATGGATAATACTGAACCCCTAAATTTTGCTGTTTCATGTTGACTTCAGTTACAAAATGCAAAAAAAAATATATATATATATATTTAAAAAACCTGTCATGTTGTAGTGCATCCAGTTCAGCATGATCTCTGGGGCACGGTACCATCGGGTGGCAACGTATCCCGTCATCTCGTCGTCAGTCAGCCTGGCCAGCCCAAAGTCCAAAATCTAAGGAAAGATATCAGAGTAAGCATTAGCCATAATCTAAACTTATCAGCGCTCATATTACACTGTGCGCCTCAGTGTTTGCCTGACTATAAACCCACTGTTGGTCAACAGAGGATAACAACAACAGATGTGGCAGTGGAAAAAGCATCAGATGATGATGATGATGGCTGAGATCTTGGCAAGCTTAGATAAACATGCACTCACCTTAAGTTCACAGTCTTCATTTACAGCCAAGTTACTGGGTTTAAGATCCTGTGCGATGGGAAAACAAGATATAAGTGAGAATCGCTCCGAGTTTTACTACAAGTGGCTTTCATGTGTTAATAAAAGTCATCCTGGGAGCAAAAAGCAGGTCAGAGCAGAAATAACCTTAATTATAAACCATAAAGGGGTTTACACAAGCAGTGATGCAGATAAAACACTAAAACCAAATCTGTTTACCTGAGTAAAACTAGCAGTAAAACTCACATTCCGTACTAATGAGAAAAAAAAAACAGCTGTGACTTTCAATCAAATCGGTCTAAAATTCCCTACATCTTAAAGGAACAGTTGACCAAAAATGAAAATTTACTGAAAGCTGTCCAAGATGAGTTTTTTTTTTTTTTTATTAGAACGGATTTGGAGAAAATTCAGTATTGCATCGCCAATGGATCCTCTGTAGTGAATGGGTGCCGTCAGAATGAGAGTCCAAACAGCTCCAATTGAAAGAAGCATAATTATAGATTCATGTGTTTCTTACAAACACTCAGCTTTTGGTTTCTCAAGACGTTAACTGATGGACTAGATTGGTGTGGATTTGTGGATTATCGTGATGTTTTTATCAGCTGTTTGGACTCTCAATCTGACGGCACCCATTCACTGCAGAGGATCCATGCGTGATGTTGAGCAAGCTACATTTCTCCAAATCTGTTCCCATGAAGAATAAAACGCATCTAAATCTTGGATGGCCTAGATTTTTAGCCAATTTAGATTTTTTGGTGAACTATTCTTTCAATAATTTAGTGATTCAGCCAGTAATTGAATAAATTAATCTCTTAAGTGAATTTCTAAAGTAGGAGCTATGTAGTTTTTCCCAGATATTTTATTAATTATGAAAGGCGTTATAAAATATGGGTATATATAATGTCAATAACTTTTAATATTTAATAAAATATCTTAAAATAGTATGTACACTGCCAGTCACAAGTTTGGACACAGCCTCTCATTTTACGTTTTTTTAAAAGAAGTCTCTTCTGCTCATTAAGGCTGCATTTATTTGATAAAAAATACAGAAAAAAAACAGTAATATTGCAAAATGTTATTACAATATAAAACAATGTTTTTTATTTTTAATAAACTTTACAATATAATTTATTCCTGTGATGCAAAGCTGAATTTTCATCAGCTGTTACTCCAGTCTTCAGTGTCACATGATCCTTCAGAAATCATTCTAATGCTGATTTATTATTAGAATTATCAATGTTAAAACCTTTTTTTGCAACCTGTGATTGTTTTTTCAGCATTCTTTGATTAATAAAAAGTTAAAAAGAACAGCATTTCTTCGAAATATAAATCTTTGCTAACAATGTAAATCTATGCTATCACTTTTAATTAATTGAACACATCCTTGGTGAATAAAAGTATTAATTTCTTTCAAAAAAAGAAAGAATAAAAATGTACTGACCCCAAACTTTTGAACAGCAGTGTACATTGTTAAGTCAAGTCAAGTCAGCTTTATTTATCTAGCGCTTTTTACGATACAAATTGTGTCAAAGCAACTTTACAGTATCAAATGGGAAAGTAATATATCAATAATTCAAAAAGAAACAATTTTAGTAAGAGGAAATTAATCAATAGTTGTTGTTTTCATTGTTAGAAAACCTTTCTATTTAAAAAAAAAAATTCTGTTCATTTTTTACCTTTTATTGATCAAAAAATCCTGAAAAAAGTATCACAGGTTCCAAAAAAAACTGTTTCCAGCATTGATAATAAATCAGTATATTACAATGATTTTTGAAGGATCATGGGACACTTAAGATTGGAGTAATGATTCTGGAAATTCAACTTTAATTACAGATATAAATTACATTTTAATGCATATTAATATAGAAAAACATTGATTTACATCATAATAATATTTCACAAAATTATTTTTCTCTGTATTTTTGATCAAGTGAAAGCAGCCTTGAAAACTTCTTTAATATACATTTAATATATAATATATATTTTTAGCTTCCAAAATATGATTCTAAAACAACACCAGAGACAACTTAAAAAGTAATAACCCCCCACTGCTCATAAATAAACAAAGTAATGAGCAGAAAGTGTGGTCTACTCACTCTGTGGATGATTTCTGCTGAGTGAATATACTGTGGAGAGACAGAAAGATCAACTCACTTCAGTCAAATGCAGAGATTACTGAGTCAAGCACACTTACATAAAAACACTCCTTCATACTCTAGCTCATACTCCAAGTATTATGAATACTACAAAATTATCAGAAAGTGAATTATAGCAATTGTGCAGTGAATAATGAACAGCAATGTTAAACGCCAAAAAGGTTAAGAAAGCCACAATGTAGTGGAATTAGCAGGAGTTTATTCTGTGTTGTGATGTACATCTGAGTGAAACAGAACTTTGATAATGAAAAAGTAAGAACTTGGTTCTGTCCATGGGTTGCTGATTGGATGGAGGCAGATCTTAATGCAAGCTTTAAGTATATATATATATATATATATATATATATATATATATATATATATATGCATGTATGAAAGCTCCTATTACATTAGCAATTGCAAAAACTGTGGATGGGGCCTAACCTTCAACCCTCGCAGGATTTGATATATGAGGAACTGGACGTGATCATCTGTCAGTTTCTGGCACTTGACGATATTGTTGAGGTCTGCTCCCATCAGGTGAGTCACCAGATACCTGTTAAACGAAGTCATCATGACACAGCTATCAATCAATTCTTTCAGCCTCGTGAAGTACACTAGAGCTTTGACAAGCAGTGGAAGTTTTTTTTTTCAGTTTTAAGACCCATCGAATCTGAATTTAAGACATTTTAAGACTTTTTCAGACCTTTTATATAAAATATCTATATATTTTAGGGCTGTCAAACGATTAATCGCCATTAATTGCATCCAAAATAAAAGTGTATGTTTACATACTATATATTTGTGTACTGTGTATATTTATTATCAGTGTTGGGGGTAACTTGAGTTACGTAATAATATGACTTTTTTCAAGTAACTAGTAAAGTAACGCAATACTTTTTCATTTCCAAGAAAATATCTGAGTTACTTTTTCAAAAAACTAACGCCAGTTATTTTTTGTTTTCTTTATGCATTTAATCCTATTTTATTAACCAATGACTTTGCTGCTGACCTTTGGTGATCCAATACATCAGTACACTGCAAAAATACTTTTCTTACTTAGATTTTTTGTCTTGTTTACAGCCAAAATATCAAAAAAAAAATCTTAAATGAAGTAAATAATTATTTTTTTATTTAAAAATGTTTTTTTTTTTTTAAGTAAATAATATTTTATTTATTTTTTATTTTTTTCAGAAAAAAACAAGTCAAAATAAGTGACTTTTTGCTTAGAACAAACAAAATAATCTGCCAATGGGGTGAGCAAAATATCAAGCAAAAACACTAACATTTTGAACCTAAAAAAAAAACCTAACCTTCTTGATTTAAGAAATATATACAATAAATTTATTGTTAAGAGAGATTTTGGCTAGAAACAAGACAAAAAATCTAAAAAAAGAAAGCATTTTTTGCAGTGTACCAATAAGCAAAACTTACTTTAGATGAACTAACATTTATGTTGTTTTTTTTTTATTGCTGAAGAGTGTTGAACTTTCTTTTCCTACAGTTCCACTGTAAAGACGGGAATTTATTTTTCCTTTAGCCTTATTCACTTCATTTCACTTTGGTGTGAAAGGGCTTTTACATTTGATAAGAATCAATCTTTTTATATTAAAAACAAACAAACAAGCCCTGCACAGATTTAAAAAGTAATGCAAAAGTAACGCAAAAGTATTGTAACGCATTACTTTCCATAAAAAGTAACTAAGTAATGTAATTAGTTACTTTTTTAGGGAGCAACACAATATTGTAATGCATTACTTTTAAAAGTAACTTTCCCCAACTCTGTTTATTATGTACATATAAATACACACACATACATGTATATATTAAAACTAAATTTTTATTAGTTTTAAATTTTTGAACGGTAGTGTATATATATTATTATTATTATTATTATTATTATTATTACAGGCACAAAAAGATATTTAGTTACACAGTACATATACACAGTATCTCACAGAAGTGAGTAATGGTGGCCACACAAAATATTGACACTTTGGGCCCAATTTGGACATTTTCACTTAGGGGTATAGTCACTTTTGTGGCCAGCGGTTTAGACATTAAAGGCTGTGTGTTGAGTTATTTTGAGGGGACAGCGAATATACACTGTTATACAAGCTGCACACTCACTACTTTACATTGTAGCAAAGTGTCATTTCTTCAGTGTTGTCACATGAAAAGACATAATAAAATATTTATAAAAATGTGAGGGGTGTACTCACTTCTGTGAGATACTGTATATTTTTAATGAAATTAAATTGAATGAAGACAGTCGACTATGTTTATGGACACAGAATATCATTCCTGATGTAACATAACATTGTGTGATATACTGTGTACAAACCGTTTTATTGATGGCTTTCTGTGGTTAAAACACTGACACGATAAATGTTTTTGTTTATTTCATGTTTATTAAAATGTTTGGTGGTCTTATTGCATTAAAAAAAAATTAAACAAAATCGAAAACATGTGACCTTGGACCACAAAACCAGTCATAAAGTTACATTTTTGAACATTTAGATTTATACATCATCTGAAAAAACAAGCTTTCCGTTGATGTATGGTTTGTATGTATGGCCAAAATACAACTATTTGAAAATAATCTGAGGGTGCAAAAAAATATAAATATTGAGAAAATCGCTTTTAGAGTTGTTCAAATGAAGTTTTAGCAATGCATATTACTTATTAAAATATACATTTACAGTAGGAAATGTACAAAATATCTTCATGGAACATGATCTTTACTTTATAAGCTAATGATTTTTGGCATTAAAGAAATCAATGTATTTATGGCTATTGCTACAAATAAACCCCAGCAACTTAAGGCTGGTTTTGTGCTCCAGGGTCACATATACAGCTTTTAAGTGTTAATAATTAACCTCATTTTATGCTTTCGGCTAAATTTCCGGTCATTTTCAGAGGATCACTAGTCCTGATTGACATCCAGCATAACCAATCAGCTTGTTGACGCACAGATGGGAACAGTGGAATGCATCTGGTGCAGAGCCAGCTGGGCACAAGCGGCCTGCGAGAGGAATCCAAGCGGCACTCGTTTGACCCGGCCACGAGCGCCATCATTAACCTCAACAATCAGGAGCGCTTCGCTGCTCGAGGCAAACATGCCGGGTGAAATGACCTGTGGTAGTGAAAATGCCTTCCATTAAATGTGAGCCCTTCGTCAGAGAGGTTTGCATAGCGGATACTGGAGTATATGGAGACACGCGGTGCAGAAATATCTCTTGCCAAACGCGCTCCTCCCTCTTGCCCCGAGCTTTGCTCTCCCTGCTCATTCTCCATGAGATTTTGGGGCTGGGGTATTTATAGAGTATTATAGTATTCTTAGCTCTTGTTTCCATGCATCTTGCAGTGCTTGTGCAATGCAGATATAAAGCACAGTGAGGCCCTTCCTCCAGTGCCAGCTCCTGTTTCCAGTCTCCCTGCGGCCAAACACAACTCACACTGGAGCTCTTGTTCAAGGGAAAGTCTGTGCGTCTTTTCCTCTCTCCCTGCAGCCGTGACCTCAATCGGCTCTCGCCCGACTTAAATGAACTACACAGCACTGCAAAAAATGCTTTTCTTACTTAGATTTTTTGTCTTGTTTCCAGCCAAAATATCTAAAAAAAATCTTAAATCAAGGATTTTCTAGACAAGTAAAACTTATTGTCTTGTTTTCAGACAAAATATGTCAAAATTAAGTGAGTTTTTGCTTGAAACAAGCAAAATAATCTGCCAATGGGGTGAGAAAAATAATCTATCTTTCATCTTGAAATAAGATTATTTTTCTCACCCCATTGGCAGATTATTTTGCTCGTTTTAAGCAAAAACTCACTTCATTTTGACTTTTTTTTCTGAAAACAAGACAATAAGTTTTACTTGTCTAGAAAATCCTCCTTGACTTAAGATTTTTTAGATATTTTGGCTGGAAACAAGACAAAAAATCTAAGTAAGAAAAGCATTTTTTGCAGTGTGAGACTCAGCTGAACATTTGGACAGCACATGAGAGCGGTGCTTAAAGAACCTCTGAAATTAAAATGGGACTTTTATGTCTACTAGCTACGATGGACCTATACACTGTAAAAAATGACAGTGAATTTAACAGTAAAAAACTGCAAAAATGCTACAGTAAAAACCTGTTAAACGGTTAACAGTAAAAGACTGTCAAATTTACAGTTAATAACCATAAATTGACATTCCCAGAATTCCACGCATTACTTTTTTTTTTTTCATTTGATGTTTTTTGTTGAAATAACTCTTTCTTCTTAGTTTTTTCTTAGCAGGTTTGTACATTAGGGTTGTATGTGACTTCTAATGTTGGTAAATGAACGTTTATTGCATTATTTCAGTTTCATGTGTGTTATCGTGATGGTGTTTACTGTTTGTGTGAATGACACTGTGCACCTTCTATATATGTTAATATTTAAAAGCTGCTTGTGATGGGCTTTAGTTTATATCATGTGACCTGCTTTTGGTGGTTATCAGTGTATTACAAAGGTATAAAACAGATTTCAGTACTTCAACAGGTTGGTACATTACAGTTATATCAATTAATGAAATTACGGTATTTACTTGTAAATTTAACTGAAAACTGTAAACAGTAAAATGTTGCTACCGTATTTTTTACGGTACAATTCTGGCAACCACAGCTGCCGGTATTCTACCGTAAATTTTACTGATTTTTTTTTTTACAGTGTATGTTAACAGATTTTGTCAATGACCCAGATTTTACGTGGGACATATGGTGGAGTCTGTACTAGAAACAGCAATTATCAAGCAGTTTCAGCAACACTGTTCAAGGATCGTCAATGTTTCACGCCGTTCATACCTGACTATGTGGTTAGAAATCAAGAGTAGTCAGGTTTCAATCTTTCACTTTGCACTCTACAAAGGTGATGCAGCCTATAGAAAGCAGTTATATGCAGTTATATTTGTATTGTATTATATAGTTAAGCAATACCACATGAGCAATGAGTGCAATATCACACAAGAGCTGTTTTTGTCCAAATAGCATGAGTGCATGTGATGTTGATTTTACACAACATTTCAATAAATAAGAACTTAGCATTGCATTATATTTTAGACACAATATTGTCTGTTTTTGCCAATGTAAATATTACATATTAAAGCCAAAGCAGAACTGTTGTGCACTGAAGAGCACAACAAATCAGGTGAACAATTCATAAAGAGAGTCATTTACTACATTCCTGAATGAATCAGCCGTTTGAACGAATCAAACTGAATGAATGACTCATACTCTTCCATCACCACTGTTTTACTTTTTTTGTAAGGCTTCTTTGCAATGTTCACTTTATAAACACTGGGGTAGTACTTCTGCAGCAATGTAGGGCGATTCTGAAGTTGGAGGAGAAAATAGAAAATGTTTTAGTAAATAACCGATCGTTTCTCTAGATAAGACCCTTCTTCCTCGGCTGGGATCATTTAGAGCCTGTTGAAGCCACATTTAAAACTGCATTTTGAAAGTTCAAACTCGCAATCACCAGAACTCTATGAAGAGAAATCCTAAAATGTTTTCCTCAAAGTACATAATTTCTTTACGACTGAAGAAAGAAAGACATGAACATCTTGGATGACAAGAGGGTGAGTACATTATCTCCAAATTTTTGTTCTGGAAGTGAACTTCTCCTTTAACGATATCGTTAACCATTTTCATTTATAACGAATACTAATATGGCTTCTTGTTATCAAGATATGTAGCGTATATGCTTTGTTCTGTTAATGCGTGAATGTCATTTTTAGCGGCGTACGCTTGCCGTCAAACAATCGTAATAAGCTTTGTGCTCTGTTACCCGTTAATAAACAAAGTAGGCCTATCAGCTTTAAAATTCTGACACTCAGTAACAAACTCAGTACCAAAACTCAAACAATAAATACAGTTTTGACGCTCTTTTAACAATACATTTACCTCAGAATAACCATTCGGCATCCATAAGCTTGTAAAAGCTAGTAAAAATAACTATAATAAGAAGTATTTTGCTAAATACTTTTATAGTTTTTATAGTTGATAGTTATAGTTTCTATATAGTTTTACTTAACCTGTTACCCACATTATAAGAAAGAATGCAAAGAGCTAAAAATAAAATTCAACCCCTCCTATATAATTGCATGTCACTAACAGACAGACATGACAAATATAGGATGCATTGAGGAGGAGCCTAAACTACAGTCAATGGCAAAGTGATCCTGACTTAGTTATGGTCCATGATATTGACACAGATTCTGTGTAATAAACAATTCTTTGTCACTGTATATAGTTATTAGTTCTGAAGTGGGAAAAGACATTTAGTTCCCACACATGACAGTATGACTGAAATGTTAGATGTTTAATAAAATAAATAAAACACCTTTTATTCTGTGGCACCTAAAGAATAATTTGGCACCTGTTTGGAGCCTTAATTTGGAGCCTTAATTTTTTTGTCTGGAGTCCTGCATTGTGTAATTAGTATTAATTAGATTAAAAGCTTTCACCGACTGATAGCCCTAGCATTTACCTAAATTACAACTGGCATAATTTAATTAGCCTTTTATAGTCTTTACACATTAGGTGTAAAGCTCTTAGGTGTTTTTTAGTGGCATTTGGGTGTTTTTACATTTTATACAGACTGTTTAATGCTGCTCAGGAGGTGGCATGAATGCATTTACGCAAATTATAACTGTCATAATTTAACTTGACCTTTAAGGTGCATTACATCTTTAACTTTAAGCCGGAAATGTGACATATTTTACAACTATGCTAAATTTGCATGTAATATTAAGCTTGAGCTCCGAATCAGCGTGTATGAAAAGTGAAGACAAATCTTAAAAGAAAAATATTTTCCTTTCTAAATACTGCAATACTTAAAATAATGAATATATAATTTAGTGCTGTCAAACGATTAATTGATAAGTTTATATGTTTACATACTATATGTGTGTATACTTTGTATATTTATTATGAACATAGAAATACACACACATACATGTATAACAAAACATTAATGTGTATATATATATATATATATATTTATAACTGTATAAAATTTAGATTATAAATAAATATAAATATTTAACATATAAATCTAAAATATTTTTCCTTAATTTATACATGCATGTGTGTGTATATATATATATATAATACATAATAAATATACACAGTACACAAATATACAGTATGTAAACAAACTTTTATTTTGGATGCGATTAATCGTTTGACAGCACTATTTACATACTATATATTTGTGTACTGTGTATATTTATTATGTATATATAAATACACATGCATGCATATAATTATATTTAATTATAATCTAAATGGTATACAGGTATAAATATATATATATATACACATATAAATATTTAGTTTTAATATATACATGTATGTGTGTGTATTTATATGTACATAATAAATATACAAAGTAAACACACATATAGTATGTAAACAAACTTTTATTTTGGATGCGATTAATCACGATTATATATAATATAATTATATAATTCTTATTTTTAATCATTACTCATATTAATTACTAATGATAATTATTCAAATACGCAAGTGACGTGTACAAGAGAGTTCATCGCAATTATTAGCATAACAATAAATCAGCCAAAATGTCATAACTGCAACAGCTCATATAAAAACTCTTGCCAAGGCAATCAATTTTTTTTTTTTATCTATAATGTGCTCTTATTCTCTTCTGCATGCGTTTAAGAGGCAGTCATATTATAAGGCAATAACTGTTTTCAGGTTATTGCCTATGTGCCTATGAGGAAATTATGCCGAGCGGATGAATCCGTGTTGCCACGGTAACTACAGATATTCCCAACACCCCTCCCGGAGCAGAACTCGACAGGAAGTAACCGCCGCTGCTTCTCGATTATCGCTCTGACAACTGGATGCAAGGCGCTCGATCGCAACCGGATTTAACAGGTCCTTCGACACACAGTGGGCGATCAGAACTACATCTAATTAATTTTATTAAGCAATGCATATTTGTGCAGTGGAGACACTTACACATGGAATAATTAGATGGAGCCACACGCTACTGAGGTGTGGCAGAAACGCCCGAGTAATTAGTGCAGTGTGCCACTACTTATCAGCTATTACTCTGTGGCTCTGTATGATTCAGAAACCACAGACCTACAGCTTGTAATGCAATACAGATGTAACCTTTGACAACAACATTTCCTAGAAGAACGATCTGCGTGGAGGGATAAACTGACAATCTCAAGTGAATGAAGAATTTAAGTCAGGTCATTTTCTAGAAATAAAGCGTTTACTCACACGTCATTGAATCCTGCTAGACAGGTAGCGGGCGTGAAAACATCCAGTAGACCAATTACCTGCAACAAAGACAAGAGTCAGAAATAATCAGTCTGAATCATGCACTGCAAAAAATGCTTTTCTATCTTAGATTTTGTCTTGTTTCCATCCAAAATATCTATAAAATTCTTAAATCTAAATTATTTTCTAGACAAGTACCCATTATTGTCTTGTTTTCAGAAAAAAGTAGTTCAAATTAAGTGAGTTTTTGATTGAAACAAGCAAAATAATCTGCCAATGGGATAAGCAAAATAATCTAGTCTTCTGCTTGAAATACGATTATTTTTCTCACCCCATTGGCAGATTATTTTGCTTGTTTCAAGCAAAAACTCACTTCATTTGAACTTCTTTTTTCTGAAAACAAGACAATAATTTTGACTTGTCTAGAAAATCCTTCTTGATTTAAGAATTTTTAGATATTTAGTCTAGAAACAAGACAAAAAATCTTAGCTAGAAAAGCATTTTTTGCAGTGTGACAACACGAAAAGTCTAAAATCGTTTAAAGAGGTCACGAATTGAGAAAACACATTTTCCTTGATCTTTTAGCTACTGTTAAAACATCCAGCTCAAAACTTCCTTGTTAGTCCAAAAAAAAAAGCTAATAAAATTTTGGTCGTCCAAGCCTCTTCTCATTGACCAACAGTTGCAGCCCTACCAGAAAACGACTTGTTTACGTTTTTTTCCCCCATTCAGGGCTCGAAATTGCGACCATTTTGGTCGCATATGCTCCCGAAATTTTATCTATGTGACCTCAAAATATATTTGGGAGTATTTGTGCGAGTGCATGTAACTGTTAGGGCTGTGCAATATGGACAAAATAATCATATTGCGATTTTTTTGAATGAATATTGCGATTTTATTTGTGATTTTGGCAATTGTTTTTGCTTTTTCAAACATGCTACATACATTCTAAATGTATTCAGTGCACAAGAAGTGCATAATAAAACATTTCACAATGAAATAACATAGTATTAATAGTTTAATAAACAAAACTGTAGTAAAATTGTCTTTAAAACAGACAACATAAAATAAATTAAGATTAACATAAACATAAACATAAATCAAAACCAAAAAACAGATTGCTCTCTTAAAGGTTTTTAAGAGCATGTCCACCATTTCTGGGTTTAAGCTTCGTTGTGCACGGAAAGAGCTCTGATTGGTTAACATCTTAAAAACGTGCACAAGAATGTATTCTTAATAAACATATAAATAAATGAATAGATAAAATTGCAACCTTATGCGATTTAGAAATTGCATGTGCTTAAATCGTGAATTTTTTGCGATTGCGATTAATTGCACAGCCCTATTTATTATGCATATATAAACACACACATGCATGCATATATTAAGGAAAAATATTTTAGATTTATATCTAAAATATTTATATTTATTTAGAATCTAAATGGCATATATATACATATAAATATTTAGTTTTAATATATACATGTATGTGTGTGTATTTATATGCACATAATAAATATACAAAGTAAACACACATATAGTATGTAAACATAAATTTTATTTTGGATGCGATTAATCACGATTATATATAATATATATATTGACCAACAGTTGCAGCCCTACCAGAAAACGACTTGTTTTCATTTTTTTTCCCCATTTTGTGACAAAATGATTTGGACTAAGAAAGCTTTGAGCTCTGAAACTCACAGAAAGTTTTTTACAGCAGACTAAACTGCACAACGAAATCTCATGTGTGCCCCTGGCCCACAAAACCAGCAATAAGAGTCCATTTTTTGGAAATTGAGATTTATACAGCACCTTAAAACTGGCAATATTTGGCGGAGATGCAACTATTTGAAAATCTGCAATCTGAGGGTGCAAAAGAAATCTAAATATTGAGAAAATCGCCTTTAAAGTTGTGCAAATTAACTTCTTAGAAATGCATACTACTAATCAAATACTAAGTTTTAGTAAATTTACAAATTATCTTCACGGAACATGATCTTTACTTAATATCCTAATGATTTTGAAAAGAAATCAAAAAAGAAAAGAAAAATTGATCATTTTGACCCATGCAATGCATTGTTGGCAATTGCTACAAATAAACCTGTGCTACTTAAGACTGGCTTTGTGGTCCAGGGTCACATATTTACATCACATTTGCACTGTTATGATGAAAGCTTTCCTAAAAGTACAGAAAGTCCGTCCTTAGATAATATAATGCTATAATCAACCCCTTTTAGGATAATCTTTTAAATTAATCTCAACAGCTGGAGTAGTAAAAACATAGTAAAAGTTTTTGAGAGCTCATGTAAAGCTCATATAATATGCAAAGATGTCAGCCAATCACAGCAATGGGCGTTTCCACTGAGTCTAACAGTAGACACGCCCCTTCTAACACGGCACTTAATTCAACCAGAGGTTAAAATAAGGGTAGAAAACGTGCTTTTATTTCTAAATTATGACACTTTTTGTTCTAAAAATCGTACTAACATTAGAAGTGCATTGCAGAAAACAAAATTGTTAAAAAGTGACCACTTTTTGTGAGTGTACACTAGGGCTATTTTAATTAACTAAAAGGAAAAAAAAAATCTCACTGTGGTCTCTCACTGTTAGTGAAAACACTTGTGTACACTTCTGTACTGTAAACACACTGTACAAGAAAATAAGCTGCGCTTCATGATCTTTCAGGACTGCAGTTGTTTTTATGATGTTGGTGAGCATGCGGCCTCCTGCGGTTCCCCTCAGAGGAAACAGCACACAGAGTGAGATCTGCTGCTTCCACTTCTGAACATCCTCTGCGAGACTCATTTATATTTTGTGTGGGCATTACCTTTATCTCTCTTTCTCTGCACGAGGAGGAGTGGGTGCATTTCATACTGGTTAAACTGTGCACTTCTGCCCACTGTTATATTTGTACACTTTGGCCAACCTTAGCTGACAGACAGCGTTTCGGGCAAAATGCAACCATTAATTACAATTCTATTCAACAGTGTGGGGTAAGATTTTTTTTTTTTTAATGCTTCTGATTGAAGTCTTGAATGCTCTCCAAGTCTGCATTTATTTGATTAAAAAAAAAGTCAAAATTATAATACCTTTTTGCAAATTTCAATATTTAAAAATAAATAAATAAATAAATAAATAAAAATCTGCATCAGATGTTCAGTGGCATTATCCTTCAGAAATCAATATTCCAATAATATATATATTTATTCATATATTTATTTGTTTGTTCATATATTTATTTGTTTGTTCATATATATATATATATATATATATATTATATATAAATCTGCATCGCTCCTGTGTTCAGTGGCATTATCCTTCAGAAATCAATATTTCAATAATATATATATTTTTTTCATATATTTATTTGTTTGTTCATTTTATATATATATATATATATATATATATATATATATAAATCTGCATCGCTCCTGTCTTCAGTGACATTATCCTTCAGAAATCATTCTAATATACTAATTTGCTGCTTAAGAAACAGTATTGATTATTATCAATGTTGAAAACAGCTTTAATTACTTTTTAACTGCTACATTTTTTGTGGAATATTATAAATGTATTTGCACAATATTTTAACTTTTTACACTTTTTCATTAAATGCAACCCTGGACCACAAAACAAGTCACCAGTCCATTTTTTTAAATTGATATTTACACATTACGAATAAATAAGCTTTCCATTGATGTTTGGTTTGTTAGGATAGGACAACATTTGGCTGAGATACAACTATTTGAAAATCTGCAATCTGAGGGCTGCAAAAATCTCTAAATACTAAGAAAATCATCCAAAATTGTCCAAATGAAGTTCTTTTGGATTCATTTATGGTAGGAGTTTATAAAAATATGTTCATAAAAGAAAAATGCATTATTTTGACCCATATTTTTGGCTATTGCTACAAATACACCTGTGCTACTTAAGCCTGGTTTTGTGGTGCAGGTCACATATTTGTATTAATGCATAAATATAGATGAAGTCAAAAGTTTACAGAAAGTCCAAACGCTCACTGATGCTCCAGAAGGAAACACAATGCATTAATAGCGGGGGGTGAAAATTTTTGAATAGAATGCAAATTTGTACATTTTTCTTTTTTTTGCCTAAATATCATATCTTTGACTTATATATATATATATATATATATATATATATATATATATATACACACTACCGTTCAAAAGTTTGGGGTCAGTAAATGTTTATTCATTCTTTTTTTTTTGAAAGAAATTAATAAATTGTTACATTAATAAAAAGTGACATAATAGATTTACATTGCTAGAAAAGATTTATAGTTTGAATAAATGTTGTTCTTGAAAGAAAAAAAAATACAGATAAAAAAAAAACAAACAAAAAAAAATTTGGGGGGCACAACTGTTTCCAAAACTGATAATTCTACTAATAATTGAGAATATCAGAATGATTTCTGAGAGATCATGTGACACTTAAGCCTGGGAAACTGAGTAACAGCTGATGAAAAATCAGCATTGCATCACAGGAATAAATTATATTTTAAAGTATATGAAAATAAAAAACATTATCTTCTATTGTAATAACATTTTGTAATATTACAGTTTATTTTCTGTATTTTTGATCAAATAAATGCATTGACTTCATTAAAAAAAAAAAATTGCAAGTCTTACTGACCCCAAACTTCTGAACGGTAGTGTATGTATGTATATATATATATATATATATATAAAATATAAAAAATAGAATAAAAAAATAGGCAAAGAACCAAAACACTTCTTGAAGCTGGATTTGTGGCATGAAACTAGATCAACCAGGAATCAAACCTGCTGTCAGAAATTCTTCATAATCTCACAAAATCGTATATCTGACGTCCCTTTGCTGCAACATTTCATCAGAGTGCTGTTTTGCTCATATTACACAGCTAGTGTTTACTACAGTCCTGGATTGATGCTGCGTGTCGGTTGCCAGATCGCAATATTAAACGGGGTGATTGATGTCTGAAGAGCCGATCTGTTCAGGGATTTGAGTGTTATTAAACATTAACATCTGTAAGACAGACAGACAACAACAGAGAACACGAATGCGTGCGCATGAGGGAAAACAGAGGGAGGGAGAGAGAAACGGAGAGCGAGTAGGTGGCTGTGATCCAGCATAGAGTTTCACCCACGCTCAAACAGAGGCTGCACAGATTCGTGGACTCTGGCCAGGAGGCAAAAAAACCAAGGGCGTTTTTCTATGCAAAAGCACGCTGAGTGTCTTGACAACAGTAGGCAAATAAGATCATCGGCACATACCGTAAAGCCTGCTGAAAAACACAACAGGCAGCTCTTGTGACCTTACAAAACCTCACGCTGAGTTTATCAATAATGAGGCATTTCGAAAGAATTAGATCTGTCACAAAGCCATTTAAATAAAGCAATAATCACAGAATAAACAGAAAACGAAAAGCGGAGCACGTCGGGTACATTATGCATTTACGATTTGCTGCGCAGTGCATTATACGTTGATAGTGCATAATCTCTCCCCGCTCCCTCATTAGCTCACAAACGACGATCAATAGAGTTTCATAACGCACACATGAATCTCCCACTGGGATCTGTGCTGGCAGAGGATGTGAGGATGCTCTAATAGACCTATTCAAAGTAGACGTCACAATTACACCACCTGCAGCTGCATGTGCACAGTGATTGCAGAAAAACACTGGTAACAAGAGGAGGTAAACAGGTAACATTTATTGAAAAAAAGAATTTTTGTGCCTTTTGATGTCAAAATCAAAATGCAAATAATTTTTATAGAATACCGTCATCAAAGACGACATTTGAAAACTGCTATGATTACTAGGGCTGCCCCCTAATAGTCGACTAAGCGTTAGTTGACCAGAAAAGACTTGGTCGACCAAAATTTTATTAGTCGTTTAGTCGCAGAAATAAATAAATAAATAAATAAATCTCACGGAGAGATCGTTAATGGCTATAGTCTTTGTGGTAACAGTAATACAGTATACATTGGGCAGTACACCCAACATTCTCCTATCATTCATCAACCTCAAATATGGCTTATTATCTGAAACGTAAGTAGCAACTTTACATGTAATGTTGTACAATGTTAAGTGCGTATCTGTATTTGCGTTTATCAGACAGTTAGTATCCACTCACCGCTGAAAACGCCGGACTTTTTGTTCAGTCCTGAGTTCTGCAAGCTATTTAACCCTCTCATTTTAACAAAGCCTTTAGACTCGCCTGAATGCACGTTCAGTACCGCGGAGAGTTTCACGCAACCGTTAATACCAAACCGAAAGCAAAACTCGCGCACGCATTCAAAAGAGAGAAATTTCAGAGAGCGACTATCCCACTGCGCGCAAATTAGGCTATATATACATATATATTAATAAGTTTGAAAACCACTGACCTAGAGAAATGTGCGCTGTCTGTGTGGAAGCTGAACAGACATGCGCTTAGGCAGGACAGATGGTTACAGATATTACTCCATCATTTTTGGGCATACAGGTAAAAGTAAAACATCTTTCGTATCTGTAAAGATGTGTATTCTTGTACACTCACAATAAAAACGAAACATTGCGCTTTTGTAAAATAATGAAATGAAAAGCAAAACAGGATGCGCTTTCGGTCGTCTCTTTTCTGTGAACTTGAGCGCGAAACTCAGTGTATATCTTTGGCTTTCAGACATTAAAATAGATCTATAGAGTAAAATTTCTACTTTCTCAGATTATGTATGCCTACAGGCCTATGAAACATTCAGCCGCATCACAACTGCGGAGATGACGAGTCGCCGACTTCATCTCTTGTTTATCAAAATATTAATGCAGTCTACCTTTTGTTTTTCCCTGACACATTTATAATCATAACTTCTGCGGTGCGCTGTGGCAAGCTTTATGCGTGCTTGAGTGCTTATTAGGATATCTAGGCAATTAAAGGCTCATTATAATGATTGAAATGTTTTATTAATAAACGTACGATTAGTCCACTAATGCTTAAAATGAACGACTACTAGTCGACCAGAAAAATCCTTAGTCGAGGGCAGCCCTAATGATTACTCTACTTTTAAAGCATACATTTTGTGGGTCAGTGGGTCTATACAATATTCACATAGGGGACATTGTATTAGACCTACATTTACAGCAGGGCTCTGAACCGGTTCAAGGAACGAAAACGAAAAACGAAAACAAATGACATTTAACAGGAACAAAAACGAAAACGAAAACAAAATCAATTTTAATCGTTCTGAACAGAAACGGAAACAGAAATTCCAAATTAACCGGTTAATAACGGTATTTTTATCGTTCTCTTTATTATATCAATTTGGGAGACCAAAAACATGAATTGTGTGTGCAAATGCGACGGTGACGCATACAACGTGAAATGCCCGCGAAGCAGACGTCATAAGCAGAGCCCTTTCTGATGCGAAGAGCTTAAGGTTACCAAGCACCTGTTTCATGTGCAAAGGTATGTTAAGGTTTAAGTTTATCTGGAGTTCTGTTTTGTTTGAGTGAAAATGTAATAGGCTATTATGCATATTAGGTAAGGAATAAGTCAACAGGTTTTTATTGCAGATTAAGCCCGTGTGGTCAGGATGTTAAGCGGATGGTCTTGAAGGGGCTTATTTCGCTATAGTATTATTTCGATAACCGCCGTACACTGACCAACTTACACGGCTATTTACCGGATAAGTAAGTTATCAAACAAGAAAATTGTTTTTAAAAAAAATTATTAGCGCGTTTGTAACGAGTTTCTGCCAGGTGAACTCGTTTATTTTCGGTTTTAAAGACAAGACGTTCAAATGACACGAACACGGAATTTGGTTTAATCATTTGTAAACATAATGCCAAACATGTTATTAAAAGGCACACACAAATCTATCTATCTATCTATCTATCTATCTATCTATCTATCTATCGCGAACGTGTAATAAAATAACGTTATTACCGGTATTTTTTCTAGCAAACCGTTTTCGGAACGTATTGTTTAATGAGGAACGCAAGAACAGAAACGTTATAATATCGATTCTGCTCGGAGTGAACCGAATGGATTTTTTTCCGTTTTTAAGCCCTGATTTACAGCATGAATAATTTTTTTAGACCCATTACTATTAACATTTTTACATAACATTTATTTATTGTATCTCACAATTCTGACTTTTTTTTCTTGCAAATGCAAGTTTATATCTTCTAATTTGAACTTTACCACTTGATTTAACTCAAAAATAGTGAGTCAATTCTGAGGGATAAAAAGCTGAGTCGAGTGGAAAAGAGAGAATGATGAGTTTTTCCTTATTAGAATTGTGAAATATACATTTA
Organism: Cirrhinus molitorella; assembly: GCA_033026305.1. Lineage (NCBI taxonomy): Eukaryota > Metazoa > Chordata > Actinopteri > Cypriniformes > Cyprinidae > Cirrhinus > Cirrhinus molitorella. The sequence goes on along the minus strand of CM065137.1, from coordinate 847,048 downwards.
AATTTAGACATTTAGCAGACGCTTTTATCCAAAGCGACTTACAAAGGAGAACAGTGGAAGCAATCGAAATCAAGGATTTTTAAAGTACATCATAAATAAAAGAAAATAGATAGGGGGGGCAAGCTAGTGTTAGCTTTGGTAACTGTAAAGAGAGAAAACTAGTGTTAGAAGTGTTAGTGTTTTTTTGTTTGTTTGTTTTTTTTATTACAGAAAACAAGTAGTAAGTAAATGGATAGAGTAAAAATCTAAAAGAGCATAATTTAAAGAATAGAATTAGAAAAGACTGTACTAGAGTTAGAGGGTTAAATAAAGATGCAAAAGATGAGTTTTTCCACCAGGAGGGTACATTTAATGAGAAAGTCTGTGAAAATGATTTCATGCCTCTTTGGGATGAACAATAATGCGCCGTTCACTTGCAAAACGCAAGCTTCTAGAGGCACATAAGTCTGAAGTAATGAATTTAAGTAAAGAGGTGCAGATTCAGTGGTGGTTCTGTAGGCAAACATTAATGCCTTGAATTTAATGCGAGCAGCTATTGGTAGCCAATGCAGACTGATGAAGAGAGGAGTGATGTGCGTCCTTCTCGGCTCGTTAAAAACTCGTCTTGCCACTGCATTCTGGATTAATTGAAAAGGTTTGATAGAGAAGACCTGCCAAAAGAGCATTGCAATAGTCCAGCCTGGACAGAATAAGAGCTTGAACAAATTGTGAAGCATGATCCGAAAGAAAGGGCCGGATCTTCTTGATGTTGAATAAAGCTAATCTGCAGGACCGGGCAGTTTTAGCTGTGTTCTGAGAAAGTCAGCTGATCATCAGTCACAACTCCAAGGTTTCTGGCTGTTTTTGAAGGAGCCATTAAAAAAAATGTGCCCAACTGAATGGTGAAATTGTGATGAAACAATGGGTTTGATGGAAACACAAGCAGTTCAATCTTGGCAAGGTTTAGTTAAAGATGATGGTCCTTCATCCAGTAAGAAATGTCTGACAGACAAGCTGACATCCGAGCAGCTATCGTCGGATCATCAGGATGGATTGAGAAGAAGAGTTGAGAAAAGCCATGTTTCTGAATGACAGAACTTAGTGATGCCATGTAGACAGAGAAAAGAAGTGGTCCAAGAACTGAGCCCTGAGGCACCCCAGTAGCTAGATGTTGTGACTTAGATACCTCACCTCTCCAAGATACCTTAAAAGACCTGTCAGAGAGGTAAGATTCAAACCACTGGAGTGCGGTTCCTGATATAATATAAATCACAGAATTGCAAGAATAAAGTCAGAATTTTGAAATATAAAATTTGACCAAATTTACCTTTTTTTTAAATGGCTCCATAGACTGGCACACAAAAACGATGGATGACTAGCTCTTGTAATATGCAGAGAACATTTTGAAAATGACATCTAATTAATATAATCTTTTTAAATTAACTTTTTTGTACTGCATCTGTGTAATTCTCTAGCCGTAAAGGCTATCTCTGTCGCATGCATCATGAATGCTGGGATAGGAGGGATAGGGATAGGACAGAAAAAACCCTCACCTGCTGTAGCGCTAGAAATCCTGGGCCCGGCTGCATGAAATCCCTTAAGCTAAGAAATCCCTCAGTTATAAGGTTAAGGGTACCCTTAGTGAAACTTGGGTTGCAGGAAAAAACCTAAGGGTCAACTTAAGGAACTTTAAGGCTCTTAAGTATTTCCCTTAATTATCTAAGTGTTCACTTAAGTGTTGCTACAAAGTCCTTAGTAACCATTTCACCTTAAGAAATTTAAGGGAGCAAAACAGCTCCCAGTATTAGTATCTGCAAGATTTTTAAGCTTTTTTTAAGATAAAATTATTACCATATGAGCGCATTAGGGCAATGTCATGGCAGCATGTTAAACTGTAAAAAGCACGACTTGCGGGTTTTCACATAAACAAAATATTCTATAAAATTTTTTACGAAAATTCGTATCAGTTATTCTATTAATTTAAACAATTATTTTCAATCAATTATTATATAAATTAAATAACAATATAAATATATTTTACTGTCTTCAATGTTTAGATGTTTATAATGCATTATCTTCTTGTCGATCCACTAGTTTACACATGGGTTGATTTTCACATTAGAATATTTTCAGTCATCGGTCAGCAGGTAGTGCTTTCGGAAAGACCTAAAAATAACCGTTTCTCGGTAATGCCTGAATACAAAGCAGCGCAGAAACATGCAGCGCTCATGTTTAATTAATAAAATGTTTCTATTGGCCTTTTTCAGAAGAATCGGAAATCACGTGACACAGGGTAAATATAGCTCCGCTAGCGGTCTGCGGACATTATGTTGTATGCTCTTGTCTCAAATTTCGTCTCTTACCCTTTCTATTTTGCCTGTTTTCCAAGTTGTTGTTATATAATCTACAATGAAATTTATTTGTAGCTTATATGGCCGCTCAGATCGTTCTAGAATTTACCGGCGGGTAGTTTTATTTCACCAGCTGTCCTATATATAGGCTCATTCAACAATTCCCTTGCTCGTTTTAATATATGACAAGCATTTATTTATATGCCTAATTTATGTAAAAACAAAATTCTAAGTACGTATGCACCGTTACACATAGGAACAAATATATAAATTCAGTGTCAGAATGAGTTATAATATGCTTTAATGTGGGATATAATGTTGCGCGAATACATGCTATTGCCTGTATTTTAAAAACGCATGAGTAACTTTAAAAAAGTCACAATGTGTAGATTATCTCAACCTAATGAAACGCTGAAACTGTTGACCATGTATTAATCACACATTATAACTATATCTGAGAGACTAAAATAAATGAGACATTTATTTCCAAGACCTCATTGTAAAGCTACATCAGTTGAATTAGAGTTAATATATTTATTAACTAAATATACAACAAAGTACTAATAGGTTTGTTAATGCTGTGCATATTACAGACCTTAGCCCTTACTAAAATTAACTACGAATCAAACCAAAACGGCAGTTATTGCAGTTATTCCATGGTTTTGTTACAAAATCTGATTTGTGTGGTTATGCAAATAGTAATAAAACAAACCTGCTTTTACTATAATAAAACCGTGGTTAATTTTCGTAAGGGAAGATGATAACGAGCGGAGAAAATGTGAGTGAACCATCATTGCGAGATGACAGAAGTGCTGTTTATGATCCGTATATCCAGAAAGAAATGCAAAAACGCATCCAGGGATCGTGGTCCTCTTTCGCAAATCGGAGGATCAGAGCTGTCGGTCGATTTCTCCAGCACATCGCCAAAAACAGTTTTTTACATGGAGTGCGACAATGCACGGCTGCACCAAATAGACACGGACAATGATATAACCGAATATACGCGTCGTCACTTCTAATTAGCGCTGAAATTTAGTTCTGAAATAAAACTTTGTAGTCACACCAATAAATGACCAAGACAGTTTAAACATTTACATGAGATTTAATTCTTGCAAAGACATTGATGCCCGAGCGGGTGCTCCTTAGACTCGGCAATCACTGTTACCGGAAATACTTTTACCCTGCATGCAGCCACGCCGGAAGACAAAAACCCGGAAGTGTGAAATTGGTCAATTAGGTTATGTTTCCATTTCATTATGTTCTGTTTATTATGAAATGCAGTAACTATAGCAACCGCGACGCCCATATTGTCAGAAACTACCGTGAAACGCTTGGTATAAACACTAAGGTAAGGCTGACAGTTAAGACGTTTGTTGCAACGCTCTTAAAGACATAACGTTAAGTCAAATTACTTAAGCACTTTCATGCAACCGGGCTCTGAAGACCTTAATTAGCTTGTTCAGGTGTGTTTGATTAGAGTTGGAACTAAACAGTTGCCTATCCCTGGTCTATAGTCATGAAAGCGGAAGTGCAGAAAGTCACAGATTATGAGGAACAATAAAGAAGAACAGTGTGCAGGTTCAGTACAAGCTGTATTGTGTATGTAGGTGAAAAAAAGCTGAACATTTCTCTTACATTCTCGTGTTTCATGTGTTTGAGAAGCCGCAGTTCTCTATATGTGCGCTTGGCGTGGATGATGGACTGGAACGGCCGGGACAGCTTCTTGACTGCGATCCTCAGGCCCGTCTTTGAGTCTAACGCCGAGCTGCGGAAAAAAACAACATTCGATCAACATCGCAGACCACAAGATTACTGGAGACAGCATTTACGCCAAGATTTCCTTGATTACACAAGCATTTCAAGGAAAAAAAAATACACTCTAGGTCTAAGTTTTGTTCATAGAAACATTCCACATGCTCTGTTTGAAATTGTAAGATCATCTGTAATGGAATAAATGGTCTGAAAAGCATGAAATGCTCCATTACTGTAATAGAAGAGGAATGTTTTTATACAGCAAGAGTTAAAGCAAGAATTCTCATATACTTTTTTATTTATTCATTTTTAAAATGTGCACAGTGTGTGTAAACAAAGATGGCTGTCTAGGGATTTTTATTTATTTATTTTTTTTTTTTGTTGTCATAAATACATCAGCATATTCTGAACAAAATAAAATACTGGAAATGCCCTGCCATTTATTATGCTGTATTCTATTTATTTTGGAGAGCAATTTAACCATAACTCAATTTAACCATAACTCAATTTAATATAACACATAAGTGTATTACTCTTAAAGTTATAGCAGCCAAAATAACCTAATAACCCAGCTGTCTGGTAATCAAAGAACAAGAAAAAAAAAATAAAAATCAATAACTTCTGTAACTTTAAGGATGAATCTATATTTAAAATAGAATTTAGTGTTTGATAACTTTCAATTTCTGCATATTTCCTGCTTGCTGAAGGGCAGCTAAATATGGGTTTATGTGAAGAAAGTTTTAACTTCACTTAAATTAGAAGTTGTTATTTTTTTTTTAAGTCCAATAAATGTTACAGTTGATAGCTCTCAATTATACTGTAATGTTGAATGGCTATAGTCAAATAGCTTAAATATTAGGAAAGAAAAAAATTTCCAAGAAACATCAGTAGTATTGGTATCAGGGATACTCACCTTCAGTCATAAAAAAGATGCCACTAAACAAACTAAAAATATACTGTCTTTGTTATTTCTATAATATTTTAGAAATGAATGTGAAATTACTGCAATATAAAAGTATGTCTAAAAACTTTAACTGTGATTATATGTGATTAATCAGTTAATCAGTTTTTAATCAATTGACAGTACTAATACATTATAATGTGGATCCACCAAAAAAAAAAAAATATGACCACATATCTAAAGTAGCTGCGTAGTATTTTGCATTTTGCATGGTAGTGAAATTTCACAATTCATGATTCCAGTTAGCCTAATATCAAGTTCAAACATTATTACATTGAAAGCAGTTAGTAATAAAATAAGAGCAATTATCTAAATTACAAGAAACAACACAAATAAATACAACAGAATAAAGATACAACTAAACAATAATCAAATGTAAAACAACACTGCATAGTCTATAAATATAATCCTTATTAACTTAACAAAAGCAGTTCAGTCAAAAGCAGTGATTTTCTCTTTGTTTTTTGTTGTTTGAGTAACATTGAGGTTGGACTGCTGTCACTTTAGGACCTAACCCACGGATCCAATTTACTAATAAACTTGAATTTTCTTGTTCATCTCTTTATATCAACTTAAGACCTGCATGTAAAAAGCACAAATTCAGTGTTTGCATGCTATCTGAAAGGCGGCAGACAGCCCAATTGTATGTCTTACTTCTACAAACCAGAATACTGTCTTAATCTGATTATGGTTAATGTATAGACATGTGTTTATTTGGTAATGCAATATATCACGATAATGAATATCCATGATATTGTTATCGTGGGCATTTAGAAATACCCGAAAATAATTATTTATTAAAAATCATTCCGAATTTTGAATGCATTTTAAGAATACTTTTCCCATTAATTGGTTAAATGCACAACACCGCTGTAAACTGCGGAGACGCGTGATGTTTTAATAAGCACACGGCAGAAAGCATGAGAGACGCTCTGGATGAAAGTGAAAGTGCACATTCAGTCTCTGACAGCAGATGGCGCTAAACCGCAAATGCAACGTTAACCCAGAAACAAAGCAGCTGCGCTATTTCTAAAATGTGTTTAAATGATTTATATAGCCATTCAGATTTTTGTATTTGCAGTGGTGTTCATCACAGCACCAAGTACTTTAATATTTAGACTTTTTTGCATTTTAATCTGGACTACAACATGCCCTAGATATTGTTTGAAAGTGTATTGATTCTATATTGACTGGTCACATTTTACTTTATTTCTCATTAGTTAACATTAGTTAATTCATTAGTTAACATAAACTCCCGAAGAAAATCTAAACATTCATTAATCTCATTAAAAGTTATAAAATTATGTAAAATTATTTTATTATCTTACAAAAACTAAAAGTTGTGTTATTTTTAACAAAGATTAATAACTTGTGTAGCAAATGTAGTTTTTGTTGACTGATCATGTTAATGCATTAACTAAGTTCAACTAATAAGATCTTACTGTAAAGTAGGGCTGCCCCCTAATAGTCGACTAAGCGTTAGTTGACCAGAAAAGGCTTGGTCGACCAAAATTGTATTAGTCATTTAGTCGCAGAAATAAATAAATAAATCTCACGGAGAGATCGTTAATGGCTATAGTCTGCGTGGTAATAGTAATACAGTATACATAGGACAGTATCTTTTCGAAAGACGCATATTTGTGTCCACTCACAATAAAAACGAAACATTGCACTTTTGTAAAATAATGAAAACAAACAGGATGTGCTTTCTGTCGTCTCTTTTCTGTGAACTTGAGCGTGAAACTCAGATTATATCTTTGGCTTTCAGACATTAAAATACATCTATAGAGAGTAAGCTTTCTACTTTCTCAGATTATGTAATAGCCTACATATGAAACATTCAGGCGCATCACAACTTCATCTCTTAAGCCGAAAACAAAGAAAGCACTTGTTTATCAATATATTATTAAAATATTAATGCAGTCTACTTATTGTTTTTCCCTGACACATTTGTAATCATTACATCTGCGGTGCGCTGTGGCAAGCTTTATGCGTGCTTGAGCGCTTATTAGGATAATTAAAGGCTCATTATAATGATTTCAATGTTTTATTAATAAACGTACGATTAGTCGACTGATGCTTAAAATGAACGACTACTAGTCGACCAGAAAAATCCTTAGTCGAGGGCAGCCCTACTGTAAAGTGATACCTATTGGTCTTTAATCTGTGTAACTTTATAATTTTTTTTGTGCATTGCTTTATTGTGCTTTAATGTTCAGAAAATTTTGTTATTATACTGTATTATGACCTCATGTTTTTGCAACTAAATTTCAATATCGTGATAATACCGTGATAAAAATAGCAATTAATCGCAACATAAAAAAAACGGAAACCGGCATATTTTATCCCTATTAATGCATTTACATATTTACATTGATACATTTTTGATTGATACAGAAATATTCCTGCACAATAATACATTAGTGAGAACTACGAATAACTATAATGTCTATTAAAAGTCACTCATAACACAATATCCAGCTTGAGAAAACGTCAACCCAAGCGGCATCCAAGTGCAATTTCCTTTTCCAAGCGAGTTTTGGGACAATGGAAACGCAGTAACCATGGCAGCCCAGTCTGGTGCGGTCAGGAGAGTGCACAGGCTTTCCAGGAAGTGTAAGTAGGCCAGACTCACAGATGGAAGGAGACAAAGTTTCTTGCACTATTAGCATTCTCCAAAGAACACACCTCGCCAAAGCGTCTGCCGGCCCAGACAAATAATAACACACTGTCACAGACCAAACCACAAGAAACCAGAATGGAAAGAACATCAGTTCACATTCACAACATGCACTCTGAAATTAATCAGCTAGATTACTGCCCAGCATATATGAATGCATGCATATATACACACATGTTTTACCTATAAATATGCAGTATACTCACACTAGGGGTGGGCGATATGGCAAAAATATCACATCACGATTCATGATTTTATCCCGATTCTTTGCCATGTTGGTTTTACTATTTTGCAAGTTATCCGAGTAGTACATCCAAACTATATTTCCCTATTTTAAAAACAAAGGCTTACATGGTAACAAAATATCAAATAAAAAGAATGGCAGATGTTTAAGCCAAATTGGCCAATATTTGCTATTAAAAAATAAGAACAAAGATAAGCTGCATGTTACAAATACACATAATCTTTCATTTTCAGGCACAGTAGGTGTACTTAGCAGTAGCATTCATTCATTTATTATTTATTGCCATATCAGCTGCAATGGCTCAGATAACAATTTGAAAAACAATTAATAAATAACATATTTATATAAAACACTTACATAAAAACATAAATAACAACAAAAATATAGAATATAAAATGATAAATGACATCAAAGAAGGTTCTTTAAATTCTCTTTAGTTAAAAACTCTAATATTTTTAAAGGGTTCACATTTAAAAACAAATCCTTCAAGGTTTTTTCCATTAAAAAACGTTAGCAGTAGCATTCAAGAAATTGAATTAACCAATATAAAAATAAAACACTATATACATAAATTATACACCGACTCTCTAAAACAACTGTATTAAGTTCTTCAGTCAAGATTTTTCTTTCCGTTTTGCTTTATTAGCCTACCATCAACCAAACATTACAATACTGTCATCATTTATTCACTCTCATTTATTTTTTTTTTTTTTTTTTTAAACCAAACAGTTGCTGGTCCCCAGTTACTTCTGTAGTATTTTATACATTTTTGTTCAGAAGGGAACAGCTACTGTAGGTACTGTTATCCACATTCTTCAAATTGTATTCTTTTGTGTTTAGCACAAGAAGAAAGGTTTGAGTAATTGTTTTGGTGAACCGTCCCTTTAATGACAATCGGCAGCATGTTTAGTTCTGTCGCTTTAAGAGCTGCACTCATCTAATATCTACAGGCGCGCATCCGTTTTTCTTTCAGCTGTTTACTTTCACTTTTCAAAAATAGATCAAAAATAGTCATATTGCACACCCCTATTTCAAACTACCATTTTTTTTCATGTTTCTGAAATAAGTCTGTTCAAAAAGGCTGGAGTTATTTCAACAAAAACACGGAAAAACAGTAATACTGTAAAATATTATTACAAGTTTAAATGGCTGTTTTCTTAATCTTATTAAAGCTTTAATATAATTTTATTGTAAAGAACAGCAGCTTAATAAAAACAACCGGTGTGCGGTTGCAGAAATCTTCTGTAACATAATAAATGTACTAATGCTTTTATTCAGCAAGCAAACATTAAGTTAATAAAATAAAATAAAACTATCACTTTTGCTCAATGCATTTTTCTTGAATAAAAACGTCACCCATCCCCTCAGAAGTTTACTCCACCATTTTACAAAAAATCCTAATTTAATCATGACAAACTATATATTGTTGGAAAGGTCTAAGATTCCTAAATAGATATTTTATGTGTCATGTAGGAAATTTAATTTATGACAAGAGTGCACCTCAAAAATCTACTTCATAACAGGAGTCCTGACCTTTGTCACAAAAAGAACTTTAAAAACTTTAGAAACCACAGGAAATTATATATCAGTTGAAAACTTAAAAATGCATCTTTTGAAAACCTTTTTAAAATCTGACATTGCATTACCATGGAAAATGTACCTCAAAATCATATTACAAAATGTTTTCATGAATTATAAAAAATTTGAATACTGCATTTTCACATCTATGTTCAAAAAGGGGAGTGACAATCTATCTAAAAACATTTGTTTTATACACTGCTTTTCTTACTTAGATTTTTTGTCTTGTTTCCAGCCAAAATATCTAAAAAATCTTAAATCAAGGAGGATTTTCTAGACAAGTAAAACTTATTGTCTTGTTTTCAGACAAAATATGTCAAAATTAAGCGAGTTTTTGCTTAAAACGAGCAAAATAATCTGCCAATGGGGTGAGAAAAATACTCTTATTTCAAGATGAAAGATAGATTATTTTTCTCACCCCATTGGCAGATAATTTGCTTGTTTCAAGCAAAAACTCACTTCATTTTGACATATTTTGTCTGAAAACAAGACAATAAGTTTTACTTGTCTAGAAAATCCTTCTTGATTTAAGAATTTTTAGATATTTTAGCTAGAAACAAGACAAAAAATCTAAGTAAGAAAAGCATTTTTTTGCAGTGTAAAATGCATTTAAAATTATTTTTTAAGATTTTTTTTTTTTCACATGCCTGAACTGATTGCATCATCACAGCCTTGAAAAACAAAAATGTATGGCTTCATAGGAAAACATGCAAATGTCAGTGATGCAAAAGAAGCGATAAGTCTTTAGATAAATCACGAACAGCCATACAGTGTCAACAAACACACAACGGTGAGGTCAAAATCTCTACAGCTTTACTGTTGAATGTCTTGAACAAATGTTGCTCTTCTCTTACATAACGATCGCTGCGTGACTCAAACTAGCTTGACGGGGAACTAGGCATAGTTGAGCTCCCTCCACAGCAGACGCTAAAGGGTGTGGTGTTTATGGCAGATATCTACTTACAAGCTTTGTGAACAGATGGCTACAGACTGAGCATTGTGAACAGTTAGAGCGATGTATGACAGCGGTGTTCGTTGTGCTGAAACAGAAGCTGCACGCCAGACGGCAGCAAGCAGGTATGGGACTGGTGCTCTGCATGCATGCTGGGTTTAATCCAAAAGAAAGATCTAGCCGAGGGAGCCGAGCCAATGACTCAGTGCCGATTGTGAAACATGGGAAACCACCACAGAGTACAGGAAAAGTCCCATTTCTTTATCAAACCAGGACACGCCGATGGAGCCCATTATGGACGCTGTGTTTAGAGGGTGATGTGGCCTAAAACTATTCCTTTGCATGGACTAAACTCAACTACAGACATTCATCGCTCATCAGAAGCATGAATGTTGTTTTGACTTTTGTGTGCACATCAATATTTTTTAAGCTCCCTCATAATACCTTCCCTTACACCTCGCAATGACGTCTCCTCTCTAATGGCATTTTTATGCCAGCAGATACATGTTTCTCGTTTGAGAAGCTGTTTCACTCAGATAAACATCACACAGAAAAAAGACGCCGTTTCAGTTTCATGCTGACTTCATATTGCAACTTAGATTAACACACTGGTTTCAAGATGAATCATCAAAAACATAAAAAATACTTTGAATCGAAATGTTTTTTTTTCTGAGCCCTTCTTTAAGCGCGATCAAGAGTAAATCTCAATCAATCTTTTATGATTATCTAAACTTTATCAGCCAATGCAAAAAAAAAATAAGTTGCAAAGATTAAATTAATTGGCCTAGCAATGCTCGTTTGCACAAACTGATCTATTATATCTGATGAATGCAATGTTTAAACTTAGCAATGCGCACCAAGTTTTGTTAAATTCTGCATATAGGGAACACTACAACTTAAAAACCACTATACATCTGCAGTCGTGTTATCTATGATGTTGAAAATTGTTATGCATAATCTTTAATTTAAGCTTTGCAGCCAACACCTCCTTTAAATATTACTCAGGAAAATCAACAAACTTGGCCACCAGCAACCAATTAAATGTCAGAATTTGTCAATATAAGTAACAGATGAGGGCTGTCCACTGGATAACTGGATCTTGTGTCATATACAGTTGAAGTCAAAAGTTCTGCAAAATGTTAATTATTTTAGCAAAATAAGAGGGATCATTCAAAATGCATGTTATTTTCATTTAGTACTGACCTGAAGAAGATATTTCAAATAAAAGACGTTCACATATGTTATGTTTATGAGTCCCTTGTTTGTCCTGAACAGTTAAACTGTCTGCTGTTCTTCAGCAAAAATCCTTCAGCTCCCACAAATTCTTTGGTTTTCCAGCATTTTTGTGTATTTGAACCCTTTCCAACAATGACTGCATGATTTTGAGATCCATCTTTTCACACTGAGGACAACTGAGAGACTCATATGCAACTATTACAGAAGGTTCAAACACTCACTGATGCTCCAGAAGGAAAAAAACATGCATTAAGAAAGAAATTTGAAGATCATGGTAAATTTAACTAATTTTGTCTGCTTGGAAACATGCAAGTATCTCCTGTAGCTTCTGAAAGGCAGTACTAAATTAAAAAAATATGATATTTAGGCAAAGAAAGAAAAATGCACACAACTTCATTCTGTTCAAAACTTTACATCCCCAGCTCTTAACGCATAGTTTTTCCTTCTGGAGCATCAGTGAGTGTTTGCACTGCAAAAAAATGCTTTTCTTACTTAGATTTTTTGTCTTGTTTCCAGCTAAAATATCTAAAAATTCTTATTGTCTTGTTTTCAGACAAAATATGTCAAAATTAAGTGAGTTTTTGCTTGAAACAAGCAAAATAATCTGCCAATGGGGTGAGAAAAATAATCTATCTTTCATCTTGAAATAAGATTATTTTTCTCACCCCATTGGCAGATTATTTTGCTTGTTTTAAGCAAAAACTCACTTCATTTTGACTTTTTTTCCTGAAAACAAGACAATAATTTTTACTTGTCTAGAAAATCCTCCTTGATTTAAGATTTTTTAGATATTTTGGCTGGAAACAAGACAAAAAATCTAAGTAAGAAAAGCATTTTTTGCAGTGTGAACCTTCTATAATAGTTGCATATGAGTCTCTCAGTTGTCCTCAGTGTGAAAAGATGGATCTCAAAATCATACAGTCATTGTTGGAAAGGGTTCAAACGCACAAAAATGCCGAAAAACCAAAGAATTTGCGGGAGCTGAAGGATGTTTCTGACAAAGTGTATGTAAACTTTTGAACAAGGTGATTTTTATAAATTCAAGCATTACATAAAAATATCATTTTAACATCAGTTAAGAAACTGAAAAATAAAAGGAAAAATAAAGCACTGCTCAGTCTTCATTCTATGACTTCACTGATTCTTTTTTAAGCTAAAAAAGTTATTTAGGCATGAGAGTGATTTTCTCTGTCTTTTGTTCATGACCCTGTAGCGTTATGCGCATTTGTGATATTTTGGTCATTTCAATGTAATGCACAGCCCTAATCTGAATGCCTTAATATTTCCTGATTGGCTTTTTAAACTCACATATTTTTTTTCTAAGCTGTGCAACTTTCTGTATCAGTACCAGACTGTTGACTTTGCAGTATGAACACATAATATCTGAAAAGATACACGGCAGGTTTATCACCTATTTGTGCCCATGAACTTTTGGTGCTTGGACCCAGATAATCACCTCTTGCAACAATATTTGTGTTTATAATCGTGCAGCTGTGAACTTTTGAAAGCGAAAGTAAAACACAAGCGTTCAGATTTTGATCAAACCTATGTTTGACTGGGCTCTGTAGTTTTAAGAATTTCTTATCTCTGTATCATGCTTAAAGAAAAAAAATTGGCTTCTGTTTGCACTTTGGATATTGAGAGAGTGCTTTGATTGAGTCGCACTTTATAAGTTATTTGTTAGTTACACCGTTGGAGTTTGTGGCACAACAGTGCTTGCATATTGTCTTTTATTGCATATGACAATTCATACTCAGTAGATTTCAACTTCAAATGCACCTGCAGACTATTTTTCCAATCATGTATTTCATCACTGAGGAGTTCTTGTAAAACCCTAATATATACAGCACCTGAAACAACTAGTAAAAAATGCATCTGAGAAGTGCATTCATGTCGGAAGGCAATGTGACAAAGTGCATTACTGTAAACCGTTTTGGCTGCTTTCGTCATGAACTGTGAAAACTATTTTTCGTATGAACATGGAATGTGCCTTCAACACAATGGCGAGGGAGTTGTGGCTTCAGTCTGACCTCGCCTAGATCAAGAAGAACTTGTGCCAGAGCAAGAAAAACAAAGCCCAGCAAAACAGGCCTGAAGTAGGCCAAAGGGTTTCCAGAGAAGAGCACCATGAAGCAGTCAGTCGCTGCCTTCCCTCTGCCCTACACCAGATCACAAATAGATTAAACGAGTGAGCCAAGAAAAAAAACTGACTGTGCTTTCCCTCTGCTGTTTTTATCATACATCATGTTCTGTGCACTTGGATGATAAACACGACTCAGAAAATGACGGATGGACTTTCTCTTTGATGAGAAAACCCCAAACTTCCAGAGCGCTGCAGTCAAAGCCTTCCAGCAGAATCCACGTCTATTCTTTCAAACAATAAGACCTGAACAATGTGGGAGTGTGCAAACACTCACAGCCGGGAAAGTCAGGAAATTTCTGTCCATCTCACAGACTAGAAATCCCACAAAACACACCTCTAACAATCCAAAGCAATTTAAACATCAGCGTTATAGTCATAACCTATTTGCCCTAAGACTTGACTCGCCATGTGGTGTGAAATTCAGGTTCTGGAAGTTAAAAATCCATTACTTTTCTCCATAGACAAAAGGATTTTAACATTAACTTGTAACCTACAGGGCTACGAGGCTGTTCATCTGTGGTATATGCTCCTGTTAAAGCTATCAACCTGCATTGAGCTTGTTTTTTATATAACCAAGTTTTAAAAACTACATTACCCACGATTCATCAAAGAAATCTCCACCAATCAGAAAATCCCCTCTTAATGCCCACCCACTCACATAGAAATCCTGCACTCTCAACTTAAATAAATGTGTAAAAAATATCTTTAAAATCAATGAATCATCTGTGGATTTTACCTCTTTCCCTGTCATTGACATAATCCAGCTTTCCATGTTTTCACAGTGATGCGGAAAAAGTACTGAACATCTGGATCGAAGCAGAAACTAATGATCACATAATAAGCAGATGCATATGTAAAATGACACAATTGCTAAACATCAAATCTCCCTAACGTTATCAAATGCAATTTTGACGCAGGAAGTGGTTTAAAATAGTTCATCTTTGGGGCTGTTGATGGAAGCGATGTTTAGATTATCATTCTCAATCCGAAACCTGAGGTTTTCTCAGGTTTTTTCAAAATGTTGCTTTTTACTAAACTTACACTCTTAGAAAGCAATCAATTTTCGGTTTTCTTTTATAAGCAGAGGATTTCTTCTTTTTTTTGGCATTGCATGTTCAGATATTCATAAAACAAAATACATTTTGTAAAGGTGATAAAAACGCTGATGGTGACTGGCAACTTCCCAAAATGTTGGTGGATAAAGAGTTAATTTGATTATTTAATTATAATACTTCCTTCAGTGAAGCCCCTCTGTCCTCATCTTTCAAACACTCTTTGCTCCAAATCTAAGTTTGCAATTAATGTTGTGATTGCAGTCATAACTGGTTGGTTTGGTTCATGGCTTATAACTCCTTCAGGAAGACTTTTCGAAAAATCCCTACGGAAAAAACAAATGGGAATCTAATACATAACAGCTCTGACGTCATTCTGCATGTCTTCCAGGCCAAAGTGTGTCCGCTGACTCGTCTGAAGCTGATTTTTGGAGAGCGTCTGTTCTAAGATCGCATGGAGTGGGTGGGAAATAAAACAAAAGGAGTGGACCGCAGAACATTTTGAGCGAAGATAGCAGATACTCGTGCTCAAGACTTTTTCTGCATAAAGCAGTGTTGTTCACTAAATTGAAACGTGTGCAATGCCCTGTTGGGCGACTACGCGTCTCATGTCAGGGTTATATAAAGTGGCTTTATATTCAGCGTTTCCTGTATGCCTAGAAACGCGTGGCAGGGGTGTTGCAGCTTCACGCCGGAGCGAAAATGATTGACGATGAACACACTCGAACTCCTTGATTTACCAGACTGAAGCGTCCTGGGAACACACAATGGAGCTCTATTTATACCGCTGACAGAGGACACCGCTAGGACAGGATCCACCCACATTATTAGGAACTGTCCAGGAAAACCGAAGAGATCTTGATGTCAGCAGTCCTTCCTGAAAGCCTCACATGGCACACAGTTTTGCTTTTACTTAACCTTGCATTCGCCACACAGATCCGAGTACAACCAATGGAGTTCCTGCAGAGGTTGTTGTCAAATCTGGGTCTTGAAGGAAAACCACTAAACCTTTTGATGCAATATTTAGCATGGGTTTCTAGCAGGGCTCCTCGGCGCAGCGGTGAGGAGAGCACCTAATCCTGGAATCATGAGTCACAGCAGAGAGTGACTTCATTCTGTCCTCATACTCCACGAATGAGGCCTTCACCTCACATCCAACTGCCCTATCCACTCAAACTTCACTCACATTCAAACAGGAGTCATTCAACTATTTGTTTTTCTCATGAAATAGTTTTTTGGAGTCAAAATTAGGGATTGCAGATATCTTCAATTACTTCTATTATTATTATATGTATTTTATTCATTTATATTACTTATATATTTTATTGCATTTTTACACAATTATTCATATTATTATTAGTATACTTTTTAACTTATAGTACTTATTAATTTTTTTATTAGAGATTATTTAATGTATGATTTTCATTTATATTAGGTGTTTGATTACTGAGTTTTAATCATGTTTAATTATTTTATTGCATGTAGTAAGCATACATTACTTATTTTTTTGTTTTATTTTTATCTGCAACTGCATTTTAATTTTCACTTACATTTTTTACATTATTGTATTTTTTTTGAGATTATAATAACCTATTTTATTACTTTTTAATATTATTCATTTATAAAATGCATTTAAAAATCATGTTGATTACAGCTCATTTATTTACTTTAATTATTTTATTGCTTTTTATAGAATGATTATCACAACAATACTACCTAACATGCATTATGAATATTTTATCATTTGTTATTTTTAAGCTATCCCTAGCTTGCAGAAAATCTGGCATCACAAAACACACATAAGATGCCTAAAAAAGCTCCTCTTGTGTATGAAGTGTTTTTTGGGGTCAAAATGAGGGATTGCTGATATCACCGTTTCTCAAATTATGTATTTTACCAATTTATTCTACTTTTTTTTTAAAATAATGATATTTTATTACCGTTTATTTTTATGCATGCTTATTTTTTTATATTAGATGTTCAGTAAGTTTACATTTTTATTAATTTTATTGCTTTATCCATATTCATATTTGTACATGATTAACTTATAATACTTGAAATACTGTTTGATTACTGAGGTTCAATCGTGTTCACGTCAATTATTTTATTTGCAGATATTTTTCAATATTTTATTGCTTTTTTAGACAATAATAAACCATTTTATTATTGTATGCATATTATTAATTTAAAATTATATTTTTTATTACAGGTCATTTATTGACTTTGTTTTATTGCTTTCTTACAGAATAAAACCTAACATTTACTATAAATATTTTATTATTATTTGTTATTATTAACCCATAGCTAGCTCACAGAAAATCTGGCACAAACAGCATCTAAGCCTAAAAATACAATCTAGTAGGCAACTCACTAGATTCTGACAGGCTCCTAAATGCACTTTCATTTCCTCCTCATTTAACTCATGCAAAGGAAGCCCAAAAGCATTGTCTATTACGCATGCCACTTTCAAAACATATTCATGCGCTGAATATTTAGCATTTGGCAACCATCAGTGACTTTTGCAAACCAATAACATCCACAGTAACGGTACTGAGAGTGTCTATACCGGTGCAAGACCCTTTTTTTTGCAAAGAGTATGTTCTGACTTAACTTGCAATGCTGCACCGTGACTCTCTACATACAGAGCTGGAAAAAAAACACATTGTGGATCAAACGCAAGAGGCCCGGGCGGCCAGATCTTGTTATGCAAGCGCTATATACGCACGATATACAGTATAGATATTTACCATACGGTTCCGTACGCTCCCGAACCCACGGGCGATAAACCCTGGTACCGCTCCGGTACCTCCCATATGGTCTTATTGAGCTCCTGTCGATAGAAAGTCGGTCTCTCCTTCTGGGACATTCTTGTAGAGGAGTGGAAACTTCTGTGCTGCTCTCTTGATCTCAGTGCCTGATATAAACAAAACAACAAAACCCACGAAAAACTAACTAAACAAAAGCGCAAGCTCCGCGTTCACAATCCTCTCCGCGTGCACCGGAGGACACCAGTCAAATGCACGGGAGCGAGCGCCGAAGATCGTGCGCGAACTCCAGCTCTGGTCCTTGAGGAGTCGCTGGGTGGCAAAGCGTGAGATTTCTTCTGCGGATTCTTTTCTCTTTTTTCTCCCCGTTACAGGTTCTCCTCTGACGAACACGCTTGACGTCACTGCAAAAGGGCAACTCTCGGGACTTCGCCGCAAACCTCGCGAGAACATGTGTTTCTTATGATTATTGACTAGTGATATAAGCAGAGCTGGGTAGTCACTAGTCTGGTTAGTGTTGGGGGTAACGCATTACAAGTAACGCCAGTTACGTAATAATATTGCTTTTTTTTCAAGTAACTAGTAAAGTAACGCATTAAAAAGTAACGCTAGTTACTTTTTTGTTTCCTTTATGTGTTTAATCCCATTTTATTAACCAATGAGTTTGCTGCTGACCTTGATACTTGATAAAGCTGATACATTTCTTACTTAGATTTTTTGTCTTATTTCCAGCCAAAATATAAAAAAAATATATATTAAATCAAGGATTCTAGACACGTAAATTATTATTTTCTTGATTTCAGAAAAGTCAAAATTAAATAAGTAAGCAAAGAAATCTTACTTCAAACAGAAAACAAGATTATTTTGCTTACACCATTGACAGATTATTGCTTGTTTCAAGCAGAAAAAAACACTTATTTTTACTTGTTTTCTTGTCTAGAAAATCCTTCTTGATTTAAGAATTTTTAGATAAAAATCTAAGTAAGAAAACATTTTTTGCAGTGTACTAATAAGCTAAACTTACTTTATATTAACCAAAACAGAAACAAACTTCACTATATGTATTTAGAGTAACTGTTCACATTATGTTCATATATATATATATATATGCATGTATGTATTAGCCTTTTTGTTTTGGTACAGAATACAAAACACTGCAAGTATGTAGTCTTTCATATTAAAAACATGCTTGGAGCCAGGTCCCCAAGCATTATTTATGACTAATATATTATTTTATCTTTTTATTTTCTATTGGACATTAAAATGTGTGATAACATTATATAAACCAGTTTTTAAAACACCTAAAATCAAATGTATTGCGTTGTTACTTTCCAGAACAAAACAAACCTCTGTCAATTAAACAAAGTATTTATGGGTAATAACAGTATAAAAGTATAATTCTGATATAATGAAAGTATAATATTGATTAATTTCCTCTAACTAAAATTGTTTACGGTTTCTTTTTGCATTATTTATATATTACTTTCCTATTTGATACTGTAAAATTTCTTTGACACAATTTTTATTGTAAAAAGCGCTATATAAATAAAGCTGACTTGACTTGGGAACCGCATTCTATACTAAAATAGAACGCTTTGATTGGTTTATCCTTAAAAGCGGTGAGAAAAGCAACAGGTTCCACATGGCGTTGTTTGGGAGCGACATAAACAAATACTTTACAGTAGATTTTTACAGTCATTGAAATCAAGTGCACACTGAAGAAGTACAAATTAACATTAATGATTTAAATGTGCTTAAATATTCGGTACACAACGTACCAGTCCAGACTATGGAAAGTCTTAAAATACAGGCTTAGGCTTAAAATACACTGCTGTACACAACAAAAAAACGTAAGGATTCGAGTTAAAAGGACAACAACCGAGCAATCACCATTTAAGAACACATCACATGTTCTACATCTCACCAGGTAAGTGAACAGAAAAACAAGTTTTTTTGATTCTTCGAATCAATTCGTGAAAAGATCCATTGCTTCAGAGCTCAAAACACTGCCCGCTGAGGACATCTGCTGGTCAAACAACTTAGATGCTCAGTGAGTTTACATTTTTATTAATTTTCTTGCTTTATCCATATTCATATTTGTACATTATTAACTTATAATACTTGAATTACTGAGGTTCAATCATGTTCACATGTCAATTATTTTATTTGTAGATATTTTTCAATATTTTATTGCTTTTTTAGACAATAATAAACCATTTTATTATTGTATGCACATTATTAATTTAAAATTATATTTTTATTACAGGTCATTTATTGGCTTTGTTTTATTGATATTCATTTACTATGAATATTTTATTATTATTTGTTATTATTAACCCATAGCTAGCTCGCAGAAAACGTAACAAGCCTCGAAACAAGCTTCGGAGAATATATTTCTATTATATTAACCCACTGTGTCATAGACAAGGCTTAAACCTAGTCCCACACTAACATTTAAATCTGAGCTGGTTCAACTAAAATAAACTAGCACTGACTGATTTTAAAATATGTCAGATTCATTGTTTTGTCTCACACCAGTAACATTTTTGTTTAAGGCATATTTATAAAAACAATTAAAAAATCCTAATTGAACTATGGCCTAATCCTAGTTTATCTGTAGCCCTGTCTTTGAAACTGGGGGTGCTTTAATCTAGCTTTTTTGTCTTAAATATGCAGTTAATAATACAATGCATTTATGGTCTATTATCTTCTGATATCTATGAAATGTGCAAAATTTGTTTATTGGCTTTTACTAGTTCCAAACCTGTGTATGGTAGCACTAATCCTTAACGACTCACTCTGGCATTTATATTATAAAGCTTTCCCACACATTAGTGTCTTGTTGCATAGGGTTTTATATCAAATATTTATTATGTTTCACATGTTTACAAATATGAACACCCAACAGATATCATTTCGTATTTAGAAGAGATTTAGAGCATGAATGTGTACATATACAGGCTGAACATGAAGTTTTAGCTAAATTGTGGACTTTTGTATATGAAGAGCAGATACGCTTTAGGACATACATATGAATGCTTAAATACAACAAAAAAGAAAAAACATCTTGGCATGTACATGTTTGTGCTGTGAAGCAGACAAAACCGTAAGAACACAAGAAAAGGGACTTTATACTTTTAGCAACCTGGGGCTGTTTTACACAAACTTCCTTTCTTAATTCTTCACTTAAAAGCGAAAACACCACGGTTAATAAACAAAGAAGCTGAAAGCCTCATATAAATAGAATTAGGATTAAACTTGTAGTGTATTTCCCTATTGGGATTTCAACCACATATAATATGAAAGCTTGTCTGTTTCAGAGAAGTGATGACATCTATGTCTGTTTACTGTGGTTTTATGTAAGCACAATTAGCTGTGTATTATCAAACTGAACCAAACAGACACATATTTATAATGAAATCACCATGCTATAGATCAAGAGGGTTTGCGTTTACATATATTATAAAATTAGAGCACATATGTGTCATCGAAAAATAATTGCAGCATTACTAAACGAAATCGTTGCGTTACTAGATTGCCGATTTTAACATGAAAGTTTCCATGAAGTCAATGGAAAACTTGTTAATTTGTCCATGTTGCAAACTAAACATCTCATATGTTTATAAACATTTGGAAAAATTTGAATAATTATATTACAAGCCATTCTTGACACCTAAACCTTAATAAATGACATTTTTATAAAAACAACTTTTGCACAAGAGAACATTGTTTTTCTGCCTTCTTTACTGTACCCCTCTAAGCCCGAGCAAGAATGTGCATGTTTGAGAGAACGACACAAGAAAAAGATCCATACGTAGGTGCTTCATTTTCGGCAGATATGACTGTTTAACCCTGATCTAAGAGCAAGTTCACCCGAAATCTAATCTTAAGTTAAACATTTACAAAAATGGAGAGCAGGTCTGAAATGGGTGCCGAGTCGGTTCTCTATGCGTCTTCTTCAGGTGCCTGCCAGCACTGTTTCTCTATTGGCCTTCCACAGTCCAGAGTCTACAGAGACCCATTCATCCAGGTCATTTCAGAAAGATCAGGTAAAACGCCATACACACGCAGGACGCCGCCACCACGATGTGGAGCCGTGTGCCTATTACTGCGGCTGCAGAGAACAGAGAAAACACGTCAAACCTCACTGCAACATCGTTACCTTCAATACAGATCCAGCGGATGACTCACCTTTGTAAAAGACTCCCCAGACACCTTTCTTCTCAGACAGGAGCCAGCTGTTCAGACGAGGGACCTTCTTCAGATACGCACACGTGCAAATGAACAGAAGCCCAAATACAAGAATGCCGTCGAACGAGTACACTGTGAAGAAAGAGCACACCGTTAACCTTCTGTTACAAGCGGCTCAAAAAGGATGTCTAAAATTGAGTTTTGCTTGACATTTTTTAAGTGGCTTTAGGTATGTTGCTTTTTTTGTAGATTTTGAATCAGGGTTCCCACTCTGAGCCAATTCCCTGACTTTTCCCTGACTTTCACTGATTAAAAAGCTGAATTTCCATGACCTATAATGAACGGATCCACCCATTCGCAAGCTTTATTTACTTGTTTACAGACGTTTTTAGTACAAAACTATGGAAGCCTGTTTCTGCCACTAAATAAAAAAACAGATAAAGATAAAACATGCAATTCTGACTTTATAACTCGCAATTGCAACTTTTTAAAAATCGCACAATTCTGACTTTATTTCTCAGAATTACGAGTTTATATCTCACATTTCAAGAGAAAAAAAGTCAGAATTGCGAGTTTGTATCATGCAATTGTGAGAAAATAAGTCAGAATTGTAAGATAAGTCGCAATAACCTTTTTTTATTTTTTATTTAGTGGTGGAAACTGGCTTTTTCTGTATTATTTCCACACAAATTAATTTATGTTTTTTATGATTTCAGGGGTTAAACAATCTGAAGGATTTTCTGTTTGTAATCAAGTTCATCATTCAGTTTTTTTTTATTATTTCTTCACATTTAGTTTTTGCTTTTCACACCCAGTCTTTGAAGTGGCCATTTTATAGCAAAAGCTCTTGAAATTTACATTTTCCTGGCATGTTTGCCTTAGTTATCAGGTACAGCCTGATGACTGCATTTGACTTCAGTGATTGTCAGTTAATAAAATGGCACTAAAAAATAGCCTAGCCATAAAGATAGGCAAAAAGTGTAACACAATGCGATAAAAAAAAGGTATAGAAAAATTACATTTTAATAAATAGAAATAAAAATTTAAAGCAACAAACAAAAATCCCTGATATTCCATGACTTGGACCAAAAAAATATTAAATTCCCTGACTTTCAATGACTGGAATAGACCTTTTAAAATTCCATGATATTCCAGAAATTCCATGAGCCATGGGAACCCTGATGAATGTTTATGAATAAGTCTCTTAGGCTCAACATAGCTGCATTTATCTGATCAAAAAGACTCAGTAATATTGCGAAACATTCCTACAATTTTAAATTCATATTTCATATTCTAATTATTTTACATTATACAGAATATATGTTGATAGAAAATATATTTTAAAAAGTAATTACTCCAGTCTTCAGTGTTGCATGATTCTCCAGAAACCAATATATATATATAAACTAATTTAAAACTAATGTATTTTGCATGGCTAGTTAGGACAAAAACTCTGATTAACATGGAAAAGATACCTTTTATCACGTGTAGTTATACATCATCTGTTATGATAGAACATATTTGGCCGAGATACAAGTCAAGTCACTTTTATTTATATAGCACTTTTTACAATACAGATTGTGTCAAAGCAACGTTACATTATCAAATAGGAAGGTAATATATCAATAATACAAAAAAGAAACCGTAAATAATTTATTGAACCTACTTGAAAATCTAAAATCTGAGTGAGCAAAAAAATCTAAATATTGAGGAATATCAAAAATGAAGTTTTGATATATTTACGGTAGGAAACGTACAAAATATCTTCATGCAACATGATCTTAATATCCTAAAGATTTCTAGCATAAAAGAAAAATTGATCATTTTAACCCATACAATGTTTTGTTGGCTATTGCTACAAATATACCTGTGCTACATATTTGTATTAATATACACTCAAAGAAAAATATGTAGGTCTAAATTTAAGAATAAGCATTGCATAAAAAGTTCCCATCCATTCAGATTAGTTTTAAATTGAACTAATAAATATTACAAAAATATGCTAAACTAAATGGGTTTTACATACACAATAACCAGGTTTATATATTTATCACCAATAAATCTAATTTCTTTCAATCTCATCTCAAATATTAAATATCTCATGCGTTTGAACTAACTGAGCATTGCTTGTTCCACAACTAGTCATCATTTTACAATGTTCATATTTTCAACTGATTAAATTTGCTTTTCTCAGTGAACAGATTTATGCCAATTCTAAGCAATATGAATTCAGAAAATGGTGAATATTTAAATAAAAATCAAATAGTTGATAACTTATGCCATGATAATTTATTTATTTATTTTCAGTTTATTAATACAGAAATCCTACCCGCTTCATTTATGTATGACTGACAGGCATGTCTTTTTTTTTTTTAGAAATTTTATATCAGAATCAGAAAGAGCATTATTGCCAAGTGTGCTTGCGCATACAGGGAATTTGTTTTTGCGTCATTAGCTTCCAGTACACCGAGACGACAACAACACAGAGACAATAAAAATAAGATGAGAATAAAAAAAATACACATATGTAAATATAAATAGACAAAAAATATATAGAAAAATAAATTAAGAAATAAATGTGGTATGTACAGTTGTGCTAAAGATGACAGAGTGGAATAGAATACAATAGAATAGAACAGAAAGAGATGCAGAAATGCATTAGGATGAAGGTGGTAACAAATAAATATATGGTTATTGCACACATTTTTATTGCACAATGGGGTGAACATTTAGCTG
Organism: Cirrhinus molitorella; assembly: GCA_033026305.1. Classification (NCBI taxonomy): domain Eukaryota; kingdom Metazoa; phylum Chordata; class Actinopteri; order Cypriniformes; family Cyprinidae; genus Cirrhinus; species Cirrhinus molitorella. The sequence continues at coordinate 822,428 of CM065137.1, read as the reverse complement.
TTCACAAGGTGGATTGCCTGGGGAAAAAAAACTGTTCTTGTGCCTTGTTGTCCTGGTATTTGAGGCTCGGTAGTGCCAGCCAGATGGCAAAAGAAAAATATAAATATCAAATATTTAGTGCAATTAACATATGAGCGGGTTTAGGTTTGGCCACTCCACTCACAACTGCTAAAGAAATGCGTTTATTTAGATGCACATCAAACGGGGGACTTTTTAGACGGTAGCGGTGACGAAGAGCTTCAGTAGAACATCAGTAAACTGAGGTCAGATGAGATGTTGGTAAAAACTAATTTACCTGTCCTGTCAACCGTTATACTGTACAAATGTGCCGGCGCACGCTGTATGATGCTATATTAAAGCGCTGTATCATATTCAAACCCAAATTAAACTACAAGTATGCAATGTTGTAGTTATGTCATCAGTTAAGACATGAAAGTTCAGCAGCGGCAGCTTTAAAAGTAACAGCAGCCAAAATATCTAACAACTAGCTGCTGTGATGTCTGTTAATCAAACAGCAAAATTAAAAGAGGAAGTTAATAACTTCAGGGTTCCCACTCTAAGCATACAAGGAATTGTCATACAGTATGTTAAATGATTATTCCTCATTTAACATACTGTATGACAACTTGGTCTCTAGCTAAAGAAACTATAGTAAAGCCTATTCTTTTTGTTTATCATCAGGCATATAAAGTGTTAGACAGAAAATCTAATTCTTACCATCATTGTGATATTTTGTGTAAATATAATATTCTCAGTTGGGAAAATTTAACAAAATACACTGATGCCTGTCTAATGTTTAAGATTTTAAATGGAATTGCTCCTCCGCCACTTAGTATTTTTATCAAGCGGAAAAATCTAGACAATAGATCTACAAGATCTACTCAAAGAGGAGATTGTGAAATCTCTTTCAGGTCCACCTCTTTTAGCCAATCATGTTTTCTGTAAGAGGGTCTCAGTTGTGGAATACATTTCCAACTGAATTACGAAATTGTACCACATATCATTCTTTCAGACAAAGACTTAAAGTATGGCTTTTAAAAAGCAGACATGTGATCATTTTTAATTTTCAAATTGTACTGTTTATTTTAGTAATAATGTTGACATTAATTCATCTGCTGTTAACATATTCCATGTCTGCTGTTTGCAATTAGGTGGTTAAATGTATGTGTTGGGTATGTTTTGATTATTTTACTAGTAATTTATGTACTGTTTGTTTACGATACTTTAATACTGGCTAACACTGGCACATTTACAGAAATGTTGATTAATGTGTGTTGTCCTTACAAATAAATAAATAACATAAAAAAAAATAACAAGCCAAATGTCAAATTCCCTGACTTTTACTGACTAAAAAGCTTATTTACTCGTTTACAAACGTTGTTAGTGCAAAACTATGGAAGCCCGTTTCTGCCACTAAATGAAAAAAAAAGCTAAAGATTAAACTCGCAATTCTGACTTTTCTTGCAGTTGCGAGTTTGTATCTTGCAATTCTGACTTTTTTTCTCAGAATTGTGAGATATAAGCTCATTTCTGAGGAGAAAAAAATACTGATATATTCACAGAATTGCGAGTTTATATCACACAATTCTGACTTTACTCTCAATTGTGAATTTATATTATGCAATTCTGCCTTAATAACTCACAATTGCGACTTTTTATCTCACAATTCTGACTTTTTTTCTCGCAATTGCGAGTTATATCTCACAATTCTGACATTATTTCTCAGAATTGCAAGTTTATATCTTACAATTCTGAGAAAAAAGTCAGAATTGCGAGTTTGTATCACGCAATTGTGAGAAAATAAGTCAGAATTGTGAGATCAGTCGCAAAAACCTTTTTTTTTTAATTTAGTGGCGGAAACTGGCTTTTCTGTACCATTTCTACAGAAATTAATTTAATGTTTTTTATGATCTCAGGGTTAAACACTCTGAAGGATTTTCTCTTTGTAATCAAGTTCATCATTCAGTTTTTTTATTTCTTCACATTTAGTTTTGCTTCTCTATCATCTACTTTTCATGCCCAGTCTTTAAAGTGGACATTATGTAGCTCTTGAAATGTCCATTTTCCAGGCATGTTTGCCTTAGTTATCAGGTATTTGACGTAAGTGATTGCTAGTTGACGTGGTGGAAGGGAATAAAATGGTAAAACACAAATAGAAAAATTACATTTTGCTAAATGGAAACTAAAATTTAAAGCAACAAACAAAAATCCCTGATATTCCATGACTAGGACCAAAAAATATTAAATTCCCTGACTTTCAATGACTGGAATAGACCTTTTAAAATTCCATGCCCTGTGGGAACCCTGTAACTTCTGTAGTTTTAAGCTTTATCTTGATATAATGTAGAATTTGATATAATTTAGTGTTTGATAACTTTAGGCTAGATTTTATTGCTGAAGGGCACAGGTAGCTAGACTAAATGACATTTATTAAAATGGGTTTATGTGAAGATTGTTTCAAGCTCACTTAAATTGGAAGTTATTTTAAAAGTCTAAGAAATGTTATAAAGTGATGAAGTGATAGCTCTTGATTATAATGTAATGTTGAATGGTTATATTCAATGGTTAAATATAAGGGGAAAAATCATAGAGACATCAGTTATAGTTGCCTTCAGTCATAAAAAAAAGATGGCATTAAACAAATATTAAAAATATACGTTCTTTATGTTGTTTCTACATTAATTTGAAGCATAAATGTGAAATTATTGCAATAAAAAAGTATAGTTAAAAATGCAATGGCTGATGTTTACACATGTATCAGTCTGTTATACTCTTCCATTAGTTACGCTGAACGATATTATTTCTAAAAGCATTTTGATTTAGATGGCATTATGATATCATGCTCGTGTATTAATCGAAGCTTGCAGTGATGTTGAGATAAAGGTTAAACCAGCTGCGGCCCCATAATGAGCCACGTCCACATACACAAACACTCACTGACTGACAGCATTCATCTCTATCTGACGACAGAAGCGTTCTGCACAGATTCCCTGACAGTTCACCTTATAAAACAAGCGTTTGTTAACGTACCGTTTGTCATTTTCGCAGCTTTCAAATCCCTTGTTGAGAAGAAGCGCAAATTGCCAATGCTATTTTATTTACTCTCTTCATCAGTTCCGCATAGACAACCCAGACTTCCGAAACGCTTCCGGTAGCGCGAAATTATGGGAAAACACCGTACAAATTAAAAGCCTTCGCTTCATTACCATCCGATTTAATTTTATATAATACATAATGTAGTTATTATTAATAATAAATTGTAAAATAATAATAATAAATTATATATATATATATATATATATATATATATATATGACCCTGGACCACAAAATCAGTTTTAAGCAGCACGGATATATTTGTAGCAACAGCCAAAAATACACTGTATGGGTCAAAAAAAAATTTTATGCCGAAAATCATTAGGATATTAAGTAAAGATCATGTTCCATGAAGATATTTTGTAAATTTCCTACCGTAAATATATCAAAATGTAATTTTTGATTAGTAATATGCATTGCTAAGAACTTAATTTGGACAACTTTAAAAGCGATTTTCTCAATATTTAGATTTTTTGCACCCTCAGATTTCCAAATGATTGTATCTCAGACAAATATTATCATATCCTAATAAACCATATATCACTAATAGGGCTGTCAAACGATGAATCGTGATAAATTGCATCCAAAATAAACATTTATGTTTACATACTATATGTGTGTTTACTCTGTATATTTATTATGTACGTATAAATACACACACATACATGTATATATTATATATATATATATATTTATTTATTTATATGTATATATATTTACACCTGTATGCAATTTAGATTATAAATAAATATACATATTTTAAATATAAATCTAAAATATTTGTCCTTAATTTATACATGCATGTGTGTGTATTTATATATACATAATAAATATAGACAGTACACAGACATATAGTATGTAAACATAAACTTTTATTTTGGATGCGATTAATTGTTTGACAGCACTAATCAATATCAATGGAAAGCTTATTTATTCAGCTTTCCGATGATGTATAAATCACAATTTCCAAAAAATGTGATCCAGAGTCCCAAACAGCGTTGGGGGTAACTCAAGTTACGTAATAATATTACTTTTTTCAAGTAACTAGTAAAGTAACGCATTACTTTTTCATTTCCAAGAAACTATCTGAGTTACTTTTTCAAAAAAGTAACGCCAGTTACATTTTGTTTTCTTTATGCATTTAATCCCATTTTATTAACCAATGACTTTGCTGCTGACCTTTGATCCAATACATCAGTACACTGCAAAAATACTTTTCTTATTTAGATTTTTCGTCTTGTTTAGAGCCAAAATATATAAAATTTAAATTAAGTAAATAATAATTTTTTTGTTTTCAGAAAAAAAACAAGTCAAAATAAGTGACTTTTTGCTTAGAACAAGCAAAATAATCTGCCAATGGGGTGAGCAAAAAAATCTTATTTCAAAGAGAAAACAAGATAATTTATCTTACCCCATTTGGGAGATTATTTTGCTTGTTTCAAGCAAAAACACTTACATTTTGACAAGAATTTTTACTTCTCTAGAAAAACCTTCTTGATTTAAGAAATATATATTATAAATATATTATTAAGAGATATTTTGGCTAGAAACAAGACAAAAAATCTAAAAAAAAAAAAAAAAAAAAAAAAATGAGCAAAACTTACTTTAGATGAACTAACATTAGTGTTTTTTTCTCATTGCTGAAGAGTGTTGAACTTTCTTTTCCTACAGTTCCACTGTAAAGACGGGAATTTATTTTTCCTTTAGCCTTATTCACTTCATTTCACTTTGGTGTGAAAGGGCTTTTACATTTGCTAAGAATAAATCTTTTTATATTAAAAACAAACAAACAAGCCCTGCCCAGATTTAAAAAGTAACGCAAAAGTAACGCAAAAGTAACGTAACGCATTACTTTCCATAAAAAGTAACTAAGTAACGTAATTAGTTCCTTTTTTAGGGAGTAACGCAATATTGTAACGCATTACTTTTAAAAGTAACTTTCCCCAACACTGGTCCCAAATATATTTTTCTAATTAACAAGTGTCGTCTGATCATTTTAACAGGATTGACTGCAGAAAACCTACAGATGTGAGGCTTGTTTACTATCCTCGAATGATTTAAAGAGGTTTTAATAATAAATCAATGCAGAATGCAGGTGATATCCACAGTGACACGAGTGTTTCCCAGCGTCTCTAACAGCTTCCTGGCAGGGCTCTCAATGACAATGTTCTTGGCAGGAGAAAGAGAGCATAAGGTGCACTCAGCTGTCGTCTGACAGACTTGGCAGCCGCTGTGTTGGCATGTTTTATTTCTGTGTGTACATCCTAATGCCAGTGCCACACTTACAATGAGCTGTTAAGCCGTTGGTGTCTGCCTCAACTCTATCACGGTTTCTTAAACCATTCGTGGTACAATTGCTCTTCTGTTATCCTGACCTTTCAAAGAATCTATAAATCTGTTTCCACATGCTAAACAAATTAAGCACATTTTTGCATGCACATTTGGAGAATAGTTTTTAGTGGAACAAAGCAGGTTGCATCTAAGTGGGATTGAACCTGTATGTAATCCTCCATCTGTCAAGCAATGGGCATCATCCAGTCCAGCCGTTCCTCCTACCTGAGGTGTATTACGCAGGTAATCTGATGCCATTAGATGCATCAAGCTGTGGAGCAATAAACTGTGTTTTGCACTTGAGAAGCGTGCGTCTTCCTCTCCGTCAGTCCAGTATGCTGCTATATTACAAAACACAGGTAAGAATTAACCTGCTTACAGACTTCACTGCTTCATGTAAGGGATCATATGAAGAGTTCAGATGCAAAACTAGCTACACTGCAAAAAATGCTTTTCTTACTTAGATTTTTTGTCTTGTTTCCAGACAAAATATCTAAAAAATCTTAAATCAGGGAGGATAAAAAAGTCAAAATTAAGTGAGTTTTTGCTTAAAACGAGCAAAATAATCTGCCAATGGGGTGAGAAAAATAATCTTATTTCAAGATGAAAGATAGATTATTTTTCTTACCCCATTGGCAGATTATTTTGCTCGTTTCAAGAAAAAACTCACTTAATTTTGACATATTTTGTCTGAAAACAAGACAATAAGTTTTACTTGTCTAGAAAATCCTTCTTGATTTAAGAATTTTTAGATATTTTAGCTGGAAACAAGACAAAAAATCAAAGTAAGAAAATAATTTTTTGCAGTGTAAAAGCCATCTCGGTCAAAAATGAGATAATGATACTGCACTGCAAAAATTGCTTTTCTAGCTAAGATTTTTTGTCTTGTTTCTAGACAAAATATCTAAAAAATTTTAAATCAAGAAGGATTTTCTAGACAAGTAAAAATTATTGTCTTGTTTTCAGAAAAAAGAAGTCAAAATTAAGTGAGTTTTTGCTTGGAACAAGCAAAAAAAACTGCCAATGGGGTAAACAAAATACTCTTATTTCAAGCGGAAGACTAGATTATTTACTTACCCCATTGGCAGATTATTTTGCTTGTTTCAAGCAAAAACTTAATTTGAACTTCTTTTTTCTGAAAACAAGACAATAACGTGTACTTGTCTAGAAAATAATTCTTGATTTAAAAATTTTTAGATATTTCACCTGGAAACAAGACAAAAAAATCTAAGCTAGAAAAGCATTTTTTGCAGTGTGAATGAATGCTCTCGACACATTATACATCCATCAAATACTTTTACTTCAAACTTGCTAAAATCCCAGCCTCAGCCCAATCAGAAGAACCAGTGCTTACATAGAAACCTATACATCGGAGGCTGATAAAAATGCATTTTTTTTAAAGAAAGATGTCTGCATCTGAACTCTTCATATGTTTTCTTAGAAATGATTTGTATGATTTTTAGTCATTTATGACTGGAACAGTAGTTATAATGAATTTTGACATGGCTAACATGTATTTTATTTTTGTATTTTTTGTATTTCATGCTTTAAATAATTTGTTAAAAAGATTGCATTATTTTTAATAATAGTAATTCGGATAGTAACAGTGTTATTAGCAGTATTACAATGTTTTAATTATGACATTAAATTATTCTTCAGAATAATTTAAGATGTTGTATTGCTATATAATTTAATAATAAATTAAAATAAAGAACTGAATACCCTAAAACACACAACAGCCCCAAATGACATGTCTTTCTGATTATAAGGCTTTGTTTTTGTCCTTTCCTGACTTTTTCTTTTTGTTGTCTGACTAATTAGATTTAATTATGCTTTTATGTTAGTAAATAATTTTTTAAAAAATTGGCCAATTTGTATATGGTACAAGAATCGTATATAAAATAAAGAATAGAAATTAGTGGTGTCAATTGATAAACATTTAAAAAAAAAAAAGTAAAATATATAATATAAAACTAATTAATCGCACATTTTTTAATTATACATTTGCAAGTTTTTAATTATACTTTTATATTGTAATAATTTCACATTCATGCTTCAAATTAATGTAGAAATAACATAAAGAACATATATTTTTAATATTTGTTTAATACCAGCTTTTTTTTAGGATTGAAGGCAAGTTTCACTCTTAATTTCACTGATGTCTCTATGATTTTTTCCCCAAATATTTATCCATTGAATATATATATATATATATAACCATTCAATTTTACAGTATCACTGAGAGCTATCACTTTGACATTTATTAGACTTTAAAAAATAACTTATAATAATAATTTAAGTGAACTTGAAACTATCGCCATATAGGGCTAGTAGCTACATCTGCCCTTCAGCAAGAAAATATACATTGCCGCTCAAAAGTTTGGGATCAGTCTGATTTTTAATGCTTTTTAAAGGAGACTTTTCTGCTCATCAAGGCTGTGTTTATTTGATTAAAAATACAGAAAAAAATGTAATATTGTGAAATGTTAATGCAATTTAAAATAGTTGTTTTCTATTTTAATATACTTTAAAATATAATTTATTCCTGTGATGTAAAGCTGAATTTTCAGCATCATTACTCCAGTCTTCAGTGTCACATGATCCTTCAGAAATCATTCTAATATACTGATTTATTATCAGTTTTGGAAACAGTTGTGCTGCTTAATATTTTTTTTGGAACCTCTGATACTTTTTCAGGATTCTTTGATCAATAAAACGTTAAAAAACAGCATTTATTTAAAATAGAAAACCTTTGTAACAACAAACACCTCAAAGTTTAGGGTCAGTACTTTTTTTTCTTTCTCTCTCTCTTTGAAAGAAATTAATACTTTTATTCAGCAAGGATGTGTTAAATTAATGAAAAGTGATAGTAAAGACTTATATTGTTAGAAAAGATTTCTATTTTGAATAAATGCTGTTCTTTTTATTTTTTTTATTCATCAAAGAATCCTGAAAAAAGTATCAGGTTCCAAAAAAATATTAAGCAGCACAACTGTTTCCAAAACTGATAATAAATCAGTATATTAGAATGATTTCTGAAGGATCATGTGACACTGAAGACTGGAGTAATGATGCTGAAAATTCAGCTTTACATCACAGGAATAAATTATATTTTAAAGCATATTGAAATAATAAAAAAAAACTGTCATTTTGAATTGCAATAATATTTCATTTCTCTGTATTTTTGATCAAATAAGTTGAACTTTGATGAGTATTAAAGAGACTTTAAAAAAAAAAAATCTTAAAAAGATCTTACTGATCCCAAACTTTTGCACGGCAGTGTAGCCATCTAAATTATATCAAATTCTAAATTATAAAGATAAAACGTAGTTATCAATTTTCTCTTCTTAATTTGTTCTTTGATTAACAGACATCACAGCAACTGGTTATTAGGATATTTTGGCTGCTGTTACTTTAAATGCTGCCGCTGCTGAACTTGATCTGACACTGCTTTGACCTATAAATAATAAATTCTTACATGCACAGTTTTAAGGCAGCTTCAATCTTTTTTTTTTTTTGGTAAATTCATGTCTAAACTGATGTGATATCTAAATAAACGCATTTTTTTTAGCAGTTGTGAGTGGCCAAACCTAGCCCCGCCGCTGCGTTAAATGCGTTTGCATTAAGATTAAAAAATTAATCGCCTGTGTTAACGCGCAAATTTTGACACCACTAATAAAAATATAACAAAAGTAAACAATTTACATCTGAATCATCTATATTTTTTTCTCTATAAGGTTATTTCACAAAGAATGGGACACAAGAATCCGAAAACAGGTATTTTTCAACCCGTTGAAAACATTTTCGCGTAAGAATCTAACAACTTCATAATAAGCATTTTGAAACCCACTGTCCTTCAGAAAGGTCCAGCTGTCCGACGTCCGCATCTCAGCAGAGCACTGAAGACCAGGACGATCTCATCCGCCCGAAGAAACTGTCCAACCCTGTTCTGGAGTCTTCCGGTCGCAGACGTTTACATCGTGAACTGCTTGTCAGCCACAGATGGTGAGTTCGAAAACAACAACCACCCCTCCTGCTCATTTATTACACCAGACGGTTTCTCGGATGACTTGATAACCGTGGAGAAATTAGCGGGCTATTACAGTTGACTCGCACAAAACAGGCCGCTTCTAAGAGTTGGTGTGTGGTGAGGCTGAGTTAAGGCCAATTCCCAGGGATCAGAGCATCTGCTGTCTGAACACAATCACAACAGACCTCCATCAGCTCCTGAGATAGATGACCTACAGCTAGAAAACAATGCCAACCGGATCATCTCTTATTGAGTGTGTATGAGCCCATAACAGCAATAGAATATAATAAGCCCCAAATATAAGGTTAGAAAACAAACTGATGAGACATAACAGGAACAACCTCAACCTCAAAGTTAGCATACACCTTTCAGAATCTGCAAAATGTTAATTATTTGACCAATAAGAGGCACCTTACAAAATGCATGTTATTGTTATTTAGTACTGACCTGAAAACATTATTTCACATATAAGACGTTTATATATAGTCCACATGAGAAAATAATAGTTACATTTATAAAAATGTGTTTTTTTGTTTAGTGATAGTTGTTCATGAGTCCCTTGTTTGTTCTGAACAGCTAAACTGCCTGCTGTTCGTCAGAAAAATCCTTCAGCTCCCACAAATCCTTAGTTTTTTTTAGCATTTCTGTGTATTCAAACCCTTTCCAACAACGACTGTATAATTCTTCCGACCCATCTTTTCACACTAAGGACAACTGAGGGAAAAACCATGCATTAAGCGCTGGGGGTGAAAACTTTTTAACAGAATGAAAATGTGTACATTATTCTTATTTTGCCTAAATATCATATTTCTTTCATTTAGTAATAATTTCAGAAGCTATAGAAGATACTTGCATGTTAAATTTACCCTGATCTTCAAATTCAAATAGTTTTTAATATGATATTTAGGCAAAATAAGAAAAATGCACACAACTTCATTCAGTTCAAAACTTTACATCCCCAGCTCATAATGCATGTTTTTTCCTTCGGGAGCATCAGTGAGTGTTTGAACCTTCTGTAATAGTTGCATATGAGTCCTCAGTGTGAAAAGATGGATCTCAAAATCATACAGTCATTGTTGGAAAGGGTTCAAATACACAAAATTGCTTTAAAAGGACAAACAGAGACTCATCCGCAACTAAAAAAAAAAAAACATCATTCAGGACCAACTCAGTATTAAGAATCAAGTGTATGTAAACTTTTGAACAGGGTCATTTTTATAAATTCACCTCTTATTTTCTTGTGTGGCTTATATATAAATGTCTTTTATGTGAAATATCTTCTTCAGGTTAGTACTAAATAAAAAATAGCATGCATTTTATATGATCCCTCTTAATTTCATAAAATAATTAGCATATTGCAGATTCTGCAAGGTGTATGTAAACTTTTGAGCTCAACTGTATGTTTGAACTTTTCAATTAATTAATTTCTACATTGCATGAACCACTAGAATGAGTCCTAATAAACACATGACCCTGTGTTCACAGGGGTCTCCTGCCTGAAGAGAAGCCAGAGCTCAAGCGGGTGCTGGAACAGAGACGACTAGAGCAGCACAGAGAGCGAGAACAAGCCTCACAGCCGCCTTCAGACCTGGAGCAAGAGCTGCACAAGAGACGCCAGAAACTCTTGGCGGTATGTGTTCACAGGGGCGTGCAATTGAGGAATTTAGCGCTGCTGTCAGTGAGCCATGCGGACTACGAAGATGACAAGATGAAACGTTAAAAAAATAAAAGAGAGATTTCTTTACTGCATTGTTAGTATTTAGGAGACTCATGAGAGCTGTGATTATCTCCTTACAGTATGAGCAGGAAGAGCTGAGACGCACACAGGAGCTACAAAACACGCCAGAGTTTGTTCGAGTGCGGGATAACCTGAGACACATCGCCATCACAGGCTACTGAGCCAACAGAAGAACGACAAAAACCCACTTACTCCATGAACTGTCATATGGAATAGAGCTCGGGAAACTACGTCACCGCGCACAGCATTCTGGGTAGTCGCGGCCATGTTTGGGGACACGCTAAGTAGCGTACAATGACAACACATACAAATCACCAGAGGAAAAGACGGCTGTATTTGCTTCAATATTTTAAAGAGCTGCTTGTATTTGCTTAGAATAAATGGATTCATATTTGAATCCGCTGCTTTCATTCAAGCGCTCAGTCGTGTGGCCAGAACACAACACATAAACAACATGATACCCACTCAGAGAAATCGTACCGCACACAGGATCAAATTGATTCTGTTTTTGCAGTTTTTAATAATTTAAGTGGCACTGATATATCTGCCAGATAAAATAAAAACAATATAACTTGATCTCAGCCAGGTGATCATGTAAGCGATCCTCAGGGTTCCCACGGGTCATGGAATTTCTGGAATATCATGGAATTTTTAAAGGTCTATTCCAGACATTGAAAGTCAGGGAATTTTATATTTATTTTGTCAAAGTCATGGAAAATCAGGGATTTTTGTTTGTTGCTTTAAATTTTGTTTCCATTTATCAAAATGTAAATTTTCTATACCGCATTTAGTTTTATTGCGTTGTTTCACGCATTTTGCCTATTGTTATGGTTAGGTTATGGTTATGAAAGCATAAAAACCAAACATTAATTTATATAGAAATATTGCATTTAAAGCAAAAAAAAAAAAAAGTGTATAGTAGTGTATATATGTGTTTTGTACTAAAAACGTCTGTGAATAAGTAAATATAGCTTGCAAATAGATGGATCCGTTCATTATAGGTCATGGAAACTCAGCTTTTTAGTCACTGAAAGTCAGGAAAAAGTCAGGGAATTTGACATTTGGCTTAGAGTGGGAACCCTGGATCCTCCGCTCTGCACATTTTGTGTATCGCTTACTACTTCATACGTTTGTTCTATTTGACCGTAAATAAGTGCCCTGTGAAGTGGACATCATGTACATTCCGGCATGATTCCAGTTCGAAAGGTGCATGTATATTCTATTCAAATGGCATTAAACTGTGCAAGATGTGAATTTAAATTGTATTTATTTACAGAGCTATATTATGTCACATTTCATATATCGGAGCACTGTTCGTGCATGTAATTCACTTTTCTAACGGGCTGGTTATCTAAATCTGGTGTGTTAACTAAGTGAGACATGCAAAATATGCAGAGCGATGCAATGACTTAAATTGAAAACCACTGATGTATTTAATCAACACGTATCAGTATATATCCTTCCTTCATTTCTTAATATTAAAGCATTAAGGATAAATAATATGACCATCTGACCATTATATTGCGAAAGCACTACACCAATTAACTTTTGCTAGGCTTAAATGGAACAAATACAATTTCTCACGAATCAAAACAATGGATCATCGGTTGCTTTAGGAACACAGAGAAACAGCTATATCACGCATAAAGGTGTTTTGTACATTATTCCTAGCTTGAGCACTTACACATTCAAGTGAATCAGGAATTATGAATCTGTTAAAAATAATAAATACAAATGACAAAGCCAAATTGTGGTCAAGTTGTTTATTTTCATAGAGATGCTTTCACCATTGTGCTGTTTAAGATGAAAAGCAGAAAGTTGCGCTTCATTTTAGATCCGTTTTTCAATCCGGTCATGAGAGCAGATATAGCAGTTCATAACATAGCAAGCGTTCTCCATTCTAATGTGTTTTTAACTGTTAAATATAAACTTTAACATCTAGCTCCACTATTATCCAGTATGTACAGCAGTGTCTGTGTCCATAAGTCCCAGAATGCTGTGCGTTGCTGACGTCACGTTCCCATTCTCTATTGTTTTCATAGGGCTGTGCCGATTTTCAGACGCGATATCATGCGCATCTTGTCAGTAATGTCGGTTCTCTGATTAGTCGTAAATCTCATTCACCTGTTCATTCATGCAGCCGCGTTTACTACACAGAGCCGTAGTTCACTGACAAGCTACGCAAGTATCGCCTTCAGTATCGCAGGCGATACATATCGATTCTGCACGTGAAACTGCGTAGCTTGTCTGTGTAGTAAACGCGGCTGCATGAATGAACAGGTGAAAGACTACGTTCAGACTGCGAGCCCGGACGCGACTTGCGCGAATAAAACGCGCTATTCGCGCGTAGTTGAACGCTTGAACATTTAAGTTTACTCGCGCCATTCGCGCGTGCAAATCACTTCACAACAGACGCGAATTCGCGTCATGGGAGGGGCTTATGCCTGGATGACGGCCGCTTTCACCGGACCTGTTGTCCCTTATCAGTGGGAGGATTTCTCTCCGGGTGTCCACATACAGCGACAATGATTTTGGCCGTTTCTCAATACTAAGTACGCAAAGTTCGGACGTCATAAGTTCGACTCGGTAATAATGCAAATGGTACAGCAACAGCAATGTACTTGATAACGTCAGTCACTACACAGTCATCAGAACCAGTGGCAAATGTCAGAAGGACTAGCCGTGGTGAGGCGCTCTCGGCGGGTTTCAGGAGCACTGAGCTCTCGGTGGTCGTCTGGAACTCCATCTCCGAAATCGGAGAAGCAAATTTTCAAATAGGTGCTGTCTTTATAATTAAACCGCGAATTTGAGTTTTAAACAACTACATTCTCGCCTGAAATACTCTTAAAATTGCATTTCATGACAAAATAACAGTTATATTGCACAGACAAGAACGCATATAGAGAAACGGCCTTTGGCTTCCATTGCTCCTGATTGGTTACCGCGGCGCGGAATTTCGCCAAAGATTTTTCAACTCGCGCGTTTGAAACGCTCAATGCGCGCCGCTTCATTCGCGCCGCCGCATTCGCGCGTTTCGCGTCTTTGCATTGACTTAACATGTAAATCACTCGCGCTTGCCGCTTCATTCGCGTCCGGTGTGAACGCATCTTTAATGCTCAATTCCGATTTTCTGCTCGGATCTGATTTTTTGTTTGCCTGTTCACATTGTTTTTACAAATGTGGCTCATGAACTGAAACGCATGCGCACAATGACAGTAACATAAGACGTCACGCGTTTTGCGCTGCCGTAAAAAGTAAACATGAAAGCCACGGAAGTCGGTGTATGCTAGTGTTGCCAAATCCGCGGCTTTACCAGTGTTGCCGCGGGTCGACGCGACCCCAATAACGTAATATTTAGCCCACGTAATGCTAATTTTACCAGGGGAACTCAGTCAAGAAAGCTTGTATTTCCCCCCGAATGCAAATTTTAATAGGAAATCCCCTTCAAAACGCGATTGGGTTACTTTTGGGCTCGTTTTGAGTAGCAATTGGACGGGTTTTGTTGTTAAAACCTGGCAACCCTGCTGTGTATGCGCTGAAAGTCACATGAATTCCGATTTGACTGTTCAGACTGAGGTCGTATTATGAAACATCCGACCTGTATCGGATTTAGAAGCACATGTTGAAGTGGCTCAGATCTGATTGTAAAAGATCAGATTCCATGCGGTTTGTGCTGTTCACACTGTAATGCAAAAAACACACATGGGTCACATTTAATTAAAAAATCAGATTTTTTTGGCAGTGTGAACGTAGTCTAAGTTTTACGGCTAATCAGAGAACCGGCATTACTGACGAGATACGCATTATAATTCGCGTCCGAATACCGGCACAGCCCTAATGAATATGATTGATTGCATTTTTTTTTTCAGTTGTGCCCTTTCACCAACAGAGAGTTTGCACTTGCATCACAATTTGGACAGTTTTCCGAATGCTTGGCCATATCTGCGATTCTTGGGTGTAAACAACAGCATGAATTGCATGGTTAATGTACTACTGAATTTGTTGTTCTGCTACTTTATGCTGTCTAAACCATGGAAAAACTGTGTGGAAGCTGCTAAATCATATAGAGGACTTAGTAAGCAGGAAAATGCACAATATTTTGACAAACTAAAGTTCAACTTGTTTTAGTGCCACATAAAAAAAAAATAATGTGAGAATAATGTCAAAATATTTCATCAATAAAGTCAAAATGATGAGAATACAGTCAAAATATTACAAGAATAAAGTCAAAATTATAAGAACATGAAAATATTTTGAGAATGTCAAAATATTTCATCAATAAAGTCAAAATGATGAGAATAAAGTTGAAATATTTCGACAATATCAAAGATCAAAATGAGAACGTCAAAATGATGAGAATTAATTTGTAGCTATTACGAGATTAAAAAGTAAAAAAAATTCAGAGTAGTCTATTGCGCATGCAAATGGCCCCTTAGTATTCCCTAGTATTCGCATACATTCTATTGAATGAATAGGAAAATAGGAAAAACTTCACATAACAAGTCAGCGTTTTTATATCTAAAGTCTCACTGTACATTTTCACAATGCAAACGTCCTAAGCATGTAAACAGTTATTTGTTTAATGTCGGGAATTCCCTCTGCTTATTAAAAAAATGTAAGTTATAGTCACATATCAGATGAACATGATAAACATCGGACGTCCAGCACACAAAGTGCTCATTCAGAAATCTGAATAAAGATTTATGCTTAATTCGCCTTGTGCAGTTACTGTTAACCGTTTATGTAATAAATAGTGTTTTCATTCGTACAGATGGCTAACTGCATGTTTCAACAATAATTTCGTTAACAGTTTTTATTTTAAAGCAGGTAATGATTTGTTCATTAAGTTAATCATTAATTCAACACATATACCATTTTCAGTCATTATATATAGATCAGTGGTGGCCTGGTAACTTCTCCTGATACTCTAACTTTAATTTCTAAGATTAAATTATCAAAACATTTCGACTTTATTCTCTAAACCAGTGTTTCTCAAACTTTTTATACCAAGTACCACCTCAGAAAAGATTTGGCTCTCCAAGTACCACCATAACTGTAAATACAACTTAACTGTAAAAAAAAAAAACTTAAGTAATAATTAAATTAAAATGTGTTGTACCTAAATTTTTAAAAAGTGTACTGTACATATAAATGTATATAAAAATACTCAAACATTAAATTAAGTTGTATTGTGTTTTAACATTAATTTATAGTTATTTTACTAAAACGCCGTCATAGTAAAGGTACGTATGAGCAGTAATAATTAAGATATTAGCCTAATATTTCACCTACCTGACTGAATCTCTCACCTACTGGAAATTATAAGAACAAACACGAATGTTGTCAAGATTCTTGCCCTGGAAATCCTGGTTCAGTTTGGCCAACCACAAATGCCTTTTGTTCCTCAGACAGTTTTTTTGCACTCTTCTCCTTGATTTATGCAAGCTTTGTTCAGTTCAGTGGCATCGTTTACATTAAGTGCCGCCAATATGGCCGATTGATGATGCGACGTGAAAACACTCTATACATGAAATTTAAAGTGTGCAAATTAGATTTTTGTATCAACATCCAGTGTCTAAAAATGTTTAGATTTTTTTTTTTAACAAGCTGAGAACATCCTTAACTACTCTGATGTGAGCAAAAAATTAAGGAAACCCTGTCTGCTATTAATATTCTGTTTCACATGGAGGTTTTTAAGTAAATTCTTGTTGAGATGTAGTCACCTTAGCAAACATTTGTGGACAAATTGTCCATTTATTAATAGTGTAAACTCAGTACCTTCATATTGATAAGCAAAGCAAATTTGGATGTACAAAGGTTAACAAATATTAATGTTTGTTTTAAATGTTTTAAATCGTCTCATGTGAGATATACGAGTGGGGAAATGTTTAAACTCACACAGAACTACATTGTAAAAAATGCTTTTCTTACTTAGATTTTTTGTCTTGTTTCCAGCCAAAATATCTAAAAATTCTTAAATCAAGGAGGATTTTCTAGACAAGTAAAAATTATTGTCTTGTTTTCAGAAAAAAAAAATCAAAATTAAGTGAGTTTTTGCTTAAAACGAGCAAATTAATCTGCCAATGGGGTGAGAAAAATAATCTTATTTCAAGATGAAAGATAGATTATTTTGCTCACCCCATTGGCAGATAATTTTGCTTGTTTCAAGCAAAAACTCACTTAATTTTGACATATTTTGTCTGAAAACAAGACAATAAGTTTTACTTGTCTAGAAAATCCTTCTTGATTTAAGAATTTTTAGATATTTTAAATGGAAACAAGACAAAAAATCTAAGTAAGAAAAGCATTTTTTGCAGTGTACACATTGAGCAGATTCAGATTTTTAGCATGATCTCGCCGAATAGATGTAAATATGATCATGTCCCTAATGTTAAGCTGTCAGGCCATTTTTTTCCTAAATAATAATAAAAAAAATCATACAAGAGAACTGATGTGGTGTAAAAACAAAACGTTTAATAAAATCTGAGGTACATTATTTACAACTCATTCACAACACTTAAAATACTAGAAATACTCCCAAACCTGGCAACCAACTTCTCTAATCCTCAAGACAGTTTTAGCATTATATGGCGAAGTGGAAAACCATCTCAGGATCTCTAACACAATGGGAAGCATCTGTTTTGTCAAAATACTTATGAAGGTATATGAACATTTATCTTCAAGTTTCTTTGCCGTTAACAAACCGCTAATCTGGCCTCTCCTTTTCTTATCCACGTAAATTCATTACAAACACACTCTAAACATCTCAGGATTATAAATGAACGATAGAATGGAGAATTCGATCGGTGGACATCAAGTACAGAAGGTGTAAGCAGAGAATACAGCAGAAAAGTTTGATCCCGAAGATCACTTAACTCAGAATCCCCTAGGCTCTCTGTGTAAGCTGACTCTTTTGTCAAATCAGTCTAATAACCTCAAAAAAGCAGCTTTTCTGTAACACCTCACAGATTTCTCATTTTAAAAGTTTAAGAAGTGCCGTTTCGGCTCAACACGACATTGATAAAAAATAAATAAATAAATAGCACGTGGAAAAACGCATGTGGTCACGTAAGTCAGGGGATGCCGTCCTTGCGTTGGCAACACTGGGAAGGCGGGACGCTCCAGTCGTAAATGTAGGACAGCCTCAGTTTGACCTCCTCTTTGCACAGACGGCCATCTCGCTGGAGCGTCTGATGCTTCTCCAGCATGTCCTCTAAACTCTGCTTGTGAGTGACCAGGTACTTGTTGCTGCATCCGCGCGACTTGTACTCGGTGTCGAAGCGCGGATCGTGAACCCGCTTCACGTCCACAGGGGCCAACCAGGCGCCCAAGGACACGTCCTCGCTCTGCCAGGTCTTTAGAAAACCCGCGTTGAGACGAATGTAGTGCACAAGGTCAGCGGAGAGGACGTAGCCTCCGCCCAGAGCGTAAGGCAAGTAGTAGTCGCACAGTTCCCAGGCACTTTCCTTCCACTTCCCGGCCGTTTTCACTCTCCCGCGGCCGGAGAAGAAGCCCCAGTAGAGTCGGCTGGGCTCCTTGCTCTTCAACTCCTCTTTGAGGAGATCCAATCGGGCGAAGGTGTCGTCGTCGGCTTTCAGGACGAATTTAAACTCCACGTTTTGGTCCAACCAGGAATACATGTGAAGGAGTTTCTGCGTGAGGTTCTCATAGGAATCCCGGAGGTCGGGGAGCAAGAGGAGGTCATGGTGACGGATCTGCTCCGTGCCGAGGTTCTGGAGATCTTCGGCGGCTAGGCCGTCAGTGCCGACGACAAACCAATAGAGGACTTCGGGATCCTGCTTGGTCAGCCAGGTGCTTCGGATGATGCTGCGGCGCTCTGTGTACTTTGGGCCTGTGGTGATGAGAACCACCAGGAACCTAGAGAGCTCTTTGGCGTGAGGAGGTCCCGCCGGCTGCTTCTGACGAGACTCGGCCCGCGGCGCCACCCCCGGGGACTCGGCCGGCTTCAGCGTCTCGGATGTGCATTTGGCGAGGAATAAAAGGACGACGGCGAATAGGAAGAAGACACTGAGTGCCAGGGCTGTCTTGTGACGACATACAAGACGGACCAAATTCATGATGTCACTGGGGAATAGAAGGAAATCGGAGCCTTAGCTGAGGAAATTGTGATTTCGTTTTAGTCAGGGCTGGGCGATGTGGCCTAAAATATCACAATCTGTTTTTAACCCTTTAACTGTCACCGTCCCGTCACCGTTTACTTCAGCATATTTCAAATAAATCCTAATCTAATCAAACTATGTATCGTTGGAAAGGTCTAAGACTCCTAAATTGATATTTTACCACTGTTTTGTGTTATTATGTAGGAAAAGTAATAGATTAATTTATGACAAGAGTGCACCTCAAAAAATGTACTTCATAACAGGAGTTCAGACCTTTTTCACAAAAAGACTTTCTTTGTTGCCTTTTTTTCTATAACGCTTTAGAAATCATAAGAAATTATATATCACTTGAAGACTTAAAATTTCAAAATTCATCCTTTGGAAACCATTTTAAAATCAGACATTGCATTATCATGGAAATTGTACATGAAAATCATATTACAAAATGTTTTATAAAAAATTATATTTGTATAGTGCATTTTCATGTCTACGTTCACAGTAGGGAGTGACAGTTAAAGGGTTAATATCAATTGATAACGATAATTATCACACATAAAAAATTTTCTTTTAAGTTTAAGTCCCACCCATCATTTTACAAATCAATTTTAATCACAACAAACTATACATCGTTGAAAAGGTCTAAGAATCCGAAATAGATATTTGTGTTACAAATTATGTAGAAAAAGTAACAAGAGCGCACCTCAAAAATCTACTTCATAACAGGACTTCTGACCTTTGTCACAAAATACTTTCTTTGTCTTCTTTGTCTTTTTCCGTATCACGCTTTAGAAATCACAAGCAATCACTTGAAAACTTAAAATCTCAAAATTCATCCTTTGGAAACCATTTTAAAATCAGACATTGCACTATGATGGAAAATGTGCATCAAAATCGTATTACAAAATATTTTTGTTCATGAATTATAACAAATAAGTTTAAATACTGCATTGACATGCATTTGTTCATAAATGGGAGTGACGGTTAAAGGGTTAAAGGCAGATTTTTGGATACAAAGTGAAAGTTGCAAAAAAATGAATGTGGCTTTAAAATATTCTTTATGGTCAGAACACATATAGAAGACGATAGGGCAGGGTACTGCACAAAATAAATGCAATTTAATGAATTCAGTTTCTAAATACAACACTATGTTGTACACGTATATTAAATATTATGTGATAACACATAGAGACTAACTTGGTGAGAGTCTGAGACTAATTTCAGCTTAATTTAAACAAGAACATTCATTTAAATCATTCATAAACTATATATTGCACATTCAAGACTTAAAGTTTTTCATCAAGCACACCATTCATTTGCGTGTCTCTAGACTCCTACATCACCGAATGAGATTTATTCTAGTGAGAAGGACAAATGTTATTCCTACATACTGTGCACAAAACTGTTAAGATGTTAAATAACGTATAAGTACATGCAATTTAGAATAAAGACTGCACTAGAATATTTAACATGCATAGACTCTTTCCATTGCACATAAGGTTCTTTGTAGTGGAAAATTGTTATTTAGATTACTAAAATGTCTCTGAACACTTTCCTTAACAAAATAAGCATCTTAATAGAAAAAAATAAAATCTTAGTTCTGCATGTTTTAATGAGTAATATTGTTTCAAATCAAGAAACAGGTTTGTGTTGCCTGATAATATTAATAATAATAATAATAATAATTTGTCTCTTAGAAATACACATTTGGTAGTAGCTTGATTTATCGAGGTGTAGATTTATGTTCATTATCAAAATCAGTAATATCTGAAAAAGTTGTAGCAATCTCATTTTATATGGTGAAATTTAATTATTCTGATCATTGCTCATCCATAGATCATGATAATAACAGTTAAAACCACAAATATAGCACCTAAATACCATGGTGAAAAATGTAATATGCTTCCTCTGTGTTTGTATGAATAGCTTAATCACAAAAACATGATGTTTTGTCAAAAATAAAGTATACTGAATTATCAACTAAGATGTTATGAGTTTTTGCTCTAATGTATATTCTTTAAGTCTGAAATCAATATGATCAACGTTCTGCCTTTTACAAAGAAAAATCAGATTCAAAATAAAAACAAATCTGATGAATCACACTTGAAACATTGTTAAAATTGCAATTGTTATTGATTAACCTCTGAAAACCTTTTAAGAAAATAGAAAAAATATTTAGATGTAAGCAAAATTGTAAAAGGTCAATATAACCCTTCTTATTAAATTATCTATTACTGTGTTTCGTTAGTGACCAATTTGGGGAGAGGACATATATTCCAAACTTTTTCTGAAAATACAATATGAGAATTAACTGCACAATGTGTACCTTGGATATTATACAATTTGCATACATATAAAACATGCGGAAAAGACAATTTTTTTTTACTTTGTACCAATTCTGTAGAGTGGCCCATATGTGTTTGTATTTCATTATTTATTTAATTTTTTCATTAATTTCTGCTTTAATCCACAAGGGTTTTTTTAATGCCCCTGATTTTTGCCTTGGATATTATACAGTTTGCAACATGTGGAAAAGACAATTTTTTGACTTAGTACCAATTCTGTAAAATGGCCCGTATGTGTTTGTATTTCATAATTTATTTAATTTTTTAATTCATTTTTGCTTTAATCCACTAGGTTTTTTTTTTTATGTCCCTGATTTTTGCCTTGGATATTATACAATTTGCAACATGTGGAAAAGACCATTTTTTTTATTTTTATTTTTTTTTACTTTGAACCAATTCTGTAAAATGGCCCGTATATGTTTGTATTTCATTATTTATTTAATTTTTTCATTCATTTCTGCTTTAATCCACTAGTGTTTTTAATGTCCCTGATTTTTGCCTTGGATATTATACAATATGCATACATATAAAACATGTGGAAAAGACTTTTTTTTTTTTACTTTGAACCAATTCTGTAGAGTGGCCCGTATGTGTATGTATTTCATTATTTATTTAATTTTTTAATTCATTTCTGCTTTAATCCACTAGGTTTTTTTTTAATGCCCCTGATTTTGTACACGTATATTACATGTAGTCATGGTATAGTACAATTTTCTGATAATATTTACAATAATTACTGCTGTTTTGCACTATTTCAGTTAAAGAAAAGCATCTCGACTGCATGCAATAATAAATAATATGTTAAACCGGGCTAGAAAACCACATCAAGCATAGAGCACAAATAGAGACCACTGAAGATTCTTCACGCAACATGCTTATTACCTGCTAGATTCCCGGCAACGTGATCATTTACTGCGCTTATGGCTCATTCTGTGCATCTTTATTATTAGAAGCTGATTTGTTGATGTACTGCTGGAGCTGAACCACAGCTGTCCGTTTTCTGCCTCTCCCGACAAAACGCACAAAGCTTACACACAGCGGACGCACACGCCTCTATAAATAGTTAAAAATATCATACTAAAACAGACTAAAACGTGGGAACGTTTTGGACGCGTCATTATTTTTCCAGCTCAAATACACGCACACACTCCGCACTTCCCGTTCACAACCACAGACTGAAGTGTGGATGCTCTGACAGCCACATTGACTCCTGCACCACCTACAGGCCTGGATGATTACAGGCAGAGCTGGGTATTTTATTTTATTTTATTTTATTTTATTTTTTTTATTTTATTTTATTTTATTTTTATATTTTATTTTATTTTATATTTTATTTTATTTTATTTTATTTTATTTTATTTTTATATTTTATTTTATTTTATATTTTATATTTTATTTTATTTTATTTTATTTTATATTTTATTTTATTTTATTTTATATTTTATTTTATTTTATTATTAAAGATTTGCAAAAGACACCAACAAGCAAAAACACAAGAGAAAAGGCACAAAAAATTAAAAATAAAACAAAATAAAAAAGTTTATTTTTATATTTTATTTTATTTTTTATTTTATTTTATTTTATTTTATTTTATTTTATTTTATTTTATTTTATTTTATTTTATTTTATTATTAAAGAATCGCAAAAGACACCAACAAGCAAAAACACAAGAGAAAAGGCACAAAAAAAATAAAAATAAAATAAAATAAAAAAGTTTATTTTTATATTTTATTTTATTTTATTTTATTTTATTTTTTATTTAATTTTATTTAATTTTATTTTATTTTATTATTAAAGAATCGCAAAAGACACCAACAAGCAAAAACACAAGAGAAAAGGCACAAAAAAAAAATAAAAATAAAAAAATAAAATAAATTATTTTTTTATTTTATTTTATTATTAAAGAATCGCAAAAGACACCAACAAGCAAAAACACAAGAGAAAAGGCACAAAAAAAATAAAAATAAAATAAAATAAAAAAGTTTATTTTTATATTTTATTTTATTTTATTTTATTTTATTTTTTATTTAATTTAATTTTATTTTATTTTATTTTATTATTAAAGAATCGCAAAAGACACCAACAAGCAAAAACACAAGAGAAAAGGCACAAAAAAAAAAATAAATAAATAAATAAATAAAATAAAAAATGCCATACTCAACAATTTTACTTTTGTGTGAATACATACAGATAACATCTTTTAAAGATAGCATATAATTACCATTCCTTTGCACAAATAGAAAGGCACTAACATCAGACCAAAAATTACGAGACAAATCACAATTATAAAACAAAAGACACAAGTCTTCTTCATGTGTGTTACAGAAACTGCAAGTGCTGTCAATGTCCATGAATTTAGATGGGTAAACTTTGTGCAGTATTTTGAAATGCACCTCTTAAACTTTATTCATAATACAAAATTTGTATTAAGGTCTTTTTCCAATTAATATCAGAAATTTCTGCATTCCAAAAGAATTTTCCTCTAGGGGAGATTTTATGTTTTGATTGCAAAATTAGTCTAATATTTTTTTATTACAAGAAGAAGAAAATATTTCAATACCATCAACTTTGAATTCTGGAAATTTCATTGGTTCCGAAAGAGAGGTGAATATTTATTAGTTGCATTAACCCATTTGGAATAGCTTTAACCACTTGCTGAAATTCTTTAAAGGGTATAGGAAAATTGTAAACCTGCATAAAATCTTCATAAGAAAGGATGTTCCCATTCTCACAGAACAAATCTATAACAAAATAAATATTCCTTTCAATCCACCTATGTAAAAATAAAGATTTATTCCTCAGTAATGAGGCAATTGTTCCATAAAAGCATTTTATGCGGAGAAAAGTTATGATGGAAACACTTTTTCCAAGCCAATAATTCTTGCTGGTGAAAGAGCTGGGTAGTAAGTGATTAGATGTAATGTCGATTACGTAATCAGATTCCAAAAATGAAGTACTTGTAATTAGAGTAAGTTACATTTTAAAATACTCCTAATCAGACTACAGTTACTTTACGTTACATGATTACATATTCACACAATAACAATAAATGACCCATAATTCATTGATTCCCCCTCATTTCTCTTTTTCATTTTCCTTTTTAAAAGCCTACCGATTATATACATTCAGAAAATCCAGTTTAGTGGACATTCACACACAGACTAGTCATTATTCAGGTGGAGACACAGCATTTGACCACTGCATTTACAACATTGCATCAGCTACTGATGAACACATTCATTTTATTTGAATAGAAATATTTTGGTTATAAAAACAATGATCTACAGGGATGGTTAATTCAGTCTGTAATTTCTCAGAAATGCTCCTGTAACCTACATAGCATCAGACTATTTCTTTTCTACTTTGAGCTACTAGTTTTCATCATTTCCACGGTTCTTTTACTTGACTTTAAGCTGAAGCCGTTTCCTTTGCCGCTCCAATTCAGCATCACCAAACCAACAGGACTCTGGAAGAAAGTTTATCTGTTCTTTTTTAATCGTATTGTTTCTTCTGGGGGAACTAATAAACTGTATCGTCAAGCTTACTACATTCAGCATTACTTTTTGGCAAGTGAAGAGAGCAGAAAGTGATGCTAGACAACTAGGGTTGGGTACCGTTCACATTTTTACCGGTACGGTTCTAGTACCGGCACCTGAAATTCGATACCGGTACCCAACGGTACCATTTTCGAAACTTTACTCTGATTTAAGTGACTTTCAGTGGATATGTTATACAGCCTAATTTGCGCGCATCTAAACGCGGGGTATTAAAATTGCTTTTGAATGCGCGTGCGCGTTTTACTTTCGGTTTCGTTTTAATGATCGCGTGAAACTCTAGGCGGCACTGAACGTGCATTCTACAGGCTTTGTTATAATGACAGGATTAATTAGCTTGCAGAACTCAGGACTGAACAAAAAGTCCAGCGTTATGAGCGGTGAGTGGATTCTATAAACGCAAACACAGATACGCACTGGAGTTTGGCGCTTACTTTCATTTTGTTGTTAATGTTTTTGTTATTAAAGTTACGTTTGCAGCTTCCCGCATCATTCTCCCTGAGTCTTGAACTTTGTTACATACATACATATTCATCTTCCTTAAATCATCCTGCCGACCCATTTTTAAAGTCCTGCAACCCACCCGAGGATCGCGACTGAAAACCACTGGTGTAAAACACTTTAAATATGTTTTATGGAAAATTAAAACAATATTTGAATCAACAATGGTATTGTTCTGCTCATTTAAATTACCCTTCAATGGGACCTATAGGTTTATAAGAAGCAGGGAAGTTAATGGTAATTTTAGATGTCCTTTCAGATGTATTTAATTCTAAAACCCTTTAGTCTTTAATAACATTAAAATTATTTCATTTTCTATTATTTTCTCTAAACTTACTTTTATAAGACAGGCACCTGTAATTACGGCCAAATTAAAGATTTGTTGTTTGTTGTATGTTGTGTGCTTTTGTGTGTATTTCAGGATGCGCACAGATAGAGAATCTTTTCGCAGCTAACCATAGACACATACTCTGCTAAAATATAGAAATAATAGAAATCACTTTAATTTCCAAATACAACTAACCAGTTGGAATGAAATGCCATCATCCCTTGAAATTCACTCCCAAAACTCTGTCCCCCGTGTCCCACACCATTTCTAGACCTGGGTTCGGCTATCTAATAAATTGCACTCCTGCGCTTTTAAATGCATGTTGTGTTTAACTAGTGCTTCCTCAGGTTGGATGTATTAGCACTGCCTGCCTTGCACTTACTATTACAAATATTGCAGGCAGCGTTGTCCGCGTGAACCTTTGTGAAATGTAACCCACACATTAGAGCGCTTTCTGTTAGCCATTGCCCTGTGTGTTTGAGCACCGTCTCTCTCGCGTGCGCACGCTTTCGCTACGTACCAGACTCACGCGGCGCGCAGACGTGTTCCCTCAGGTACCGAAATTGAGCACCGACTGATTTTATGTGAATCGATACTCGGTAGTACCGACGCAATTCGGTCGGTGCCAATAAAAGTACCGAGTTCGGTACCCATCCCTACTGGGTTAGAGAAACAGCAAGACACAAGAACTGCATTGATATTTGTTTATTTGATGGCATTACAACGGAGGTGTTTTCTTCCATCGTTGCTTGACATTACAAAATGTGTACAGTACTTTCTCGGTTGATGCTAAATGCTCTCTGAACTCAAAAACACTGCCAAACACGTTGGAGAGGATGTCAAGGCACGTCATGTTATTGAGACCAGAACAAGGACCACAGAGGTCAGTCACAGTGTCATTTAGAGCAGAATTTCAAAGATCACCTGTCAGGTTACCTCGAGGGTCAGAGACATATTTGGTGTACTCTAGTTTGAAAAGCAGACTACTCAGAAAAGCTGCAAACAAACCACACTTCATGTCAGAAAACCAATCATCGGCGTGTAATTACGTTTTCCAAAATTTCATCACATTTTCATTGGCTTCTCATCCCAGCTCTTCCGTTAAATATCTTAAAGCCCCTGTTTTCCAGGGAGAGTATTGAGACACGATTAAACAATTTTAGCTAAAAGTAAAATCAACTAAAATAAAGGGTGAACACTGCAAAAAATGCTTTTCTTACTTAGATTGTGTCTTGTTTCCAGCCAAAATATCTAAAAATTCTTAAATCAAGGAGGATTTTCTAGACAAGTAAAACTTATTGTCTTGTTTTCAGACAAAATATGTCAAAATTAAGTGAGTTTTTGCTTGAAACAAGCAAAATTATCTGCCAATGGGGTGAGAAAAATAATCTATCTTTCATCTTGAAATAAGATTATTTTTCTCACCCTATTGGCAGATTATTTTGCTCGTTTTAAGCAAAAACTCACTTAATTCTGACTTTTTTCTGAAAACAAGACAAGTTTTAATTTTCTAGAAAATCCTCCTTGATTTAAGATTTTTTAGATATTTTGGCTGGAAACAAGACAAAAAATCTAAGTAAGAAAAGCATTTTTTGCAGTGAAGGGAATTTGATGTCACTCCTTATATTCCTCACAACATACTCTCTACGATTCTACCAGGACTAACATATAGCGCTAACTTAAATAACAATACGACCAGGGCACAGAATGTTTTTTTTTTTTCTTTCCACATCTTGACCTTCCAGTAAAAGTGGTTGAGAACCAGTCAGTTTCAATCAAACATAACTTAAAAACAAAAGAGATCCTACGACGACAAAAACACGACACTGAATCTAAAATCAAAAGTGGACTATAAAACGAGTCAAGGATTAGTGTAAGGATTCGAGTTGAACACAGGGCAACGATCCTTTATGTCAGCATTATTCCCGCTATTGCTTACGAATTAAAAACACGTCAGCGTTCCTCGAGCTGAGAAAACACACTCCCCTAAGCCCACACTGGATTTCTCAGTCAACAGATGCAAAGTGACATAATAGATTTCTAAATATTAACATTCTAAAACATAAATAGGACAGATAAAACCAGTTGCAGCAGTTGATGGCAGGTTTGTCGGTCGTAAAAGCTGAAGACGTCAGTGTGTCTCATATGTAGGGGTATTGGGGGACCCTCCGCGGGCTGAGCTGGTAGCCGCCGTACGTCCCGCTTCCTCTAGTGGTGCTGGTGCTGACGTAAGGATGGGCGGGGTAATGCTGCTGGTAGTGGGCGGAGAGTCCGTGGACCACGCCTCCGATGGAGTCCTTTGGGATTAGACTGGCTGCATAGTGACTAGTGGGCGGGATGTGCACAGAGGGGGAGGAGCCTTGCACGAGCAGGTGCTCCATGTGGGACGCAGGGGTGGGGTAGGTGTACAGGCTGGGGGTGCTGGTGAACGACGGCGCCTCCTGGAGACAGTAATGAGAGGAGGCGGGCGGGTAGGTGTGCTGCCGACGCAGGGAGGACGAGCCACCGGACTGCTCTTGGGACGAGGAGACAGTGGTCTGGAAAGAAGGAAAACGGAAAATTAGAACACTGCAAAAAATGCTTTTCTTACTTAGATTTTTCGTCTTGTTTCCAGCCAAAATATCTGAAAAATCTTAAATCAAGGAGGATTTTCTAGACAAGTAAAAATTGTCTTGTTTTCAGAAAAATAGAAGTTTTGAGAAAAATAATCTTATTTCAAGATGAAAGATTATTTTTCTTACCCCATTGGCAGATTATTTCGCTTGTTTCAAGCAAAAACTCACTTAATTTTGACATATTTTGTCTGAAAACAAGACAATAATCTTTACTTGTCTAGAAAATCCTTCTTGATTGAAGAATTTGTAGATATTTTAGCTGGAAACAAGACAAAAAATCTAAGTAAGAAAAGCATTTTTTGCAGTGAACCAGGCGTTCGCGATGCACTGCGGCGTCCTCGGTGGAAGCGCTCACCTGACTGAGGTTAAGTGGTTGAGATCTGCTGGGCTCCTGGTGGCGCTCAGTGACGCTCTCTCCCGAGCTGCTCGGCTGCCTCGTGGCGATGGCTCTCTTAGGCTTCATGTAGTAATTCTGCGGAAGACCTACAACAAATGTGGCGAGTGTGGTTTTTAAAGGGTGGTGTTTGGTGTATTCAGAGTTGTTTACAGTGTTAAACAGTTGGATTCTCATGCTAAACAAAGTAGGAGGTATAGGCATTTTACTAAAAACATTTTCAAAAATTTAATTTTAGATAATTATAGATATTCGCTCTCCAGAAAATCTTTCTGCACTGGTTTGGTTCCAATCGGGCGAAAAACCTAGGACTAGTTCACAACAGTAGGTTTTGCAAAAAATCCAAAATACCCAGAAATTTCTAAGCTTGTGGGGCAAGCCTTACCACAAAACCAATCAGTTTTGTGTGGAGATCACTGATCCGTGACCATTACAGCAATTACAATAGGCTTTCGGCGCTACCCCCTAAAAAATGATACCACAGCTAATACTTGCCTACAGCCGCTGGGATTTTGGCTGATATTGAGCTTTCCACAGGCTGTGCTTTCACAGATGGAGCCACCACCGCCAGGGACTTGGAGAGGCGTGAAGACTGGACCCCCATGTGACTGTTCTGGGGTTTGGGAGTCAGAGGACTGGCGGTGGACGAGTCCGAATCATGAACGGTGAGACAGCTGATCACATTAGTCCTGTGGCTGGGGCCACAGCTGCCGAAAAAGAAAAGGGGTTGACATTTAGGCAAAAATCAATGATTTTGACTTTTTTTCTCAGAATTGTAACATATAAATTCATTTCTGAGGAGGAAAAATACTGATATGTTCACACAATTGCGAGTTCATATCACACAATTCTGCTTTAACTCTCAATTGTGAGTTTATATCATGCAATTCTGACTTTATAACTCGCAATTGCGAATTGTTCTCTCACAATTCTGACTTTTTTTTTTGCAACTGCTAGTTCATATCTCACAATTCAGAGAAAATAAGTCAGAATTGCGAGATAAGTCGCAATAACCTTCTTTTTATTTTTTATTTAGTGCCGGAAACAGGCTTTTTCTGTAACATTTCTACAGAAATGAATTTATGCTTATAACAATCTGAAAGATTTTTGTAAGGGTTTGGGGTTTGTAAGGATTTGTAATCAATCATTCAGGTTTTTTATTTCTGCACATTTAGTTTTTGCTTTTCTATGATCTACTTTTCATACCCAGTCTTTGAAGTGCTCATTTTGTAGCCAAAGCTCTTGAAATTAATTTTTTTCTGGCATGTTTGCCTTAGTTATCTAAGCTGGTGACTGCATTTGACTTCAGTGATTGCCGGTTGACGTGTGGCAAGGGAATAAAATGGCACTGAAAAATAGCCTAACCATAAAAATAGGCAAATAAATAAAATAAAAACGGTACAGAAAAGTTCAGTTTGATAAACAGAAACTAAAATTTAAAGCAACAAACAAAAATCCCTGATATTCCATGACTTGGACCAAAAAAATATTAAATTCCCTGACTTTCAATGACTGGAATAGACCTTTTAAAATTCCATGATATTCCAGAAATTCCATGAGCCATGGGAACCCTGCAAACTATACCTACCTCTTTCGGTTTGTCTGATTTGTCATTGTGTTTTCTGACTTGTTATGATGTTTTCAGAATTATTGATGTTTTCTCTGAAAAGTCTTTTTTTTTTTTTAGATTTGCGTTTGTAATTTGTCATTTTGTTTTCAGAATTGTGATTTGTTTTGCACTTTTCAGCCACCTTATATAAAAAAGCCCTCTCTCTTATTGACATGAAACTCTTATTGGTTGTGTATTTGAACACATGGCCATCGTACCAGGTAGTGACCTCACTCACCTAGCAGGGTGGAACTTCCTCTCATCCTCATCTTCAGAGTCACTGTGAATGGTGATGACGCTGACAGCAGGACTTGGGGTGTCAGAGATAACGATTGGCTGAGTGAGAATAGCACTGTATGACTGAGAGCTCACCAGCGCACTGCTGTGAACACAAACAGACAGTAAATGTAGAGACTTTTCGCCCTCAGAAACACAATGTCCTCGCATTAGTGTATCAGATCATAACGGGCCTCATTTATCAATCTAACGTAGAAACAAGTGTACAAATCAACTCACGACAGAGCTCACGTGTGATTCATGAAACATTCGTGTGCCGCCAATCCCGTTGTTCGAATGATCGTTGATAAATTTGGCGGCTGAAAGCGATCGTCATTTAAATATCACGCCCCTAAAAACACCCCGCTTTAGAAGCCTTGCCCCTAGAGTTTACCACACGAAGAAACCAAACCCGGCCGTAAAGAGGAAGGAAACTCATGAAGGAAAAACAATATCTGACTCTGAAACACCCTTTAACCTTATATTTGCAAACAAGGACATTCATTTATACCTATATTAAATACCAATAACTAACGAAATATTTCTAAACATTATAGTCTATTTAGTTCTCCTTAATCCACAACAAACCCTTTACATTTAAAGGTATTAAAGAACAAGAATGAAAAATGAGTAGCTATAAAATTGTATATTAAACTATAAAGTAAAACACCAATTAGACTAGTGAATACACATTGCAAAAAATGCTTTTCTAGCTAAGATTTTTTGTCTTGTTTCTAGACAAAATATCTAAAAATTCTTAAATCAAGAAGGATTTTCTAGACAAGTAAAAATTGTCTTGTTTTCAGAAAAAAAAAAAGTTCAAATTAAGTGAGGTTTTGCTTGAAACAAGCAAAATAATCTGCCAATGGGGTGAGAAAAATAATCGTATTTCAAGCAGAAGACTAGATTATTTTTCTTACCCCATTGGCAGATTATTTAGCTTGTTTCAAGCAAAAACTCACTTAATTTGAACTTCTTTTTTTTGAAAACAAGACATTAACGTGTACTTGTCTAGAAAATAATTAAGAATTTTTAGATATTTTGGATGGAAACAAGACAAAAAATCTAAGATAGAAAAGCATTTTTTGCAGTGCAGAACACAAATATGGAGCTAAAATGAATAAATGAGCAGTGAAACTAAACGGCATTGTCCTCTAAGTCTCTCTCATCCACATCCAAATGTCTTCTTTTTTTGTCATGTAACATTTATTTGCTAAACAAAGTCTTTGTGCTTCACTTGTGTTCAATATCCACGTCAAACACCCTACACATGCGCAAAAAAATATTTTGGGGCTGCACGCTGACTTAAATAACTTAAGTTTCGTTGACTTTAGTTTGATTATTGGCTAAAATGTCAAGTTATCAGCGCTGAAATGTAGTGTATGTGCATGAGGCGACTGCACCATCAGTTACATTTAATAAAGATATAAAGAAAACAAAATGCATTAAGAGTGTCACAAAAACGTTTTTTCTCCTTTTTACAATCTGTTAATTAAGAGAAATACATTTCGTGCAGACTAGCCCTCTTTATTTAATTTATTATTTTTATAATTAGTTTTTCTCCGTTCAGTTGGGTGATGTGAAGCCGTGTGAATCCTCATGGTCTGTTGTTTATGCTGTCATTTGCGCATACAAATCTGTCATACGTTCGTTTCATAAATGAGGCCCACTGTATTTTAATAGTAAATGCACACATTCAAAAACAAAAAAAAACTGCTAAAAATTAAATATTTTGAAAACTAAAAACCATTGAGTGTCTAACGGAAAAGGCTCAGTACCTGCTGCCAGTGTCACAACAAAGCCTGCTCCTCTTGTTCTGTGATCGCGTGACTGTAGATGTTCCTCGACTGAGAGACTGAGTGGAATTGAGGCCGCCAAGGATGTGTGGGTTTTGCTGAACGACGCCGTTGTGCTGACCGCTCTGAGACGCCCTGCAGGAAACAGTGACCCAATCATTAGAGCACATTCAAACATCCAGTGTTAGATTAGATTAGATTAGATTCAACTTTATTGTCATTACACATGTACAAGTACAATGCAATGAAATGCAGTTTAGGTCTAACCAGAAGTGCAATAAGAAGTAAAGTGCAGGATATAAGTTAAATAATTTAAATGTAGATAAAGCGTTCTATGGTAATAATTACAGATGGATACATACTATGAACATAATATACAGATGGTTATGTACTATAGGCAGGAATTACAGATGGGATATTTACAGATGGGATATTTACAATGTAGTAAAATGTGCAATGAAGTGCAGTGTATATTAAATACTGAATAGAATATTAAATACTGCAGGTGAAATTTTGATCAGATGTTCATCCGAGGTATCAGTGCAGTGGATTGAGTAGTGAATTGCAGTATAATATATGCTGCAATTATACAATGATTGAGAGTGAAGACAGACAGGTAGTGCAAATGAGCATTAGAATAGTGGTTTTAAAGTCCCTTAGTGCATATGAGTGATCATGTAGTGCAAATACAAGTTAATAGTGCAAATACAAAGGTTATGGTTGATTAAAGAGGTATGAGGAGGATGAGGGAAGTGAAGGTGTGAAGGAGATGCAGTGGAATCAATGAGGGGCAGAGTTCAGTAAGGAGACAGCTCTAGGAAAGAAGCTGTTCCTCAGTCTGCTGGTTCTAGTCCGGAGGCTGCTGTTGAGGCTGTGTTGCCAGATTGGGTGGGTTGCCGCCCAATTGGGCTTCTTTTGATAGTCTTGGACCGGAGAATAACGCATTGGGCGGGTAGACAAAATTTGGGCTGCTTTTAAAAAATTAAAACCGCCCAATCAGCTGCTTTTCTTCTGCTTTGTGTTATTTTAATATATCCGAGTTCAAAGTATCACAGTAAAATAATGTGTAATGCAGTCATCAACTCTCAAATTTTTTTTCCCTTAACGCAACCCACGGTTCAGTTCAACAGAGACCTGTCAATCAATTTACCGTCTTTTATGTTTTTTGCGATGTGATTGAGTGATGGGGTTTTGGCGCTAGAAAGGGCAAGATTTTCAATGTGCAGCTATATATTAATTAATTCATTTTATTTAAGTGATTGCGATGGCAGTGTGGTCTAAATATAAGTCACACAATAAAAAGTCTAAGTGACTCAAATCTCACAACGTGGATTACACTTGATGAGAGATGAATAGAAACCTTTAAAACATAATTGTAACTGAAATAAGAGAACAGTTGATTAGAAATCAAAAGACAAAGGTAAGCGTATTAGTGATAATTGTTATTATTATTATTATTTTATTTTTGCTGTTCATATTATCATATGCATCAATGAATAACACATTTTGGCTGTCGTGATGCATACATGAACGAGAGTAAACGCAAGCTAAATTACATTGCTTTCTGATCACTTTTTTGTGCTTATTTTTACTGTGGACATTTATGTTGGCTAAAGTCATCGGTTCAATTCTTGATAGCCACTTTGAAAAGATTCCTGGACATTTTCAGCATATTTTCGGACTCCCTTTAATGTATTTGGCCTGTTTTGATCCATATTCCTGTGAAATTGATTGCCTTTATTTTGTCATCATATTTTTTTTTTATGAGATAAAAATGGTCTTTATCAACCTTGATTGACATGGCAATAAAATTCTATCACATTACTTTGGCAGTTAAAATTTCGGGCTGGTTTTTGTTGAAGTGGGTGGGTTTTGGTGAGCTTTTGGGCTGGAAATCGTCAACTCGATCTGGCAACACTGCAAACATCTATCATACTGACACAGTGGTGGATAGTAATGAAGTAGTTGTAATTCGTTACTGTACTCAAGTATGTTTTTCAAGTATCTGTACTTTACTGGAGTAGTTTTATTTTGAGCCACTTTTACTTCACTACATTCCAAAGCATAAGATCGTACTTTTTACTTCACTACATTTCATAAAACATATCGTTACTCCTTAAAATATATCACGTGCTCCGAGATGCTGATTATTAACCGATTCTTTTTAATGAACCTGTTAAATCGGTTCGCAAATCGCACCAAACGATTCATTCACGAACTGGAAATGTTCCGATTGCAGCTGTTCGAGTCGACGACTCACTGATTCAAATGAGTCGTTTAGAGCGAGTCTCCAGTGAACCGAACCGGGAGATACGCCACTGACGCTGCGAAAAGTAAGTTAGTAATGTCGAATTTTAGGATTATTGTAAATGAAAATCATGTTTAGGTCAAAACGGTCACTTGTTGAACTAAATCTGCTGTAAAGGGTGATCTATTGAAGCCCACTGAAATGCAGACACATGTCTCTGTTTTTGGTCAAAAACATTTGGTCAGAACATTAAAATAAGACAGATTACCTTTAATAAAACAGCTCATGCACGTTCATATTTTCCTGCAGCTGCAACTTTAGCAGTTTTTTAAAATGCTACGCATTTAGCCTAGCCCTGGTTGACGTCTGTTTTTATATTGTTTATCAACATTTATTGTTTGGATCAACTATGAGTAGACATATATATATATATGTTTATTCACAATAACCATACTGAAAATAAGTAAATATTGCTAGCTAGTGCTAACTGTCTAGCTAACAAGCTTGCTGGTGCTAAGTTGAGGTCATTTTTAGATATAAAGTCCAAATATTTTTATTCAGCCACCTAGATAGATTGCATCTGAGGGAAAAATAAATGGATGTGATGTTCAGAGCATGGTTACTACAGTAAATATCAAATGGGAAGTGATTTGGCCAGGGGTGTTTTTATTATTATAAAAATATAATTATATTCTTAAAATTTTCTTCGTAACTTCAGGCCTCATTCTCATATCATATAACTGTGACGTTCTGCAAAACAAGCTTTAAAACACTTTTTTTCTCTGACATACCTGGCAGTGTGTGCTTCACAGTGAACATTACTGCATCACTCTCATCAATGCAGTCCGTATCAACAACAAAAATATATCTTGACTCCATATAGTGGTTATTTTGGGAAAATCACAGGTGTTTTAAACAGTAGGATTATAAAAAAAAAAAAGGCTCTAATATAAAATTAAATTACGTAGCCTATATAAATAAATCAATCTGTACTTTTTTACTTAAGTACATATAAAATCTAGTACTTTTGTACTTTAACTCAAGTAAAATTGAAAAAGGAGTACTTTTACTTTCACTGGAGTAATATTTTATTATAAATACACTACCGTTCAAAAGTTTGGGGTCAGTAAATGTTTATTCATTCTTTTTTTTTTTTGAAAGAAATGAATAAATTGTTACATTAGTGAAAAGTGGCATAATAGATTTACATTGCTAGAAAAGATTTATAGTTTGAATAAATGTTGTTCTTGGGAAAAAAAACAACAACAACATCAGCGGCACAACTGTTTCCAAAACTGATAATTCTACTAATAATTGAGAATATCAGAATGATTTCTGAGAGATCATGTGACACTTAAGCCTGGGAAACTGAGTAACAGCTGATGGAAAATCAGCATTGCATCACAGGAATAAATTATATTTTAAAGTATATAAAAATAAAAAACATTATTTTCTATTGTAATAACATTTTGTAATATTACAGTTTATTTTCTGTATTTTTGATCAAATAAATGCAGCCTTGACTTCGTTAAAAAAATTGCAAGCCTTACTGACCCCAAACTTTTGAACGGTAGTGTATCTGTACTTTTACTCAAGTCCTTGACTTGTGTACTTTGACCACCATTGTACTGACATAATGAAACCCAAACACCGACCTCCAGTTTGATGTCTGCTGGGTCGAGTTCTCAGACAGCAGGGTCTCTAGAGGCGATTCGGTCACTACTGTCTGGTGGCTGGAGTTGTGGATGGTCATGCCAGGCACCTGCTGCCACGCAGAGGGGATGAGGATCTGCTGGGCTCCTGCTGGCCAGGCCTGCTAGAGGATCACAACATATCTGCCTTAGTGACACTAGCGTTTAAAAAAAAAAGCTTAAACAAGTCATAGTGCACCTCTGATTGTCAAATCTGAAGTAAGTTTCACTGACAAATGAATAGTGGGTAAAAACAACTCTGACCAAATCTGCACCACACAATGGAGTGACACTGATGGCTATTAAAATCTAAAATGTAAACATTTGTGGCATGCCAGAATGATGAACTAACATGCTGATGTGACTTCACTGCACACAATTAAAGTAAACGAAAATAAATCAAATGCATAACAAAAATCTGCAATTCTCAATATTTTATAGATGTAGCACAGCCATGTATGATTTCAAAAGCCAAGACAAGCACAGCATGCATAAAACATACACAAGCGTTAAAAATTAAGACGGGGGGAGCAGGAAAGAGTAGTCCGGCAACCTGTTGGGGAGAATCATGGCTGTTAAAGAGTCAGAAAACAATGAGCGTTTTCACAGAGCTAAAAGATCTGCCATGCCACTATGGGCAGCACTAGAGTACCTGCGGACAGACATGGCTATGAGAGGGAGAGGAGTGTTTTTGAGCTGTAGACAAGGTCAGTCTCCTCCCCTGAGAGAAGAAGGAGGCCAAACAGACGGTGGGGCTGGGAGGAGGAGGGGTGGGAGGTCAAAGGAGGGATTTAAAATAAATGTATATTTCACACAACAAGAAGCTGCAAGCAAAGCACAGAAGAGTCAGCACATGCCTCCCATGCCTGCAGCAGACCTGCACTGAGAAAGAATGATGAGGGAGGGACTGAGAGGGAAAAGAAAGGGAGAACGAGCAGAAAGAACGATTAGAAATGCAGAGAGAGAGAAAGAGAGATCAAAAACAAAGATAAAGACCAGAAAGGGAGATTAAAAAAGGATTAAAAAAAATTAAAAATGAAGTCAGGGAAAAAAAAAGTGCTTTGGAAAAAAAAAAAAAAAAAAAAGGTTGGAAAAAGGTCAAAGTGTCTTAAATAAACAAAATATAAACAACAAAAAGCCGATGAGTCAAAAACAAGACATCTATTTGGATCCAGAAAGAGACAGCATTTAAAAAAAAAAAAAACTAATAATAATAATAATAATAATAATAATAATAATAATAATATATATATAGAAGAGTTCCTGGTGTCAACAAATGATCAGTAAATATCAATAAGAGATCAAAGATATTCAAAGATCAAATAGAGATATAAGATCAATAAGACAGCAGTGAACATCGACAGGAGATCACAGAGGATCAGGAACTATTAAAGAGAGATCAGAAAAAAAAATGGTGATTGGAACAAAAGATAAGTCACTTAGGGAGAAAAAAAAGACCTGTACAAATCAACACATCAACGAGGATCCAGAATTATCCAAAAACTGAAAAAGGGGGAAAAATACTAGTGTTTTTGAAAGAAAAAACTAAAATCTCAAAAATCTGTAAAGATCAACAAAAGATCCAGAATCAAAGAGAGATCCGAAAAAGATAAAAAAGACTGAAAAAGATCAACTAGAGATAAAAGGATCAATAAGACAGCAGTAAATAACAACAGGAGATCATAGAGGATCTAGAACTATCAAAGTCAGATCAGAAAAAAAATAAATAAAAAAAAAAAAAATCAAAATGTCACTGGAAAAAAAAAAAAAAAATCAGTTAAGATCAACAAGATTAAAGATACAGAATCAAAAAGATCAGAAAAAGGTCAAAAGGAGTTTAGAAAAACAACAACAAGCAGACTAACACCAAAGAATGATAATCAGTTAAGATCAAGAATCAAAGAGAGATCCGAAAAAAAAGAAAAAAAAAAAAAGACTGAAAAAGATCAACTAGAGATAAAAGGATCAATAAGACAGCAGTAAATACCAACAGGAGATCATAGAGGATCTAGAACTATCAAAGTCAGATCAGAAAAAAAAAAAAAGATCAAAATATCACTGAAAACAAAAACAAAACAAACAAAAACAAAAAAAACCGTAAAAATCAAGATATCAATGAGGATCCAGAATTATCCCCTCAAAAAAAAAAAAAAAAAAAAAAATCAGTTAAGATCAACAAGATTAAAGATCTAGAATCAAAAACATCAGAAAAAGGTCAAAAGGAGTTTAGAAAAAAAAAAAAAACCCCAAGCAGACTAATATCAAAGAACGATAATAAAGATCCAAAAGAAATAAAAGATCAGTCACACAGAAGGACCAGAGAGAAAGTAGGCTTAGAAAGAAAGACGCATTTAAGCAGGTTTTGGAAAGAGCCGGAGAGGGGGAGAGGGTCAATGAGAAATGATGATGTTAGTGGTCGAGCGCTGGGTGGGTCTCTCTTTACCAGCACTGTGGCTGTCTGCTCCAGTAGGGCAGGCCTTCCAGCCCCACAGCCCAGTGCCAGGGGCAGCGGGTACTGGGATGCCACTCCCGCTGTGTGGGGGTGCAGCGTGGCCACCATCAGAGGCGTACAGGAGCCCTGTGGAGGAGGGGCACCGTGGAGGGAAAGGGGGCAAAAAGCATGGAAAGATTAGACAAAGGGTCAGACTCAGGTCAGGGGTACAAGGCCATTTACCGGCACTCGCCGGTAGCCCAACAGGTGTCCATGCAGACTTTAAGGACTGACGTTTCCTCTCCAACTCAACTGGATTAATTAGCAGTTCGGGCAGATTGTAGTTAGATATTACGGCAGCGTCTCTCAGACGGATGCGCTTGTACGCGTCTTACCTGCGTCAGCATGCTGGGTTGAATCTGAAGGGGCTGCGTGGACTGATTCTGCTGGACGACAGGAACGCCGTTCTCCATCCTCACAGGATAGCTAGAGGTCTTATTAGAAGATGGAAGCCCTTCAAGAAAAAAGCAAAACAAGAGCGTGTTTGTACAAAATTGGTTTTCAAGAATGGGGAAGCCTTGTGCATCTGTATCAAATAAATAATCAATTGCAAAACATCTTACATTAATAACAAAAACATGAAATAGAAACTGAAGGTTGCACAGTAGACACACCTTGGATAGTGGTAGGGGGGCAGACGATGAGGGTTTGCTGGAAGGGTTCAGTCTGAGCACACAGCTGAGTGGGGCGGGTCTGCAGGGGGATGCTGGGCTGGGCCAGGCCTGGGATGTTTATGGTGGCCTGCTGGTAAAGTGCGGGTTGGTAGTTGAGGAGCGGAACAGCTCCACCAGCAGACGGAACCTGAGAACATGAGCAACAGTAGTAAGATTAATTAAAATCCTTATGAAACAGCCTAATTTGCGCGCATCTAAACGCGGGGTATTAAAATTGCTTTTGAATGCGCGTGCACGTTTTACTTTCAGTTTCGTTTTAACGATCGAGTGAAACTCTCGGCGGTATTGAACGTGCATTCAACAGGCTTTGTTATAATGAGGATTAATTAGCTTGCAGAACTCAGGACTGAACAAAAAGTCCAGCGTTTTGAGCGGTGAGTGGATTCTAACTGATAAAAGCAAACACAGATTCGCACTGGAGTCTGGCGTTAGGCGGCTGCAGTTTACTTTCTTTTTGTTGTTAATGTTTTTGTTATTAAAGTTACATTTGGGGCTTCCCGCATCCTTCTCCCCGAGTCTTGAACTTTGTTACATATCTTCCTTAAATCATTCTGGCGACCCATTTATAAAGTCCCGCGACCCAGCCGAGGATCGCAACTGAAAACCACTGGTGTAATAGACTTTAAATATGTTTTATGGAAAAGTAAAACAATCAACAATGGTATTGTTCTGCTCATTTAAATTACCCTTCAATGGGACCTATAGGTTTATAAGAAGCAGGGAAGTTAATGGTAATTTTAAATGTCCTTTCAGATGTATTTAATTCTAAAACCCTTTAGTCTTTAATAACATTAAAATTATTTCATATTTCCTCTAAACATACTTTAAGACAGGCACCTGTAATTATGGCCAAATTAAAGATTTGTTGTATGTTGTGTGCTTTTGTGTGTATTTCAGGATGCGCACAGATAGAGAATCACTTTGCAGCTAACCATAGACACATACTCTGCTAAAATATAGAAATAATAGAAATCACTTTAATTTCCAAATACAACTAACCAGTTGGAATGAAATGCCATCATCCCTTGAAATTCACTCCCAAAACTCTGTCCCCCGTGTCCCACACCATTTCTAGACCTGGGTTCGGCTATCTAATAAA
Source organism: Cirrhinus molitorella (assembly GCA_033026305.1). NCBI lineage: Eukaryota > Metazoa > Chordata > Actinopteri > Cypriniformes > Cyprinidae > Cirrhinus > Cirrhinus molitorella. The sequence goes on along the minus strand of CM065137.1, from coordinate 781,496 downwards.
TTGCACTCCTGCGCTTTTAAATGCATGTTGTGTTTAACTAAGTGCTTCCTCAGGTTGGATGTATTAGCACTGCCTGCCTTGCACTTACTATTACAAATATTGCAGGCAGCGTTGTCCGCGTGAACCTTTGTGAAATGTAACCCACACATTAGAGCGCTTTCTGTTAGCCATTGCCCTGTGTGTTTGAGCAGAGTGTCTCTCACTTCCAAATGCTTTTGTTACGTACCAGACTCACGCGGCGCACAGACATGTTCTTAGGTACCGAAATTGAGCACCGATTGATTTTATGTGAATCGATACTCTGTAATACCAACGCAATTCGGTCGGTGCCAATAAAAGTACCGAGTTCAGTACCCATCCCTATTTTTAACCAGGTGTTTTTCCCCCTCACCTGGCTGTGCTGGTTCAGCTGGCTGCTGAAGGTCACAGTCAGGTTTCCTGCAGTTCCAGGAACAGCGTTAGCAGCAAACAGGGCTTTCCCACTGTCAAAGCTGCTGTTCCTTCTCTTGCAGATGTCCATGTTCTGGAAGCACGACTTCACACTACAAAAACGATGAGAGGACACATTTAACAACACATTTCTTTAATCTAACCAGTGCCAGAAGTCTTTGAAAGGACATACTGTGAGCTGTGTGGGAAGTTCAGCAGGTGGCTCATGGTCACAAACGGATGTGCTAGGGTCTTTGTGGGGGTAATTCTTTTATCAGCGTCCAGTCTCAGCATCCTCTTCAGCAGGTCAATCAGCTCCCGTCGGTCCGCCTTTTCTGCCAACAAGTCCGTCCCTTCTAAATGATTGGGCAGATTGACCTGGAAACCAATCAATGCAATGAGAAAGATTTAGACCGATCTATAAAAACGAATGACATGTTCCATACCTACACGTGAACCCAAAAACAGTCAAAGTTTTTTTTAAATTGAGATTTATACATCATCTGAATGAATAAGCTTTCCATCAACGTATGGTTAGAACAGGACAATATTTGTCTGAGATACCAGGGCTCTAGACTAACTTTTTGCACTGGTGCACCCAAATTTGACTGCATCGCATTTAATAAATAAATAAACATCCACACACACAGAACATATAAATAAAAACAGTATAAAAATAAACAACAGTTCTTTCTTAGTCATATTAAATGCAGCCATAATCAAATTAGGCTATACTCTCTCAGTATTCAAAGTGCATATAGAGAACAAATTTTTCAAGAATGATACAGAGCTAGAGACCTGTGCTAAAGCCTAGATATGTCATATAGCCTAATTTGCGTGCACTGGGGAGTCGCTCTAAACGTGGGGTATTAAAATTGCTTTTGAATGCGCATTCGCGTTTTACTTTCAGTTTCGTTTTAACGATCGAGTGAAACTCTGTGCTACTGAACGTGCATTCAACAGGCTTTGTTACAATGAGAGGATTAATTAGCTTGCAGAACTCAGGACTGAACAAAAAGTCCAGCATTTTGAGCGGTGAGTGGATTTTAACTGATAAACACAAACACGCACTGGAGTCTGGCGTGAGGCGGCTGCCGCTTACTTTCATTTTATTGTTAATGTTTATTTTGTTATTAAAGTTACGTTTGCAGCTTCCCACATCCTTCTCCCCGAGTCTTGAACTTTGTTGCATACATATATACATCTTCCTTAAATCATCCTGGCGAACCATTTTTTAAGTCCTGCGACCCAGGGTTTGAAAACCACTGGTTTAGACCACGATATGGGTCTAATGCGCGTCTGTCGTTGAACTACAGGGAGATTTGCAGATTAGTGGAGATTTTTTTTTTTTAGCGTAGAACAGCTGGTCGCACCAGTGCGACCTCAGATTTTTTTTTTGTCGCACCAGTGAGAAATCTGGTCGCATTCTAGAGTCCCGGATACTATTTGAAAATCTGAAATCTGAGGGTGTAAAAGAAATCTAAATATTGAGAAAAATCACCTTTAAATTTGTCCAGATGATGTTCTTAGCAATGCATATTACTAATCAAATTAAATTGATACACTTATGGTAGAAAATTAAAAAAAAAAATCTTAATGGGATATCATCTTTAGATTTTTGCCATAAAAATGTATAATTTTGACTCATACAATGCATTTTTGGCTATTGCTACAAATATTCCTGTGCTCCAGGGTCACATACATATACATACGTACATATATACATATATATTTCTAATTACCTGCATCATGTCATCTAAACAATTGAAGATGTATTTTCTTGCTTCTTTTGACTTGATGCCCATTTCGGCCTCATGCTCAGAAGGGGTCTAGAAAAAAAACAGTTTAGTACAACATTAACCAATCATTTTTAAATAAGAAAGTATTCTGCATTGCTTATGTTTTTAACCCAAGAAAACAGGTTACTGACTTTTAACCTCCACAGCGGGTAGCTGGAGTCTGGTCCTCTGTTGAAGAAGCGGCTCGTCTTTGTGCCAGCGCTCAGCAGATACTCTGGAGGCAATCCCTGTGTCTGAGAAATATACCGAATCTGGAAGGGGAAAATGGGAATTGTCAAATCTAATACAGAGACTAGGGAAAAATTCAACAAGGAATGTGTGTACATTTTTGGGATTGCACCGTAAAATTATTCAGCCTTTGACATGTTCTTTTTAATGATTAGATTCACAGTTTTGGCCCACAGCCTTGAACTTGAGAACACAAGTACAGAATGATGCATCCGACGCAAACCGGCTGTCAATGCTGAATCATGGCTAGATGTCCTGGCTGCAATTTATGGTACAGTCTGGCATGAACATGTACATGAACACAATCTGTCCACAGTCTGTCTAAAGTCAATCTGTACGGTCTGTCAAGGTATTATCTGAACCCACGTTAAGTTTTCCAGTCATTTTGACCTAGACAATTTTCACACTGGACTAAAACCATCAAGAGTTTGCTTATACAGGATAAAACAACTGTCAAAAATGTTGTACCTTTTAGGGATCTTTGTCCACTCCTTATTACACTCGTGGCATTCTTGGTCAAAAATGACTACACAAATTGCTTAAATTATGATTATTATTACGCTATATTACTACAAAATACTGGATTCAATATCATTTCAAACTTGTTTTCTTTCATTTAACACTTAAAGGATTTCTTTTTGGAACTAATTCATCACAGGCCTCACTGATCTGAACCTACGCACCTCAGTTTTTGAGTTTTTTTAATCCATAAGTTACGGATAGAAGATAAATGATTCACAATTCATGTGACCCTGGACCACAAAACCAGTCATATGGGTCTTTTTTTTTTTTTTTTTTTAATTAAGATGTATACATCATCTGAAAGCTGAACAAATAAGCCTTCCATTGGTGTATGGTTTGCATATTTGGCTGAGATACAACTATTTGAATATCTGGAATTTGAGGATGCAAAAAATAAAATATTGAGAAAAAAAAAATCACCTATACATTTGTCTAAATGAAGTTCTTAGCAATGCATATTACTAATCAAAGATTATGTTTTGATATATTTACGGTAGGAAAATTACAAAATATCATCACAGAACATGATCTTTACTTAATATCCAAAATCGATAACTTTGACTCAATGTATTTTTGGCTATTGCTACAAATATACCTGTGCTACTTAAGACTGGTTTTGTCATCCAGGGTCACAAATATGCTTTTTTTTCCACTCAAACACTCAGATCAATGATAAAAAAGAGAAACAAAAAGAAAAAAGAAACACTGCTAATTCAAAGAAAAAGTTCAAATTTCAAATCCAAATCTTGAATTCAATTTTTTTTTTTTTTTGCCTGGGAACACCAAATTAACTAAAGAATTTTCAGCACAGTACAAGAGACAAAGGATTAAAAAATATGAGCCAATCATAATTTGTTTGTTTATTTAAAAGATTAGAGTTGATCATAACTTGCACAGAGCAATTTTGGAAGGCTGTTATGGATCTAGTTATGGATGCAGCAGTAGACTGGCATGCTTTGTTGGGACTGTACAATATTGCCACACTGCTGTGACCCATCCACTTTATGAGTCACAGTTACTCAGAAAACAGGCATCATTTTTAGTCACATTTGCGACTGAAAACTACTGCGTGTGACTATAAAAAAATATTTAGGAGTGCCATGTGCAACTGATCCCATCAGCATATTTGTGTTTGCGCTGAGGGGTGCTTCAAAGGTTTTCCAAGTGTTTTTGCAACGTTGAGTAATGCATCACAGACATATCTGACGAATCATTTCATGAAGCATAGAGAGAGTGTAAATAAGAGATTGACTGTGCAGTGTAGAGAGCTCCGTTGATTATAATGAAAATTTGTGAGACTGCGATGAACTAAGATGAGTGGCAGCTTTTAGTGATTTTTAAGAAACTAGTAAATGAGATATTATTTAATGCAACAGTTAAATAAACAAGAAGTTAATATTAAGTGACTTACATCGTCTGACCATAACACTATTGCTTGATTTTGCTTTATTACATTGTCAATAGAAACAATATCAATACTGATCCGCTGTGTTTCATTTATGTTCCCATTTAGACAGTCACTTGCTTTATTTGTAAACAAATCAGCCATTTAAATGAATCAAATGAATGATATGATTCAGTACTTAATTCGATGACTTGCTGCCACCTACTGGCAGATTTAGTTTTTAAAGTATTTTCAGTTTTAAATTTCACATGTTCACAGCCTCATTAAAAACATGAAAACACACCTAAAAGCCACTTTTGTGTTCGTCTCTGTAGTACAAATACATTTTGTTAATACTGATTTTATTTGATTGGTAACTTATTCTTTAATTCAAAATTTTAAAAAGCTTAAAAAACTATCAAAATTTGACACAAAAGATGGCATACTTTTAATAAAGTTGCCAAAAATGCCATGCATGCCCTGTAAATCACTTTAAGGAGTCAAATATTACCTCATAATGGGAAAGCTAATTTTTCATCAGATTTTTGAAATTGACTGTGCTCCTCAATTTAAGTCAGACTGTGTGAAGCACTGACCTGGTCATATTCTGAAGCTCCTGGATAGAGCGGCCAACCCAGAAAGAGCTCAGCGATCACACAACCCAGTGACCACATGTCAATGGCTTCACAAAACGGCAGACCAAGAATGATCTCAGGGGCTCTGAGGATAGAAAGCAAAAAAATACTTCTGAGAAGCATTTCAATATAGTAATTAAGCATTTACGCTCCATTTCTCTTTTATAAACACATTTAGATAAACAGTCAGGTGATTATTACAACATCACAATCTCATAAGCAGAGCTGGGTAGTAACTGATTAGATGTAATGTGGATTATGTAATCAGACTCCAAAAATGAAGTACTTGTAATTAAAATAAGTTACATTTTAAAATACTCGTAATCAGAGTACAGTTACTTTTTCATGGATTACATGATTACATATTCACACAATAGCAATAAATGATTCATCATTCATCGATTCCCCCTAATTTCTTTTTTATCTTTTCGTTTCTAAAACAGCTTACCAACTGTAGGCCTATACATTCAGAAAGTCCATTCACAGGTGGAGACAGCATTTGACCACTGGATTTACAAAAATCTTTTCAGGTTTAAGAAGGGTTTCAACATACAGCAATACTGCTGAACACATTCATTTGAACAGGTTTTTAACCATGTTATAATGCCTTTGGAAGGCTTTTGTCTTCCCAACTCATTACAAATTAGTTTTTATTTACATTACATTCACATTATTTCTTATTGACATGTCATGCAGGCACTCCAGAACTGTTATATGCCAAATATACAGGTGCATCTCAATCCATTAGAATGTTGTGGAAAAGTTCATTTATTTTAGTAATTCAACTCAGTTTGTGATGATTTTGGCTTACATTTAACAAATTACTGAAATAAATGAACTTTTGATATTCTAATTTATTGAAATGCACCAGTTTTTATTACAACTACCCCTGATTTTTTTTTTTTACCCCTGAGACACCTGAAAAATAAGCTTTTTAATTGCTATTAGAGCATAAGAAGCTACATTCATGGGGCTATTAATAAAGTTTTATTGCTGATTTGACATGTCATTTAATTGCGAGTTCAGCAGGTTTTGAGATTTCAGGATTCACCCATTTATTAAGACTTGGTCGTGAATGAGCTGAACAGAGGCGTTGCAAATGCAGCATACAGACTATCTTTGAAAGGGACTTTGTTTTAAAATAATTTATTTCATTTCATTTTTTTATGATGTAATTAACTGTTAGCTTTCGCAACTCACAAACCCCCTGCAGTTCCTGTTCGAACCCTAGTTTGGGAAACCTTGATGTAATATAGTGTTTAATGCACTTCATGTTGTAAATGACAAAGAATGGAAGATATTTTCTTGCTCTTATATTTTTGGCATCATTATGGTACAAGATAATCCTATTTAAATCAATGTGAACAAGTTAAGTTAAAAGTAATCTGATTAGAAAACTAACTGATTACACTACTGACTACAATTTTTGTCATGGAATCTGTACCTGATTACAATTTGTAAGTAATCTACCCATGTACTGAATTACAGACAATCCCTCACCTGTAGTAGCGAGACTGGAGGTAAGTCGAGCAGACGGCTTTGGAGACGTGACTGGCCGACCCGAAGTCGATAACCTTTACCCTGTAGGGCTGCCGGATGGGGTCCACCAGCATGATGTTCTCAGGCTTCAGATCGGCATGGATGAGACCCAGGCTCTTCAGCTTCATCAGGGCTGTGGCCACCTGCTGAAGGATGGGCCGGATGTGCCGCAGGGGCAGCGGGCTGAACTTGCTGTGCTTCAGGAAGTCGTAAAGGTTCTGCTCGAGCATTTCAAACACCAAGCACGTGTGACCCTTGTGCTGGAAACACTCGTAAGAGCGGACAAAGTTGAACTCGTCAGCATTCTCCGCGCTGAGCCGGTTCAAGATGCTCACCTAGAAGAGATATGAAGAGTCAATGATGAATAAGGAAAGCAATCCCTTAACCCTTTAACTGTCACCGTCCCGCCACCGGGACGCCTATGTTTACTTCAGCACATTTCAAATAAATCCTAATCTAATCATGACAAACTATACATCGTTGGAAAGGTCTAAGACTCCTAAATTGATATTTTACCACTGTTTTGTGTTACAAGTTATGTAGGAAAAGTAATAGATTAATTTATGACAAGAGTGCACCTCAAAAAATGTACTTCATAACAGGAGTTCAGACCTTTTTCACAAAAAGATTTCTTTGTTGCTTTTTTTCTATCACGCTTTAGAAATCATAAGACGACTTAAAATTTCACAATTCATCCTTTGGAAACCATTTTAAAATCAGACATTGCATTATCATGGAAATTGCACGTGAAAATCATATTACAAAATGTTTTTGTTCATGAATTATAAAAAATTACATTTGGATAGTGCATTTTCACGTCTAAAATTTAGTTGTGCAAGGTTATAAGATGTATTCATGCCAGTTGCATATAAATTTGAATAAGCCGTTTATTCACTAAAATTACATCGCACGTTTTACAACCTCAATTTAGGGGTGTGCGATGTATATCGAAATTGTTTCAGCGATGTGCAATTTGACATTATCGAGTATAATGCGAAAAATGAACAAAGCACACCTACAGAGTGCACGCATAACATTACATTACGTGATGAACAATAGAAAACGAAGAGTGCCATTTTTCCTTCAAAAATCAGCATGGCTACAAATGTGATATTGATATTATGCAAAAAGTTAATATTAACTTACGTTTTTGACAGCATATATCCTGTTTTTGCTTAATTACGCCAACAAAAATAATTCCAAACACTGCCACAGCAACGTTTTGCGTCTCTGAGCAACATGAAGGTTTTGTTTTTTTAATGAAGCAAGCCTTTAAAAGATTCAGTTCAATGACTCACTTATTAACAGCGTCTTACTGACACCTATTGGCGGTTTTAATGTGCAAATGCATCTAAATGCCACTTTATGCAACTTATATGGATTTCATTTGTTTATTAACAGACTAAATGTAGACTATTATTATTTTTATTATTATTATTATAACAACTGACTGATATTGTAAGAATTAGACTCAAAAGTTGATTCACACTTTTACAAAAAAAAAAAAGTCTTTTTAAAAGGTAAAAATGCCCATAAAAGGTCAATTTAAAAATCCATTTAAACTTTTAGTAAAATAATAATCATCACTGCTGTGAACTGACCACACAGAATATGAATAATATCAAAAGCTTTAGCACTGTAGTCCTTTAAGCACAATAAGACACACAGCAAAAATGTCATCTAATTATCGTTAGACAAAATCCCAGAAAATATCGAGATATCAATTGTCAATATCGCACACCCCTACCTCAATTATCTGTTCTCTGCCGAATATATCTGTCCTTGACAACTGTGTGGTCACATTTACCATTGCCCAGCGGAATTTTGCTTGTAAAATGCAGTCATTTCTATAGGACTCCACAAGATTGGAATTTTGCAAAAATGAGGAAATTTGAGGGTCAAAGAAAATCCCATGCAAATTTCACAATGGTTCAGCTGTTTGCTGCACTGACCAACAGAAGCTGCTTGGTTTGACAATGTATTTTGTGTGAGCCGTTTCTCACGCATCTACTATTGACAATACACAACTGGCCTTTTTTGCATGCGAAATTACTCCAATGTGACCACACCTTTAGACAAAAGCATCCGTCTATGTTGAGTCCCATTTTGTTTAATGTGCATGTTGGTGGACGAACGTTTTCAAATAGTTTAATGTGTTAATTATAGGTTTAGTTCGATCCATAATAAAATCTGGCATTATTTACTCACCCTCATGTCGTTCTAAAACAAGAAATTAGTTAATCTTCAGAACACAAATGTGACCCTGGACCACAAAACCAGTCATAAGTGTCAATTTTTCAAAATTGAGATTTATACATCATCTGAAAGTTGAATAAATAAGCTTTTGATTGAGGTATGGTTTGTTAGGATAGGACAATATGTGGCTGAGATACAACTATTAGAGGGTGCAAAAAAATCTAAATATTGAGAAAATGGCCTTTAAAGTTGTCCAAATGAAGTTCTTAGCAATGCATATTACTTATCAAAAATTAAGTTGTGATACATTTATGGTAGGAAATTTACAAAATATCTTCATGGAACATGATCTTTACTTAATATCCTAATGATTTTTGGCATAAAAGAAAAATCAATAATTTTCACCCGTACAATGATTTTGGCTATTGTTACAAATAAACCCCAGCGACTTAAGACTGGTTTTGTCATCCAGGGTCACAAATGAAGAATTTTTATTCAATAAAATCTAAGATTTCCTCCACTGAAGATCTGTTCACTCAAAACATTCATAAAGAGAAAAAAAAATCCATATGAATTGAGTGGTTTAACACAAGTTTAGGAAGAAATACGATCACTTTATATGATTAACACATTTAATTTAGACTCACATACACTACCAGTCAAAAGTTTTTTAATGTTTTTTATGAAGTCTCTTCTGCTCACCAAGCCTGCAAAGTATCGCAAAAGCAGTAATATTGTGAAATATCAAAAGTTATGACAGAGATTTATAATGTTACAAAATATTTCTATTTCAGACTATTAGAATGATTTCTGAAAGATCATGTGACTGGAGTAATGATGCTAAAAATTCACCTTTAAAAATCACAGGAATGAGTTACATTTCAAACAGAAAACAGTTATCATTTTAGATCAAATAAATGCAGGCTTGGTGAGCAGAAAAGAACATTAAAATCTTTGGACTGGTAGCGTATAAACGCTGATGACAGATTAACAATGTTTACAACATTCATATTTGATCACGGATGTTCAAGCAAGCTTACTTTCCATTTGAGTACTATTAAAGTTTGTTGTCGTGTCACGCCAGCACATTTGAGCTTCAGCAAGAACAAGTTAGGTTTGTTCTGACAAGTCGAGCGAGATCAGTTGACCTTCTGTTCATGTTTGTTGATCAGTGTTTATATGGTGAATAAAAGGCCTACATGGAAATCGGTTCATCATATAAATGATCATGTTTCTTCAGAAGACTTGGATTAATCTGCTCTATTCATAAGCATTTTTTTTTTAGCGTTTATGGACATTTTGAAGTGGAAGTTTTGGGTGATGGTCGCAAAACAATTAGCTGTGAATAATCAAACTAAAATAAAAGTTTGTTCACATACTACGTGTGTGTGCTGTGTATATTATATTATATTATAAGTGCACACAAACATGTAGACATTTAAAAAATATATTTTTTAAAATATATTTTTATTAATTTTATTATTTTTATTTATATTTAGATATATTATATTTATTAGGGCTGTCAAACGATTAATCCAAAATAAAAGTTTGTTTACATACTATATGTGTGTTTACTTTGTATATTTATTATGTACATATAAATACACACACATACATGTGTATATTAAAACAAACTATTTATATGTATATATACACACATATACACTTTAGATAAATATAAGATAAATATAAATATTTTAGATATAGATTAAAATATTTTTCCATAATATATACATGCGTGTGTGTATTTATATATACATAAATATACATAGTACAAAAATATATAGTATGTAAACAAACTTTTATTTTGGATGTGATTAATCGCAATTAATCGTTTGACAGCACTAATATATATATATATATATATATATATATATATATATATATATATATATATATATATATATATATATAATATATATTTATTTTATTTTTTTTTTTATGAAAAAAAATTATATAAACATAATAAATATACATAGTACACACATACTATGCAAACAAACAGTTTTGAATCAATTAATCGCGACCAATCGTTTTGCAATCCTAGAACAGACTTTTAATGAAGAGACAGAAATCGGCGTTTGTCATCTGCGTTTGATTTTTGGTCAAGTCTTGAGTTTGGAATGACATTACAGTGAGTAAATGATGAAAATGTTAATTTAAGGACATCTTTAAAAAAAATTCTCTTTAATTGAGGCTTTATTATTCATAATCAGTTGATTTGTTTTTCCCTTTATGCTCCAAATCTCAAATTTGAATAATAAAAAAAGGCTCATTATAGAACCAGTTCATCTAATTAAAATTGTAATATCTCTGAATGAATTAATAGACGACAGGGCATGATGAGCATCATTTCATTTACTTATTAACCCTGTTCGCTTGAGGGGGAACAAAAGCAAAGTCATATTTAGTTTCATCATGGATAAAGAAGAAAAAAAGGAATCTCAGTTGTAGCCTCTGCACTGCAGTTAGATTAGATGAAAACGAAAATACCATGAAATCTTGATAAGATCTTAAAACGTTGAGATGTTTATGCGGTGAAAAAACAAGTGTGCATTATGAGTGCGCTTTTCAAATAGCCAAACCACTTCCATATAACTGAATTCGTACTACCTTTTTTGTCGACAACTTCATTTTTGGATAATAACTCGAGGTTAGTTTCACTTTAGTCGCTGATTCCACTCATTTTTGTTGTCCTCTTGTCGAGTTTGCTTTGCAGAGTGCCATAGGAAATGGACTTTGTTCTTTGACGTGAACGTTAAATGCTGCACGCTGATTGGCTGTCGTCGCATATTTCTGCTGTGTGATTGGCTCTTATATTCAACCATATCAAGTATGCCTAGAGCTTATCATCGTTATCGGCATATATTTTATCGCGATTCGATGTGATATCGTTTAGGCCTACCTCCAGGAATTAAGTTTAAGACCACTCTCTTACACTGCAAAAAATGCTTTTCTTACTTAGATTTTTTGTCTTGTTTCCAGCTAAAATATCTAAAAAATCTTAAATCAAGGAGGATTTTCTAGACAAGTAAAAATTATTGTCTTGTTTTCAGAAAAAAAAAGTCACAATTAAGTGAGTTTTTGCTTAAAATGAGCTATCTGCCAATGGGGTGAGAAAAATAATCTTATTTCAAAATGAAAGATAGATTATTTTTCTCACCCCATTGGCAGATTATTTTGCTCGTTTCAAGCAAACACTCACTTAATTTTGACATATTTTGTCTGAAAACAAGACAACAAGTTTTACTTGTCTAGAAAATTCTTCTTGATTTAAGAATTTTTAGATATTTTAGCTGGAAACAAGACACAAAATCTAAGTAAGAAAAGCATTTTTTGCAGTGTAAAACAATAATCCTTTCATACCTCGATCTGTCCCTGGCGTGCGTATGACGGATGGTTCTTCAGGATTTTGATGGCCACAATCTCATTAGTTCCTCTTTTCCAGCACTTGGCCACCTGCCCGAACGTGCCCCGACCGAGAAACTCAAGAACTTCGTAGCTGTTGGAGACGGAGCAGAGGATCTCGTGCTGGACCAGCTGGTAGTCTCCCTCCCCGTTGGAGCTGCTGCTTTTGGTGGTGGGGGCCGAGTTGGGGATGGACTGAGCCGTGGTTCCCGCTCCTCCTGTTCGCGCGGAGAAAGCGGGAGCCGACAGCTCCTCCAGGATCTGGACGCTGCCGCTGCCGCTTCCTCCTCCGGAGCTCTCCGCTTCCTCGTACTTTCTCTTTACGGCGTACCTGTGCCCGCGGGAAGAGTGCGACTCCGAGTGGTGGGCGTTGTGGGAGGTTCTGCGGCTGGAGCCGCGCGGGAGGCTCCCGGTGCTGTCTGCGGCACGGACCACCACCTGACCCCGGGACGCGGGGGGAAAGACCAGGCCGGAGGTGCCGAAAGGGAGGCCTGCCGCAGGATTGAAGCTGTACTGGCCCACAGAACTGTACGCTTCATTGGAAGCATCCCAAGCACAGCTCTCCACTTTCATTTTTTTCACCCTGCAGAAGGCACTGGAAGACACAGATGGAGGGGAGAAAACCTGCAGCTGTGAAGCCATGCCTGCGAATATTGAATAAATAGTTTAGCACTGCTGAATACAGAAAGAACACAAACGCACTGATAAATCAACATGAAAATACTGCGTCAAATATTTATTTCAAATATTCATAAATCTTAAGTGTATCTCGACCACAGAATTGTATTGAAAAGATCGTCAGCTTCAAGCACCATTAGATCAAAAATCCTGCCATCTTCATAAAAAGAGCATTTTAATATCAAATTCAGTAAAAATATATTTACTTACAAAAAAAGGTCATTATAATTGTTGACAGTGCAGACAAAATGATTTATTTATCCTTATGTAAGGATTTGTAAGTTTTCGCGTCAGGTTTAATATTTATTGTATTTGTATAATTTTTTTCGATGACAAAATAAAGATAAAATTTGACGTGTTTTAATTTAATCATAAAATAAAGATTAATTCTGTATGTATTAAACTTATTAAAAAAAATCACAAAATAATAAAAAAAAAAATCCAACATATTAAAATGTATTAAATCAAAATAAAGAAAATTCTACATACTAAATTTATTTAATCAAAATAAGGAGAAAATTCTATATATTAAATTTATTGCATCAAATAAAAAGAACATTCTACATATTAAATGTAATCATAAAATAAAAAGAAAAGTCAACATATTACATTTATTAAAGCATAAAATAGAGACAATTCTGGAAATTTAAACTAATCAAAATAAGGAGAAAATTCTACATATTAAATTCAATCATAACATAAAATTTATTAACACATTAAATTTATTAAAGAACACATTAAATTTATTAAATCATAAAATAAAGAGAAAATTCTACATATTAAATTTAATTATAAAATAAAGAGACACTTCTACATATTAAATGAATTAAATCATAACATAAAGAGAAAAATCTACATATTAAATCATAAGAGAAACTTCTGTATGTGGAATTTATCAAATCATAAAATCAAGATAAAATTCCACATATTAAATGTAATCAAAATAAAAATGTTACATATTAAATTTAATCAATAAACAAAGATAAAATTCTATATTAAATGCATTAAATCATAAAATAAATATAAAAAGACATTAAATATATTAAAACAAAATGAAGAGAAAATTCTGTGATAACTGCTAAATTTTTTATAGTAGTTGCTAGTTTATCTTTTTAACTACGTCAGGAGTATGGCAAAAACAGAATAAACCACAAAAGTCATTCAATCAATAAACACAATATAAAACATTTAGTAGTTAATACCAGACAAAATCTCTAAAATACATCCAGATGACAAGGTTTATATAATATATATATATATATATATATATATATATATATATATAAAGTTAAGTAAAACATGTCTCTGAATATTGCCATTTTAAAAACGAATAACTACAGTTTATCTATAATCACTCGATACGATTAATTTTATAATGGAAATACCGCTATTTGAAAAACTAAAGGCAAGTACAATTTATACTCAAGTATCATTGACCAGACAGGTGAAATAACACTATTATAATTTTAATTTTGAACACTGGTAGTGTTAAGAAACTGGACTGAGGGTCTGTGTCTGTAAAGGCTGAAACCCCTGCTCAACACAAGCACATTCAGAGATCCAGAACATCGCAACTAAAACATTTAAACCACATAATAAACACCAAATCATCAACACATAAGCCATATATAACAGATGACCTACGATCTACACAGTTGCTGGTCGTATACAGTCGTAAAATCGAGTTTTAAAGCGATACCAAGCCGCTGCATGTTTACAACCAGCAAACGACTCCACCCTTTTCGAGAAAACTGCGCTAATGTCGGCAAGCAAAAAACGAAAATACGAAACAAACAAGGAAACACGGCATTTGTTCATTTATATATATGCACATTATTAATATCGCAATCACTAAACTGAGTGACATTGTCGCCGATGTCCTCGAATCTGCAGACGTCATAAGTTTGCTACATTGTATCATTTGTCGGCTACTAAGCAACCGATCGTTAAAGGCAATGATAGTGATACAATGTAACATTCCAAATGTAACATTAAAGACAAAAACATAGATACTCCGAACAAAAGGAGACATCAATGGGGAAAAAACACCAGAGTTCAACAAATCCAACCCTCCTTTGCAAGAAACCCACTCGAGCGCATTATATATCCACAAGTGTTCATTTAAAGCCATTTCGACGAATGTATATCTTACGGATGATGATGATTATTGCTATATTGGTACCTGAGCGTGTTGCTGATCCTGGTGTCTGGGGCAGAGGAGAGCTTTAAATCCCTCGGATCTGGATTTTCTAGGCCTTCATTGTTACTGAGCAGCTCCGGCCCTACAGTTAACTCGAAAATAAACAGCGATCGGTATAAAAATACAGCTCCATCAGTCACTACGAAGGGTGACCGCCACGCCGCTCATAAAATCGTCGATTTCTGTCCTTGTATTAAAAAACCCAGATTAAAATCCAGGCCGAAAGGGGCTGTTGTGCTCCCCGGAACATCCAAAGCCTGATTATCAGCTGCTTCAGTCAGGCTTCCTGTCCACGGGCTCGGGACTGCGCATGCGCACACGGCTTCACACGTTTTGTAACACGCACTGAGATTAGCAATTGTGCAACTGTTGATGATGGGAAAATACCACGCCGCTGCTCAACATGTTTCCCGTTACTATTGGAAACACATCATTGACGTACACGGCTTTATTTCACGCTAACTGTAATGGAAGGCACTAGGCAACCGTGGCATGTTTATAACGTGTCACTAATCCGGTTATTTAACTTAACTAAAAAAAAAATGTATATATATAATAATAAAAAAGGTACTAGGCAACCGTAGCATGTTTATAACGTGTCACTAATCCGGTTATTTAACTTAACTAGTGCAAACATCTTCACTAAAATAATAATATGTAACGTGATATAAAAATAACACATACAAAACATCACATAATATATATTTTTATATGCAACATTAAATGTCTCTCTGTATGCACACATGTACAGTTGAAATAGTACATGCACCTTGCAGAAGTTCACTAAAATAAGAGGGATCATACAAAATGCTTGTTCATTTTTATTTAGTCCTGACCTGAGTAAGATATTTTACATATAGTCCACATGTTTTTTTGTTTAGTGATAGTTGTTCATGAGTCCCTTGTTTGTCCTGAACACTTAAACTGCCTGCTGTTCTTCAGAAAAATCCTTCAGCTCCCACAAATGTTTGTGCATTTGAACCCTTTCCAACAACGACTGTATGATTTTGAGATCCATCTTTTCACACTGAGGACAACTGAGGGACTCATATGCAACTATTACAGAAGGTTCAAACACTCACTGATGCTCCAGAATGCATTAAGAGCTGGGGGTGAAAACTTTTGAACAGAATGTCTACATTTTTCTTATTTTGCCTAAATATTATATTTGTTTCTGATTTAGTGCTGCCCTTCAGAACCTACAGAAGATACTTGCATGTTTCAGAGGAAAATAAGTCAAATTTACCTTGATCTTCAGATTTAAAATGTATTAGTATTAATAGTTGCATATGAGTTAGATGGATCTCAAAATCATACAGTCATTGTTGGAAAGGGTTCAAATACACAAAAATGCTGAAAAACCAATGAATTTGTGGGACCTGAAGGATTTTTTTCTGATGAACAGCAGACAGTTTAACTGTTCAGGACAAACAAGGGACAAACAAAAAAAAAAAACAGTATTAAATTCAATTATTATTTTCTCTTGTGGACTATATTTAAACATTTATGTGAAATATCTGATTCAGGTCAGTACTTAATAAAAAATAACATGCATTTTGACTGCTAATGAACCTGTAAATGTAAAAGTTTGTGTAAAATGTTCAGTTTTACAGAATGCTTGTACAGCTCACACACATTCATTTTTTTAATTAAGTGTCATCATTTGGTTTCTTTTGATTCAGATTCAAACAGCCTTGAGGTAGATCTGCTAGTAAGTTACAGCCTGCAGAATCCGAAAGAAAGAATGTAAAATGTTTTTTTTTTTTCAAACAGAAGCAATAAAAGAGATAAAAAAAAAGAAGAGATATATAAATATATTTTATATAATTTAACAAAATTGTGTTTTGTACAAAAGTAGTATTATACAAATCCGAAGAAAAAAAAAGATCAAAATCATGTTCATTCACCGATAAATTAGAAAAAGAAAAATACCGCAGTCACATATTTTCATATGTCTGACAGCAGCACTGCAAAAAATGCTTTTCTTACTTAGATTTTTTGTCTTGTTTCCAGCCAAAATATCTAAAAAATCTTAAATCAAGGAGGATTTTCTAGACAAGTAAAACTTATTGTCTTGTTTTCAGAAAAAAAGTCAAAATTAAGTGAGTTTTTGCTTAAAACGAGCAAATTAATCTGCCAATGGGGTGAGAAAAATAATCTTATTTCAAGATGAAAGATGGCAGATTATTTTGCTTGTTTCAAGCAAAAACTCACTTAATTTTGACATATTTTGTCTGAAAACAAGACAATAAGTTTTACTTGTCTAGAAAATCCTTCTTGATTTAAGAATTTTTAGATATTTTAGCTGGAAACAAGACACAAAATCTAAGTAAGAAAAGCATTTTTTGCAGTGTGGGCTTTACAAAGAACTTACAGGGAACTATGAACAATACAAAAAAAAATCCTTTCCTGTTAACCAAACCATCAGTGTTGGGAAATGATTTTGAAAGCAGAATTTGGCATAGCATGACTGTTATGAAAGTGCAAGGACCCGAAAGAAAAACAAACA
This sequence comes from Cirrhinus molitorella, assembly GCA_033026305.1. NCBI lineage: Eukaryota > Metazoa > Chordata > Actinopteri > Cypriniformes > Cyprinidae > Cirrhinus > Cirrhinus molitorella. Next base: position 763,969 of record CM065137.1, on the reverse strand, counting down.
GCATGAGAACAAACTGTAACCCAGATAATGAGGGGCTAAACAGAAACGCCGCTGACACCTAATTCTTCTGTAGTGGCCACTTAATCAAGAACACAACAAAAGCTGGTTTTCTTTTCCGCCGTTTCATGGGAGAGAAGACACTGCTGTTTTTCATCTCAGTCAAATCGTCATGTCAATGTTTTATCGTTGCATCACCGCAAGATTGTGTCACACTGCAAAAAATGCTTTTCTTACTTAGATTTTGTGTCTTGTTTCCAGCTAAAATATCTAAAAATTCTTAAATCAAGAAGGATTTTCTAGACAAGTAAAACTTATTGTCTTGTTTTCAGAAAGAAAAGTCAAAATTAAGTGAGGTTTTGCTTGAAACAAGCAAAATAATCTGCCAATGGGGTGAGAAAAATAATCTTATTTTAAGATGAAAGATTTTTATTTTTCTCACCCCATTGGCAGATAATTTTGCTTGTTTCAAGCAAAAACTCACTGAACATATTTTGTCTGAAAACAAGACAATAAGTTTTACTTGTCTAGAAAATCCTTCTTGATTTAAGAATTTGTAGATATTTTAGCTGGAAACAAGACAAAAAATCTAAGTAAGAAAAGCATTTTTTGCAGTGCAACCTTAGTGTTCAGAACAGAAGTTCACTTTGGTTAAAAGAAAGAGTGATGCCTAAGAAAGAGCTTTCAAGTCACATCAGTGTAGTCTGTTTTCAGTCCTGGCCTATATGATGCAGCACAAACTTGACTGTGTAGACACACACAACCAAACCAGCTATAACACACAGGTTTGTAAGTCCAGCCCTGGGGTTTGGCTTTGGCTGCTGATGTGCAGGGGGTCGTCGGGCCACGCCAAAGTCTTCATCTCTCGGATGTATTAGCACACTTAGGTGTTCCTGAGTCAGCTGCTTCAGCTTGATCTCCTGCAAAGGAGACACATTAGTATGTATAACTAAATGAACACACGCTCAAGCTCTTTTCAGAGTCAGATTTACCTCCACAAGCTCAGGAAACAGCTCACAGAAAACTCTGTCCTGCAGGTTGTAGGCCAAGCTCTGCGCAGACAGCTGTCTTTTCTGACAGAAGTACATACAAATAATAGAATGATGTTGAATATCACGGAAGAAAAAGATGATACATGATATTTGAGTGCTGTTTCACTGAGAACGTTTTTGAGACGGAAATAATGAGGTGTAAGGAAACACCATATTTCAGTGTTTTTCTGAGCAAAGCTTGTCAGAAACGGAAAAGAAAGCAAAGGGGAACGTTCGTGTGGGAACAAAACAAATTTTCACAGGGGAACTTGACGGTTTTGCAAGAGCACAAAAATTTTTCTAAAGAAAGCAAAGTTTCTCGGAGGAAAGCAACACATTTTTATGAGAACGTGCAAAGTTTCACAGGGGAACGGAGTAGTTTTGCGAACGAAGAACACAAGGTTTACACTGCAAAAAATGCTTTTCTTACTTAGATTTTTTTTGTCTTGTTTCCAGCCAAAATATCTAAAAAATCTTAAATCAAAAAGGATTTTCTAGACAAGTAATAATTATTGTCTTGTTTTCAGAAAAAAAAGTCAAAATTAAGTGAGGTTTTGCTTGAAACAAGCAAAATAATCTGCCAATGGGGTGAGAAAAATGATCTTATTTCAAGATGAAAGATAGATTATTTTTCTCACCCCACTGGCAGATAATTTTGCTTGTTTCAAGCAAAAACTCACTTAATTTTGACATATTTTGTCTGAAAACAAGACAATAAGTTTTACTTGTCTAGAAAATCCTCCTTGATTTAAGATTTTTTAAATATTTTGGCTGGAAACAAGACAAAAAATCTAAGTAAGAAAAGCATTTTTTGCAGTGTAGTGAAGGCAACAAGAGTTTTGTGAGAGACTGGAACACCAAAGCTTCTACGTTTAAACAATAGTTTTACAAGGAAATGCAAAAAGTGTAGTTTGAAAGGAATAGTTTTGCTAGAACTACATTTTCTCAGTTGGAATGCAATACTTTTGGGAGAAAACATCTCAGGGGAACACAGAATGCAAGGGCATTTTTCTTTCTACCTCATGTTTTTTTTTTTTCTCTAGCAGGGGTGTCCAATCCCGCTCCTGGAGGTCCAATGTCCTGCTCAGTTCAGCTCCAACACACTTCTAGTGAATCTGAAGACCTTGATTAGCTAATCAGCTGTGTTCATTTAGGACAGTGGCCCTCCAGGAACAGGTTCTGTAGTATATGGGCCATTCTAAAGTTAAGAGTTGGAAATGTCTCGTAAAAATGTGTCTTTTTGTCTTAAAATACAAAAAAGCAAAAAATGTACGAATGCAAAGTGTATTAAATCTAAGGCACACATTTCTAGTAATTGTGCAATTCATTCTCATATTGTATTTTCAGCAAGTTTCGGAATATTTGTCCTCTCCCCAAATTTGTTACTACACTGCAAAAAATGCTTTTCTAGCTAAGATTTTTTGTCTTGTTTCTAGACAAAATATCTAAAAATTCTTAAATCAAAAAGGATTTTCTAGACAAGTAATAATTATTGTCTTGTTTTCAGAAAAAAAAGTCAAAATTAAGTGAGGTTTTGCTTGAAACAAGCAAAATAATCTGCCAATGGGGTGAGAAAAATAATCTTATTTCAAGATGAAAGATAGATTATTTTTCTCACCCCATTGGCAGATTATTTTGCTTGTTTCAAGCAAAAACTCACACTGTAAAAAAGTCTTGTAAAAAAACGGTCAAATGACTGGCAGCTATGGCTGCCAAACAAAAACCGTAAAAGTAAAGTAAAAGAATGTAAATGAAACAAGGAAAAAACTGTAAAATAAGGGTTTTACACTGTAAAAATTGTCCTGTTAAAAAACAGTCAAATGACTGGCAGCTATGGCTGCCAAACAAAAACCGTAAAATTAAAGTAAAAGAATGTAATTGAAACAAGAGGGGAAATTGTAAAATAATTTTTTTCCCCTGTAAAACCTTTAATGAACATTTCTGTAAAATTATAGTTTTTGCACTTTATTTTAATTAGGATGTTTTGCTGTAATTTTATGGTTTTTGTTTGGCAGCCGTAGCTGCCAGTCATTTGACCATTATTTTACGAATTTTTTTTTTTACAGTGCACTTAATTTTGACATATTTTGTCTGAAAACAAGACAATAAGTTTTACTTGTCTAGAAAATCCTCCTTGATTTAAGATTTTTTAGATATTTTAGCTGGAAACAAGACAAAAAATCTAAGTAAGAAAAGCATTTTTTGCAGTGTAAGTAAAGGCTTATGTGTTCTCTTTTGTCTCTACCGAAACAATTATGACATGTTTTAGTTGTGACTGTTTCGTTAGGGACAATTTTATGGCATAACGCCCAAAAAAACAAAGATGTCACTACTGAAACTCCAACCAAAATGTTTCGGTAGTGAAAGTTTTAGATACATTTGAAGCTAGCTCAAAGATACTAATCAGCACATGGTTAGTAAAGTAGCACATCACTTTTTCATTTCCGAGAAAATATCTTTTTACTTTTAAATAAGTTACGTTTTCAAATTAGTAATGCCAGTTACTTTCCTTGAGAGAAATCAGGAGTAAGATGTTACTTTAGTTCTAGAATAAATGTGAACATGCATTAATGCATTAATCTCACTCACAAAAAAGCAGATTCAGTATTGCTCAAAATGAATAAAAACAGTGAAATGCACTTCAGAATATGATGCAAAACAGCAATAATTAAATATGTTAAATAACACAAACATCATTAAGGCATTTAATCCTATTTTATTAACCAGTGCCTTTGCTTCTGACCTTTGATGATCCAATGCAACCATATTAATACGCAAAAATGACTTGAAGTAAAACAAAAATGAAACTTCTTTTTTTTTTTTTTATTGCTGAAGAGTGTTGAACTTTCTTCTTCTGTGTTCTACTGTACAGACGTGAATTTATTTTTCCTTTAGCCTGAGGCTTTTGTTGTGAAAGGCTTTCACATTTTATCTTTTTATATTAAAAACAAATAAGCAAGCCCTGCCCAGTTTTAAAAAGTAGCACAAAAGAAATGTAACGCATTACTTTCCAGCTAAGTAACGTAATTAGTTACTTTTTTAGGAAGTAACTCAATATTGTAATGCATTACTTTTAAAAGTAACCCAACACTAGTGGTACACACATAAAAGCTATGAAATAACTCCCCAAAAAAGTGTGCTTCATTGCAGAAAAATGGTGTTCGGTAGTGACATTCCTTAAAGTTACACACAGATTTTTCATTCTTTTGAACACATTTACCTCAAAATGATGGGGCCTATCTCGCACCATGTAGCTACACTGCAAAAAATTCTTTTCTAGCTTAGATTTTTTGTCTTGTTTCCAGCCGAAATATCTAAAAATACTTAAATCAAGAATTATTTTCTAGACAAGAACATGTTAATGTCTTGTTTTCAGAAAAAAAGAAGTCAAAATTAAGTGAGGTTTTGCTTGAAACAAGCAAAATAATCTGCCAATGGGGTGAGAAAAATAATCTTATTTCAAGCAGAAGACTACATTATTTTTCTCACCCCATTGGCAGATTATTTTGATTGTTTCAAGCAAAAACCCACTAAATTTGAACTTCTTTTTTCTGAAAACAAGACAATAACGTGTAAAAAAAATAATTCTTGATTTAAGAATTTTTAGATATTTCAGCTGGGAACAAGACAAAAAATCTAAGCTAGAAAAGCATTTTTTGCAGTGCATACTCTAAATATTATTGTGCGTTTCATTAGATAATAAAAGGATCAGATTTGATTCGATTACTTAAATGCTTTTTAAATGTGTTTTTTTGTTTGTGGGACAGCAGTTTGCGCCAGTGTTGCCAAGTCCGCAGTTTTCCCACGGAATTAGGCTACTTTCATACTATTGCCGCGGGCTGAAGAGACACCAATAACGTAAAAGTTAGCCCCTGGAATGCTAATTTTACCAGAAGAACCCCACCACAAAATGTGTATTTTACCCCTGGAATGATTTTTTTTACCTGGGGACCCCCCTCCAAAAGCAATTGGGCTACTTTTGGGCTAGTTTTGAGTAGCAATTGACCTATCACTAAGCCCCGCCCCCCCTTAGTTACTGTTGCCGCCTCGGACAAACAAACAGAGTTTCCCAGTGTCTTCCAATGACAGCTGTCAGTGTGAAAACCTCGTCCGAAGATCAATTTTGAACACAGAAGGACCACCTCTTGTTGAGGAGCATTCAATTAGTGCTTTAATATGCCATGGAGAGATATTTAAATGATTTTAAAATAAATATGGTGTGAAACCTGAAATTGAGGGTTTACAGATGGCAATGCAAACAGAAGGAATCTGATGTTATGGTCGTCACAAACGCAGATGACAACATCCAGGATGAACACACTGCAAAAAATGCTTTTCTTACTTTTTGTGTAGATTTTGTGTCTTGTTTCCAGCTAAAATATCTAAAAATTCTTAAATCAAGAAGGATTTTCTAGACAGGTAAAACTTATTGTCTTGTTTTCAGAAAAAAAAGTCAAAATTAAGTGAGTTTTTGCTTGAAACAAGCTAAATAATCTGCCAATGGGGTGAGAAAAATAATCTATCTTTCATCTTGAAATAAGATTATTTTTCTCACCCCATTGGCAGATTATTTTGCTCTTATGATTTTATTATTATCCTTTTATGTAAAGCACTTTGAATTACCATTGTGTATGAAATGTGCTATATAAATAAACTTGCCTTGCCTTGCCTTGAAACAAGCAAAATAATGGGGTGAGAAAAATAATCTTATTTCAAGCAGAAGACTAGATTATTTTGCTTGTTTCAAGCAAAAACTCACTTCATTTGAACTTCTTTTTTCTGAAAACAAGACAATAACGTGTACTTGTCTAGAAAATAATTCTTGATTTAACAATTTTTAGATATTTCAGCTGGAAACAAGACACAAAATCTAAGCTAGAAAAGCATTTTTTTGCAGCGTGGGCAGGTTTTGTTTTAAAAACCTGGTTTGCACTAATTCTGTAGAATATCCCCGCCTTGTACAGAATAATACTTGTTTGTGCTTTCAGTGTACTTACGGTGAAGTCCGACGTGTCTATGCTTCCCAGTGTGGGAATGTTTTCCACCATGAAGCTCAGCAGGGCAGTGAGTATGGTAGACACGGACCAGGCGGGATTCCACGTGTCAGGATGAAAATCGCTGATGGACAGACACAGCCTACAGGATCAAACAGGAGCAGATAGTTGACATGAGCCGCAGCGACTTCAGTCATGATTATACTGTAACTGATCTTACCGTGTGTTGCACAAGAATCTCCCATTAGGGGTTATCATGTAAATACTGGGTGGCTTGAAAGGAAACTCTTGAGGAAATATCAGTTTGCCATGATAGTAGCCACCTTAGATAGGCATAACATATCATTAAGACAAGAAGAAATATGTGCAAATAATAGCTCAAGAATGTATATAGAAACTCAATGAAGTGAAAGTATAGGTGCTTACCCTCATAAGGGGTTTTCTCAGGTCCACGAACAACAAAATGCCTGTGGAACATTTCATCATGATCAGCGTTGGGGAAAGTTACTTTTAAAAGTAATGCATTGCAATATTGCGTTACTCCCTAAAAAATAACTAATTGCATTAGTTACTTTTTACGGAAAGTACACTGCAAAAAATGCTTTTCTAGCTTAGATTTTTTGTCTTGTTTCCAGCTGAAATATCTAAAAATGCTTAAATCAAGAATTATTTTCTAGACAATTACACGTTATTGTCTTGTTTTCAGAAAAAAGAAGTTCAAATTAAGTGAGTTTTTGCTTGAAACAAGCAAAATAATCTAGTCTTCTGCTTGAAATAAGAGTATTTTGCTCACCCCATTGGCAGATTATTTTGCTTGTTTCGAGCAAAAACTCACTTAATTTTGACTTCTTTTTTCTGAAAACAAGACAATAATTATTACTTGTCTAGAAAATCCTTCTTGATTTAAGATTTTTAGATATTTTGGCTGGAAAATCTAAGTAAGAAAAGCATTTTTTGCAGTGTAGTGTGTTACATTACTTTTGAGTTACTTTTTAAATCTGGGCAGGGCTTGCTTGTTTTTAATATAAAAATTTGATTCTTAGTAAATATATAAGCCCTTTCACACCAAAATAAAATGAAGTGAATAAGGCTAAGGCTAAAGGAAAATTAAACTGACGGAAAATAAAGTTCAACACTCTTCAGCAATGAGAAAAAAATGCTTTTCTTACTTAGATTTTTTTGTCTTGTTTCCAGCCAAAATATCTAAAAATTCTTAAATCAAGAGGGATTTTCTAGACAAGAAAAAATTAAGTGTGTTTTTCCTCGAAACAAGCAAAATAATCTCCCAATGGGGTAAGAAAAATACTCTTGTTTTCTGTTTGAAATGAAAAAACATTGCTTACCCCATTGGCAGATTATTTTGCTTGTTCTAAGCAAAAACTCACTTAATTTTGACTTTTTTTTTTATTTTCATTTTGACTAATTATTTACTTTTTTTTATATTTTGGCTGGAAACAAGACAAATCTAAGTAAGAACAGTATTTTTGCAGTGTACGGTTGAATTGGATCAAAGGTCAGCAGCAAAGTCATTGGTTAATAAAATGGGATTAAATACATAAAGGAAACAAAATGTAACTGGCGTTAGTTTTTTGAAAAAGTAACTCAGATATTTTCTTGGAAATGAAAAAAGTAATGCATTACTTTACTAGTTACTTGTAAAAAGTAATATTATTACGTAACTTGTGTTCTGATCATGAGCGAGGCATTTCACTGCAAAAAATGCTTTTCTTACTTAGGTTTTTTGTCTTGTTTCCAGCCAAAATATCTAAAAAATCATAAATCAAGGAGGATTTTCTAGACAAGTAAAAATTATTGTCTTGTATTCAGAAAAAAAAGTCAAAATTAAGTGAGTAAAACGAGCAAACTAATCTGCCAATGGGGTGAGCAAAATAATCTTATTTCAAGATGAAAGATAGATTATTTTTCTCACCCCACTGGCAGATAATTTTGCTTGTTTCAAGCAAAAACTCACTTAATTTTGACATATTTTGTCTGAAAACAAGACAATAAGTTTTACTTGTCTAGAAAATCCTTCTTGATTTAAGAATTTTTAGATATTTTAGCTGGAAACAAGACAAAAAAATCTAAGTAAGAAAAGCATTTTTGCAGTGTTCAAGATACAAATTCATAACAATAATTTTTATTTTGCTCTAGATAATAGAGCAAATAGATTTATGTTCATATTTAATTCGGTTCATTATTCTGCCGTTATGTAATTCAGAGACATTTGTACCATTCCAGTATGTTGGAGGGCAGAGGTTCAGCACAGAAGTAAGGCACAGGGTCCTTTCTTATCCTGAGGTAATCCTGCTTCAGACGACGAGTTGCTGTTGTACTCGCTTTCCTATTGGCACTGGCACTCATCTAAGATTTGATTTAATATTAAAATCATGTCACAAAAGAGAAACAGCGTTGTTTACAAGTATAGTAAAGCTAATACTTATCTCTGATAAGAGTAAAGCAACCACAGTGGTTGAAATAATGAATAATAAACTTGGCAGGACCTGCTTTTTCTAATTTTAGTTACTAATTTGATGAGGATACATACTAACACGTAGTAATATTTACTAATATTTAGCCATTTTGACATACCTCTTGAATGAATTCAGAAAGATGAAGAGAAATGAAGAGTGTGTCCGGTCTCAGGTGAATAATATCTGTAAATGGCTCTGTTTTAAGCGTGAACCTGCTTTGTGATTTCCAGTAAATACTGAAAATGTCACATGCGCCAGTCACAAGTTTCACCCAGTGATTTAAGAGAAAGGGAAAATGAAGGAAACATGATTTCTGTCTGCTTTCACTTTTGATTTAACAAGGAGTGGTACTAGGCTAACATTTACCTTCCTTTTTATTAGAGGGATGATTTACTGTATGAAACTGAAAATATATCAAATTACATTGTTGCACTGCAAAAAATGCTTTTCTTACTTAAGATTTTTCGTCTTGTTTCCAGCCAAAATATCTAAAAATTCTTAAATCAAGAAGGATTTCATCTAGTCATCTTATTTCATGATGATCTTATTTCATCATGAAATAAGATTATTTTTCTCACCCCATTGGCAGATTATTTTGCTCGTTTTAAGCAAAAACTCACTTCATTTTGACTTTTTTTTTCTGAAAACAAGACAATAATTTTTACTTGTCTAGAAAATCCTCCTTGATTTAAGATTTTTTAGATATTTTGGCTGGAAACAAGACAAAAAATCTAAGAAAAGCATTTTTTGCAGTGTGCTTAGTAAAACAAAAATCTAAAACTTTTTTTTTTTTTTTTTACACAAAATATTCAATTCTTTATGCTATTATCAAAACTCCTTCTGACAATAACCAGTAATATTTTAAGATAAACCAACCATTATTTTATGAAGCAAAACCTCAAGTGAGGCGTCTCTATTTATTATAAATCATGACAGCATGTGCTATATAATCAAAACATCCTGCCCTGACTTCCTGTTTCAACAGGAAATATGGCAACATGAAACTGCTCATCATTGAATGGGGTCTTTAAAAAATTTAACTAATTGAAAGGTCCAATTTAAAAAATATATATATATAACTAATTGTAATAAAAAAAGTTGAATGCAATGTGATAATCAAAGATTCTTGTGTTACAAATGAAGAGTTTGGTTGCAAAACACTATAAATCCATTTGGATTCATTTGAGTAAAAATGGCAAGATGAAAACCACTATTTTCTCTTTCAAACTTTCACATAGCATCTTTAGGTTATAATTCAAATCCAGATTTTGATTTTCAAAGATTTATTATAAAAACTGATTTTTTTTTTCCCAAAATGCAATAAATCTCTGCGCCTACTTTTCGTTAAAAACTTTAAAAATGTTTTAAATTTTAGAAGCACCTTCTAATCAATAATCAAAGAAATCTGATTAAAAAAATTAGCCTTCCCATTACGAGGTGACATTTGACTCAAAGTGAATTATATTGGAATTTAGTTTTTACCTTTGTAATGCATTTTTTCTAACTTTATTAAAAGTTTGTCATCTTTTATGTCACGTTTTTTGCATTTTAACATTTCTAATGAAAACAATAGAATACAAATAAGTTACCAATCAAATGAAATCATTATTAACAAAATTAATTTGTACCTCAGAGGTGGCACAGAAGAACCCCAAAGTGGCTTGCAGGTGTATTTTCATGTTTAATGAGGCTCAGAGGTGGCTTGCGTGCAATCAGATTCATAAATTCATGTTGAGATTAATGTTTTAAACATAACATTTTGAATATAGAAATATTAAATGATTTAAATAACTGAAAAGATACTTTTAAAATAAAACTAAATCTGCCAGTAGGTGGCGTCAAGTCACCATTTACTGAATCATATCATTCATTTGATTCGTTCGAACGGCTGATTCACTGAGGAATAAAGCAAGTGAGTGTCTTTATGAATAGGAAATTGACTCACTAAACGAAACACCGCTGTGTGTCAGACAACGTAAGTCACTTAATATTACCTTCTTGTTTATTTAGCTGTTGTATTAAATCAATATCTCATTTACAAACTCCCTTAAAATCATCTTAGTTCATGGCAATCTCACAAAGTTATGGCTTATTTTCTTCCCCACTGAAGAAACCACCATAGGGTCATCAATGCAGTCAAAATTGTTCTTTGTTTGTTTGTTTGTTGATCCCAAAGTACAAAGTAGATGAGGAAATCTAGGATGCGGGGTGTATTCAAAAGGCCACACTGCAAAAAAATGCTTTTCTTTCTTAGATTTTTTGTCTTGTTTCCAGCCAAAATATCTAAAAAATCTTAAATCAAGGAGGATTTTCTAGACAAGTAAAACTTATTGTCTTGTTTTCAGAAAAAAAAGTCAGTTTTTGCTTAAAATGAGCAAAATAATCTGCCAATGGGGTGAGAAAAATAATCTTATTTCAAGATGAATGATAGATTATTTTTCTCACCCCATTGGCAGATAATTTTGCTTGTTTCAAGCAAAATTTCACTTAATTTTGACATATTTTGTCTGAAAACAAGACAATAAGTTTTACTTGTCTAGAAAATCCTCCTTGATTTAAGATTTTTTAGATATTTTGGCTGGAAACAAGACAAAAAATCTAAGTAAGAAAAGCATTTTTTGCAGTGCAATACTGATGTTGGCAGGAACTCATTTTTTGTTGTTTATTAAAATGGCGTTTATCGTGTTTTGGAACCAAACTCTTATATTTTCTTATATTATAAATATTTCCTTGCACATTATTTTGGATGTTTCCTCACATTTTAGTTGCTGCAGAAAGTAATGTTTCTAAAACAAAAGAAAATATTACACTGCAAAAAATGCTTTTTTGTCTTGTTTCTAGACAAAATATCTAAAAATTCTTAAATCAAAAAGGATTTTCTAGACAAGTAATAATTATTGTCTTGTTTTCAGAAAAAAAAAGTCAAATTAAGTGGGTTTTTGCTTGAAACAAGCTAAATAATCTGCCAATAGGGTGAGAAAAATAATCTTATTTCAAGCAGAAGACTAGATTATTTTTCTCACCCCATTGGCAGATTATTTTGCTTGTTTCAAGCAAAAACTCACTAAATTTGAACTTCTTTTTTCTGAAAACAAGACAATAACGTGTACTTGCCTAGAAAATAATTCTTGATTTAAGAATTTTTAGATATTTCGGCTGGAAACAAGACAAAAAATCTAAGCTAGAAAAGCATTTTTTGCAGTGTAGTTTATTCCAAGTTATCCCTCAAGCATTTGCAAAAATCCAGAAACATAAATCCCAAACTCTTTCATCCATTCCTGTGTAGCTTGTGTTCACTAGATGTCACTGTCATCATAGATGTATTACAGAAAGGTTACATGTGAACTAGACACTTTATTCACAGATTGCACAAAAACCAATAATTCTGAATAAAATATCTGAGTAAATCTTCAATTATTAGAAGCAAATCCTGGGAATCAAAGCTACAGATGACACAAGAGATGTGAACCTTTAAAATAACAAACTATAAAACTCAAATCTTAAAAACCCACAAGTATTTAAATATGTTCATATATTATCCTTTGAGATGAGTAAAATCTTCATAACAGTCATTCATGTCCTGCTAGAGTCTCTGAGGGCGTCCGCTTTAAGCGGGACAGCTGGCTAGTGTTTTGGAGGTGTGTAAATCCACGTGCGGAAACTCCCGAAAGATGACAGCACACGAGGTGACGCCTGCAGAATGAAACAAGTTAGCACAGTTCAAGTATGCACTGAGAACAGCAAGAGTTACTGAATACAGATACACCAGCTGATTCCCTGTTGTCTCCGTTCCCCTGCAACACCAGCAAGTGAATTCATTAGGACCCACTTTATATTAAGTGTCCTTAACTACTATGTACTTGAGCTTCAATTAATTATTTGTTAATTATTTAACTGTTTTTGCCACCAAACCCGTCCCTAACCTTTCCCATATCCCAGTTTTGCAACTCAGAATAAACACAATAAGTACATTGTGCCTAACAATTCAAGTACATAGCATGCAAAGACATCTACACTGCAAAAAATGCTTTTCTTACTTAGATTTTTTGTCTTGTTTCCAGCCAAAATATCTAAAAAATCTTAAATCAAGCAGGATTTTCAATTAAGTAAAAATTATTGTCTTCTTTTCAGAAAAAAAAGACAAAATTAAGTGAGTTTTTGCTTAAAATGAGCAAAATAATCTGCCAATGGGGTGAGAAAAATAATCTTATTTATTATTGATTTATTGATTATTTTTCTTACCCCATTGGCAGATAATTTTGCTTGTTTCAAGCAAAAACTCACTTAATTTTGACATTTTATCTGAAAACAAGACAATAAGTTTTACTTGTCTAGAAAATCCTTCTTGATTTAAGATTTTTTACATATTGTAGCTGGAAACAAGACACAAAATCTAAGTAAGAAAAGCATTTTTTGCAGTGTAATATAAAACGGGACTCTTAATTTTAATAACACAGTTTTAAAATGTTCAGTAATTGGGCAGTTGACATGAAATGTTGAGCAGTTACAACAGATTTGCGATATAAACTATTGTACTTAATCTAAAGTCATTTTGTTTTCCTCACAAATTACAATAAATGGATTTTATGTACTTATAATACCTGAGATAATATATTTATATTTAATGTAAATATTAATTTAACACACAGCAGATAAAGCAGAGAAAGGTAATTAAATATGGCAAACTTTTGAATGTATTATTATTATTATTATTATTAATAAGTGCAGTATGTGTAATATACATTGTAGAATAAAAAAATCTGGGGTCAGTTTTTTTTTTAAAGAAATTACTACTTGCATTAATCTGATCAAAACTGACAGTATTATTACAATTATATTGATCGCAAAAATTCTATTCTCGAATTCTATCAAATAAATCCAGTTTAACTATCTGTTCATTAAAGAATCTGGAAAAAGGGTTTTCAATATTGATAATACCCTTAAGCAGCTAATCAGTATATTAGAATGATTTCTGAAGGATCATGCGGCACTGAAAATTCAGCTTTGTTCACAGCAATCAAAAACACTTTAACAGATATTCACTTAGAGAACAGTTATTTAAAACTGTAATAATATTTCATAATATTAAAGTACGTTTGATAATTTTTTTTTTTTATCTTACAGACCCCAAATGTTTCATAGATGGCATAAACACACATAAAATGTACATTTAAACTAAAATAGTTGAATAAAAAATGACAGACAATTTGTCAACTACCCAATGTGATTTTGTGAAGAGAAAATGTGAGCAAAATCCTAAGGTTTCCTCTGATGGACTTTTTTGAGTCAATCACTTATTAGCAGACAAGTAAAAGCACAAAAGCCTTTTAAATGACCCCTTTTTTTAGAGCCGTAAAGCAAGTGAAAGACCCGAACCCAGCAGTGAACTTAACATCATCACTCACTCGTGAACTCTTGCGCTTTACCCTCGCTGGACTCGCAGGTACACTGGGCTCTAAAAGAGGGATAATACCTAGTAAGACAATGCCATCACAACATAAATGACAACACCAATCATCTCTTATATGGGAAACCTGCATTATGGGTGAAAGAAACCCACCCCCACACTTCACTGTCTGCAAAAGCCTGGAGGATTTCTTAAACAAACACAGCTGTTGGTCAGGAATCGCAGACCGATGCAGAGCGTGTCGCAAGAGAAAAAGAGCAGAGCAGAAATATGAGCTCAGGACTTTGTCTGTTTTATTGTTTGTCAGTGTTTCAAAAGACAAGCTTCTTTTTATAGATTTCTGTCGTACAAACAGTAACAAACAATCGTACAAACAATACAAGAATGTCTCCAAACACAGAATGTCATCTAACAGCGTGAAAACAGATTGTACCGAATGTTGCAAGAGAAAACCAGTTAAAGGTCTGAACGCAAGAACCACACACTGCAAAAATGCTTTTCTAGCTTAGATTTTTTGTCTTGTTTCCAGCTGAAATATCTAAAAATTCCAAAAGTACACATTAATGTCTTGTTTTCAGAATATTAAGGGAGTTTTTGCTTAAAAACGAGCAAAATAATCTGCCAATGGGGTGAGAAAAGTAATCTTATTTCAAGATGAAAGATAGATTATTTTTCTCACCCCATTGGCAGATAATTTTGCTTGTTTCAAGCAAAAACTCACTTAATTTTGACATATTTTGTCTGAAAACAAGACAATAAGTTTTACTTGTCTAGAAAATCCTTCTTGATTTAAGATTCTTTAGATATTTTGGCTGGAAACAAGACAAAAAATCTAAGTAAGAAAAGCATTTTTTGCAGTGTAAAGGTCTGAATGCAAGAACCACACACTGCAAAAAATGCTTTTCTAGCTTAGATTTTTTGTCTTGTTTCCATCTGAAATATCTAAAAATTCCTACATCAAGAATTATTTTCTAGACAAGTACACGTTAATGTCTTGTTTTCAGAAAAAAGAAGTTCAAATTAAGTGAGTTTTTGCTTGAAACAAGCTAAATAATCTCCCAATGGGGTGAGCGAAATAATCTAGGTCTTCTGCTTGAAATAAGATTATTTTTCTCACCCCATTGGCAGATTATTTTGCTTGTTTTAAGCAAAAACTCACTTAATTTTGACTTATTTTTCTGAAAATGTCTGGAAAATCCTTCTTGATTTAAGAATTTTGAGATATTTTGTCTCGAAACAAGACAAAAAGTCTTGGCTAGAAAAGCATTTTTTGCAGTGCAAAGTAAGAGAGAGAGAGAAAGCAAGCAGTGGAGAACAGTTCAAAGGTCAAAGCATATTCACAGCACAGTAGATAAGAAGCATTTTTCAGTTCAGCTCGGTTTAAAACACATCCAGACACAACGACTCAACTGCTCCCCTGTTGGCCACTATCTATTCTATACACAGTCTACATGTTTTAGATATTAAAAACTAAATTTCAGCTCACCGAATGTTTCTGTGAAACAACTGAAAATGTACAACTACATTTTCCTTTCTCCAAGCACATTTTTACGGAGATAAAAAGATTCAGCCTAGCTGTTTAAAGGTAAAGTGTGTCATTTTCTTCTCAATGTCAGCTTAATATGAATATATTATAATCCCCTCAAAAAAAAAAAGCATAAAAACATTGCTCTGTTTGAGCATCCGTCCTGTCCAACATAGCAACAGCGGCTCAACCAATGGCATTAGTTTGGGGGCGGGACTATTTGTTTGTTGACCAATTGCAGACTTGCAGAAATGATCAATATGATTATTTTTACATATTTCACTTTTACTTGCCAAAATCTACCCACAAATGCCACCGCCAGACAAAATCCTGTCCCCCTCAGTCCTCAAAGTCCTTCAGCGAAGATAACTAATGCTTTATTCATTGACTGATTAGAAATTCTTTAAAGGAACACTCCACTCTTTTTTGAAAATAGCTCATTTTCATAGTTTTTGAATCCATTCCATTAGCACTTTTACCATAGTTTAGCATAAATCACTGAATCAGATTAGACTATTAGCATCTCGTTCAAAAATGACCAAATATTTTCAATATTTTTCCTATTTAAAACTTGACTCTTCTGTAGTTACATCATGTACAAAGACCGAAAGAAAATGAAAAGTTGTAATTTTCCAAGCTGGATAGGAACTATACTCTCATTCCGGAGTATAAAAAAAACACATTATCATAAAATCTGTAATGATTTTATCACTTAATCCTAATAGAATATGTTCTAACACATTACAGAAAACCATTTTTTAATGGTTAAAAGTTAATGATTTGTTATAGTATTTGCAGTGGAAACCATTAGAATTTCTGTGATGGTTTCTATTGTTTTCTTTTTCAGTAGCGAAACAGTACTTTTAAATTCAGTACTTTTGGCTTGAAATTTGCTTAATGACTTAAAAAAAAAAGTAATGCATGTACACTGCCATGCAAAAGTTTGGGATCAGTAAGATCTTTTTTTATTTTTGTCTCTTTAATGCTCATCAAAGTTCAATTTATTTGATCAAAAATACAGAGACAATAAATATTATGAAATATTATTGCAATTCAAAATGACAGTTTTTTATTTCAATATGCTTTCAAATATAATTTATTTCTATGACGCAAAGCTGAATTTTCCATCAGCCATTACTCCAGTCTTTAGTGTCAAATAACCCTTCAGAAATCATTCTAATATACTGATTTATTGCTTTTATTATCAGTGTTGGAAACAGTTGTTTTTGGAACCTGTGATACTTTTTTCAGGATTCTTTGATGATTAAAAAATTAAAAAGAACAGCATTTATTCAAAATAGAAATCTTTTCATACGATATAGGTCTTCACTATCACTTTTTATCAATTGAACACATCCTTACTAAATAAAAGTATTGATTTCTTTCAAAGAGAGAAAGAAAGAAAAAAATAACTGACCCCAAACTTTGAACGAGGTGTTTATTGTTACAAATGTTTTTTTTATTTTAAATAAATGCTGTTCTTTTTAACATTTTATTGATCAAAGAATCCTAAAAAAAGTATCACAGGTTCCAAAAAAATATTAAGCAGCACAACTGTTTTCAAAACTGATAATAAATCAATATATTAGAATGATTTCTGAAGGATCATGTGACACTGAAGACTGGAGTAATGATGCTGAAAATTCAGCTTTACATCACAGGAATAAATTATATTTTAAAGTATATTAAAATAGAAAACAACTATTTTAAATTGCATTAACATTTCACAATATTACAGTTTTTTTCTGTATCAAATAAACACAGCCTTGATGAGCAGAAAAGTCTCCTTTTAGAAAGCATTAAAAATCAGACTGATCCAAACTTTTGAGCGGCAGGGTATAGTATGAATAAAATGTGTACATACTACATTGGCTGTCATGGGATAGTAGGTAAAGTATCCATCAGATGCATACTTCATCTCGCCGTTTCATCAATTATTATGAATTTAGCCATACTACTTAGCTCTCATATTTGTTTTTTGCCTGCTATATAATTTAGAGGTAGGCATTAGAAAGGGAGACAGGATTCTGACGGTGAACTCTTAGAACTGGGACCATCTGAAACCGAACGTGGGCAAGAAATGGACGGAGAAACACAGAGCAGATGTCTTCTGCGGTCATGCATTTTTACATCATGATAGATTCAGGTGGCTAAAAAAAGGAATCATGCTTGCTAATGCAGACGGGCGCTTTGCCTCGGTGCGCGAGCGAGTAAACGCATGCAAATACTGACTGCTTCTACAGACAGACCGCTCTAGACAAGCATTTCTCATTAAAAATCACATGACAGTCATTTGGGAGCTTGGCAATACAAGTACAAATATATAAAACAGACGGTTGCTATAAGTTCTATAAATAATTTCAAATAGCTGACATCTCTTTAAAACGTTAAAGGGGTCAAAACACCCGTTTCATTAGCACACGAGGGGAGTCTGATGTGTTTTGGAAAGGTGAAAGACAAAAAAAGTCTAGATAGGCAAACGTAAACGCTTTCTTTTCTTGGTGAAACGAGAAAATGTACATGGATACAGATTTTTTCCGTATTCCAGTTATCATTGCACTGATCCTCAGGACGGAACATAAATAAAAAGCACAACAAACAACATTTACATGAGGCAAAATAACACAAAAGAACATAAAAAAATAAAAATACTGTCGGTAGGAAAAGTGCTCACAATGACTCAGTAACACTCGGAAATGCTGTTTTGAATTCAAATGTGTTCAAAACGAGTTCGATTAGGCCGTTTATCCATTAACTACACTGCAAAAAATGCTTTTCTTACTTAGATTTTAAAATTGTTTTACTTGATTTTTTAAATCAAAGAGGATTTTCTAGACAAGTAAAAATTATTGTCTTGTTTTCAGAAAGAAAAGTCAAAATTAAGTGAGTTTTTGCTTAAAACGAGCAAAATAATCTGCCAATGGGGTGAGAAAAATAATCTATCTTTCATCTTGAAATAAGATTATTTTTCTCACCCCATTGGCAGATAATTTACTTGTTTCAAGCAAAAACTCACTTAATTTTGATATATTTTGTCTGAAAGCAAGACAATAAGTTTTACTTGTCTAGAAAATCCTCCTTGATTTAAGAATTTTTAGATATTTTGGTTGGAAACAAGACACAAAATCTAAGTAAGAAAAGCATTTTTTGCAGTGTACATCATGTTTGAATTAACAACTCAAAACAGCGCTCTAGCCGTCGCTTTCCGTTTCAATATTTTGTGTTGACCACATACATACACACGAACACAATGTGTAAACTAATCGGTTGAAGATAGCACTCGATCCTTGCTAAAGCTATTCCTGTTAAGGGCTACAAACTCGGTAGTTTGTTCTCCTCACAGTCTCAAGAGCACCCCCTAGCATTCCTCAATGGTGAGGCAGATAAACTCCTGAATACACTTTCTGTACTGCTGCTCTGTGGGACTGCTGCTGGGGTATTGACCTGGCTGTCCGAAGGGTCCGTCCGCTTCTCGCATCTCCTCGTTCATCCGGGCTAACCGCAATCTGACCGGGAGAGAGGACAAAAACGTTGGGTTTTATGTGCAGCAGCACTCCAGGAGAATCTACAAGGGAAGTGAAGCTCTCGACTCACAATGTGACGATGTCTGCGTTGGCCGCCTGAACGGCGATATTGAGTGGGTCCTGCCCATCCTCATCCACCTCCATCTGAGAGGCTCCTCGCTTCAGGAACAAACACACCTGTCTGTTGACACACACACACACACACACACACACATACAGTACACAAAGGGTTAACTTGATGAGTTTTGAGGTAGACTAAAGCCCTATTCGGACGGGACTAGTTTTACAGGGGGACGTTAGAGAAATTTCTGTTTCACAGACGTACTTTGAGATTAATAATCTGCCAGTGGGGTAAGAAAAATAATCTATCTTTCATCTTGAAATAAGATTATTTTTCTCACCCCATTGGCAGATTATTTTGCTCGTTTTAAGCAAAAACTCACTTCATTTTGACTTTTTTTTTCTGAAAACAAGACAATAAGTTTTACTTGTCTAGAAAATCCTCCTTGATTTAAGATTTGTTAGATATTTTGGCTGGAAACAAGACAAAAAATCTAAGTAAGAAAAGCATTTTTTGCAGTGTATTGAATTGATGAAAACACATCTTAATATCAGGTTTAAACAGGGCCTGGGGCAGTTGTGGCCTAATAGTTAGAGAATCAGACTTGTAACCCAAAGGTTGCAGGTTCATTTCACAGTACCAGAAGAATAAGTAAGAACATTAACAGCAATAAAATTGACTGTTATTGATTGCAAAGCGTAAAATATTGTAATTTCTTTCTTACTTTGCCATCTTAACGGTTACTTTGCTTAAATGAGACCACCTCAATGACATATGTGACCCTGGACCACAAAACGAGTCAAAACTAAAGTATATTTGGTCAAAATGACTGATTTTTCTTTCGTGCCAAAAATCATTAGGCTGTTAAGATCATGTTCCATGAAGATATTTTGTAAATTTCCTACCGTAAATATATCGAAACTTAATTTTTGATTAGTAATATGCATTGCTTATGCAAAAATTAATTTGGACAGCTTTAAAGGCAATTTTCTCAATATTTAGATTTTTTTGCACCCTCAGATTCCAGATTCTTAAATAGTTGTATCTCAACCAAATATTGTCCTATCCGCTGGAGCTTTTAGATGATGTATAAATCTCAAATTTCCAAAAAGTTCACCTTATGATTGATTTTGTGGTCCAGGGTCACATATGTAGCAGAGAAATGCGACCTCCAGAGGACTCTTCAGTGGGTTCACGTTTTTAACTTGTGCCAGTCTAAGTGAACCAGAGAAGATCCCACATCACACCAGTTTGTCTTCGACTTCACTTAAGGCCTCAACATCATATCAACATTCCAGCGAACCTCCCGCAATCCACTTGCATTGTGGCAGTGAGTGTTTACTCTCTATTATTAGGAACAGCCTTGGCAACTATTACTAGTTTTCACCAGGATCACTAGGTTTCGGGACAGAACATTGCTGTGTGGTTTGCCACAGCTGTGAGTCATTTCTTACCCCGTGTGACCCAGGCCTGTGGCGTGGTGCAGAGGCGCTCGTCCTCGTACGTCCCTCTGATTGACATCTGCTCCGTTTTGCAGCAGGAACTCACAGGCTATCAGAGAGCCCTATGATACCAAACATTAGCAGGAAACACTGAGTAAACACTGTTCATTTACCCTGAAGTAGACACCATAAACAAGGTTTCTGCAGGATTTGTAAGCTCAAATTTAAGACTATTTTCGTAGCTTCGTAAAATTATGGTTGAACCACTGATGGCAGACGGACTATTTTGATGACGTCTTTCATACTTTTCAGTGTTATTTACTTGGCAGTCAATGGGACAGTGAGAAACCTACCAGTTTTCATCCAAAATATTTTAAATTGTGTTGTTTTTACAGGTTTGGAACGACTTGGGGGTAAGTGATTAATGACAAAAATTTTCAGATTTTTCAGCTTTTTAAGACTCCGCGGAAAACCCTGATAAAAAATTATAAGTTGTAAATGAAACCAAAGAGTTTCAGTATTCCCACTTGCCATTTCTTTGTAATTATTTGTGAAATGTATGAGTGAAACTGGTTGCAAACTGTATTCAGTGTAGGAAGTCTCACCCCTGCGACGGCTTGTATTAACGGACTCTTGCTCTCGTCCTCCTCACTGACAGAGTTGACATCTGCGGCGTGTGCGAGCGCCTCTGCCATGACCGCTAGGTTCCTGGCCCGTGACGCCTTATGGAGCAACGCATTCGGGTCAAGCTCCCGTCCGTCCTCTAGATCCGACGCTTCCTGCTCGATATCCACCTCCCCACTGGACTCATCCGAGTCCTCACACTCTGCGATAAACAAGGTTCGTACAGAAAACACAAAATGAAATTCCGGGACTTTTCAAGCACTACTTTTTTGGTTTTCAAGGATTAAAATCAGAGATCTCACCTATCAAACAATATTACACTGCAAAAAATGCTTTTCTAGCTAAGATTTTTTGTCTCGTTTCTAGACAAAATATCTAAAAATTCTTAAATCAAAAAGGACAAGTAATAATTATTGTCTTGTTTTCAGAAAAAAAAAGTCAAAATTAAGTGAGTTTTTGCTTGAAACAAGCAAAATAATCTGCCAATGGGGTGAGAAAAATACTCTTATTTCAAGCAGAAGACTAGATTATTTTTCTTACCCCATTGGCAGATTATTTTGCTTGTTGCAAGCAAAAACTCACTAAATTTGAACTTCTTTTTTCTGAAAACAAGACAATAACGTGTACTTGTCTAGAAAATAATTCTTGATTTAACAATTTTTTAGATATATCAGCTGGGAACAAGACAAAAAATCTAAGCTAGAAAAGCATTTTTTGCAGTGTATTATCATCCACAATAATTGCACAAATAAAGAGCAGCACAAAAGCATGCACTGCAAAAAATGATTTTTTGTCTTGTTTCCAGCCAAAATATCTAAAAAAATCTTAAATCAAGGAGGATTTTCTAGACAAGTAAAAATTATTGTCTTGTTTTCAGAAAGAAAAGTCAAAATTAAGTGAGTTTTTGCTTGAAACAAGCAAAATAATCTGCCAATGGGGTGAGAAAAATAATCTTATTTCAAGATGAAAGATAGAGTATTTTTCTCACCCCATTGGCAGATTATTTTGCTCGTTTCAAGCAAAAACTCACTTAATTTTTACATATTTTGTCTGAAAACAAGACAATAAGTTTTACTTGTCTAGAAAATCCTTCTTGATTTAAGAATTTTTTAGATATTTTGGCTGGAAACGAGACAAAAAATCTAAGTAAGAAAAGCATTTTTTGCAGTGTGATAAAAATGCATTTTCTAAAGAAAGATGTCAGATGATTTAGAGGCTTTTGCATCTGTTTTCAAGGGTTTTCAAGGACTTAAATTTCAAAAAGTCAAAATCAAGCACCTTGTATGCACCCTGGATAAAACTAAAACATTGGAGATGAAGAAGGGGGTAAACGCATGACAGAAAGATGCACCAAAGTAGGGCGTATTCTCACCTTCCTCCGTGACGCTGTCCACCACCGAGCCGAAAACGAGTATGTCGGTGCTGCCGTCGGTGCTGCCGCCAAGCCCGCTGTCGCTGCTGAGACCTGCGGGGCCAATGGGTGCCAAGCGAGGGACACGTTACTCACACCATGACCTTCACAAATGTTCAGTGTCTGACTTCTCACACAATTCATTATACAAGGCTGCAACAGGCAAGACTGTCTCAAAATGAAGTCTTTCTGAACTAAACAGCAGGAGATGTATGGGATGGACTGACTGTCTCGTTGGTCTTTGGAAGGTAAAATCTGATGAGGAACTTACTGCGAGGCCCTGAGCCTGTGTCGAAGTAAGAGAAGAGCGAATCGAGCTCGTCGGGACAAAACAAAGATTCTCTCCGAAACTTTGCAGCTGCTGCAGCTGAGGACGACAAATAGAGAAGAACATCATGTCAAATTCACACTTTATCAAACTTTGATAATGCATTCGAAAGCTTTCTAAGTCTGCTTAAGGAATCAATATTTTAATAAACAGCCATAGCTTTTAATACTTTTCAACCAAGACAATATTGCATCCGATTAAAAATTAATAAATGTGAAAAGTTTTGACCAGTTCGTTACCATGTTATTACCATGTTATTACTGCATGTACTTTTTAATTACTTGGAATAGAGAAATTCTTCATACATACATACATAAATGTATGCATGCATGTATATGTACATGTGTAAGCTGATTTATTATCATTGTTGGAAACAGCTGTGCTGCTTAATATTTGCAATTTGTTTGTTTTGGAACCTGTGATCATTTTCTCAGGATTTTTTTGTATTGATAAACATATATATATATATATTTATATATATATATATATATATATATATATATATATATATATTTATATATATTTATATATATTTCAAAAGTACACTTATTAAAATGAAAATATTTTGTAAAAATACAGACTATTGTTCAAAAGTCTGGGGTCAGTATTTTTTATGTTTTTCTTACTTTATCCAGCAAGGATGTGGTAAATTGATAAAAAGTGATTTTAAATAAATACTGTTCTTTTCAACGATTTATTCATTAAAGAATTCTTTAAAAAAAGTATCACAGGTTCAAATAAATATTAAGCAACATAAATTAAAATGATTGCTGAATGATCATGTAATGGCTGATGAAAATTCAGCTTTGTGTCACAGAAATAAATTATATTATTATAAAATATATTAAATATATAATTTATATGATTTAAATATATAATTGTATATAAATGGCATTAAATATTATAATTTATATATATATATATATATATATATATATATATATACACAAACATATATTAGAATAGAAAACTGTTATTTTAAATTGCAACAATATTTCACAATGTTAATGTTTTTTTTCTGTAATTCTGATTAAATAAATGCAGCCTTGATGAGCAGAAGAAACTTATTTAAAGAACATTCAAAATCCTGATCCCAAAACGTTTGAATGCCAATGTATATATGCTTATCAACTAAATTCAGTCCCAAAAGTGTGGGACACCTAATGGTACTCCAGCTCCAAAATGCCCCAAAAAATAACATTTTATAAAAATCTCTTTAAAAATAATTGTACAAAATCTAAAAAAAAAAAAGAAAAGTTTTTTTTTTTTAAATTTAGGGGTCTTAAAGAATTTGGAAACATTTGTTCCCTTACTAAAAATAAGTTACTTACATTTTTTTAATATCTCATCCAGACAACAAAAATGGACCTAAATGCATTATGAGGACTAACTTAAAAGATATGACCAAGAGAGTACCAGCAGAGAGATTGCCTGGCGACATGATCGCAGCGTCGTGTCTGTATTTCCGGCGGGTTTTAGGGGCTCTGATGGAGCTGTTGTGTCTCCTGCACTTCTTCACGCTCCAGTGATGTGCTTTTCTGCTCCCCTCCACCAGAGCCTCGGAGCCACACATCTTCTTCAGAAACTTCCTCTCCACATACTTCGCTTTGATCCACGCTTCCTTCTCCTGCCTAAATAAAGCATCAGAAGCACAAACGAGAGCTTCTAGAAATTAAACATTCACCATATAAAAACATAATGACATCAGAAAGAAAAGAAAAACATCTTAGTTATGGATTCGGGCACCTGATATAATGCAATAGCAGAGACTGACCTTGAGCTGCTGGGACCAGGTTTCTTAAGTCCTTGTTCCTCACAGGCACCTTCATAAATCTGGTTGATTACAGCGTTGCCAAGCTCACACATCAACTACAGATAGAACAGTTATAAAGCATTATTTGATTAATAACAGTCAAAAACATTTGAACATAACCAATATATGAAATGATTATAGCAATGCATTATTGCATATAATAATAGTATATCAATAATTATAATACATTAGAATGATATGCGGTATATATGCAGTGTGTGAATTGTGAAAAAAGCAGGGGATCACAAACTAATAAGTAATGATTTCATTTCCACTGTTATTTAAACAACGAATACATTATATAGAAAAAGTGAGCAAACAATGTGAAAGGTTTGCTTTATGAATGCAACTATAAGCATTTTCATAAACTAAATACAATCATTTTAGTCACTTTTCAACTATCCATCATTAAAAGTAAAAGTGTAAAAGCGTTAAATTACTACAACAGACCATGAATAACTCCTTTTTCATAAATTAAAATTAAAATAGTGAGGAGGAAAAGAACGTCAATGGAGTGAAAAGAGCTCTTCCATGGATATTGTTGTTGCATTAAATAAAGCAAGTGTTACGTTAGATGATAAAAATATGTGACCCTGAACCAAAAATACATTGTACGGGTCAAAATGATCAATTTTTCTTTTATGCCAAAAATGTTCCATGATAATATGCATTGCTAAGAATTTCATTTGGACAACTTTAAAGGCGATTTTCTCAATATTTAGATTTTTTTGCACCCTCAGATTCTACATTTTTAAATGCATCAATAGAAAGCTTATTTATGTAGCTATCATCTGAAAGTACAGACAGACATAATTTACTTCAAGCAAAATATGAGCTACTTATCCTAACATTTTATATGATTTTTTATTGATTCAGGCGAGAAACGGGATACTGACCAGGTTTGTGAGATTCACTCATTTAGTTCTGACTGGCATCTTACCTTCACAAGCTCTGGCTCCCATGTGTCCAGCGTTAAAGAGCGAACTTTAGAGCAGTGGACGCCCAAACTCCTGCAGAGATCAGAAATTGGTTGTTCAGAGTGGCATTTTTAACAACTTTGTTATATTTTGCAGTTAAAGCCAGTTGCGGAGGCAGAAATTTGTAGGCGGGTGGGCCTCTGAAAGAGTGGGTGGGCCTGAATAATTCGCATCACCCAGCTCAATTATAATAAAAGAAAGAAAGAAAGAAAAAGAAAAAACGATGGACTGGTCTGAACAAATGCATTCGACTACAATCAGATCTTGCAAAACACTTCAGGACAGGAGGTGGTTTGCACACTGCAAAAAATGCTTTTCTTACTTAGATTTTGTGTCTTGTTTCCAGCTAAAATATCTAAAAATTCTTAAATCAAGAAGGATTTTCTAGACAAGTAAAACTTATTGTCTCGTTTTCAGACAAAATATGTCAAAATTAAGTGAGTTTTTGCTTGAAACAAGCAAAATAATCTGCCAATGGGGTGAGAAAAATAATCTATCTTTCATCTTGAAATAAGATTATTTTGCTCGTTTTAAGCAAAAACTCAAAAACAAATGCTGTTCTATATCTATAGATTTTATTTTATATATATATATATATATATATATATATATATATATTTTTTATTTAGGCCCATCCAGGCCCACCTGTGGCTCTGCCCCTGGTTAAGGGGGTTAAAAAATTAACTAATAGTTATCACCTTACTTATCAAGTTGATTGATTACATTGATAATTGCAAACATTTTTTGTATTACAAGTTTTCTAAAATGTCAGGTTTAAATATGCAAATGAGGCATTGTTTATTAACATATGCACTAATTTGCACACATTTCTAGTACAAAAATCTAAACACTGGATGAAGTCAGTTTCAAAATTCTTGTTTAATTTGTTTGCCATATTAGAGTCAAATGTTTTTACAGAGGGAATTTTTCGTATGTCATTTTGTCACTCTGTAATTCAGAAAATACTCAGAACAGACAAAAACAGTATATTTTTTTACAATTTTGAGGGGAATAAAATCCAGCTCAATTATAATAAAAGAAAGAAAGAAAGAAAGAAAGAAAAAACGATGGACTGGTCTGAACAAATGCATTCGATCTTGCAAAACACTTCAGGACAGGAGGTGGTTTGCACACTGCAAAAAATGCTTTTCTTACTTAGATTTTTTGTCTTGTTTCCAGCTAAAATATCTAAAAATTCTTAAATCAAGAAGGATTTTCTTGTTTAATTTGTTTGGCGTATTAGAGTCAAATGTTTTTACAGAGGGAATTTTGCGTATGTAATTTTGTCACTCTGTAATTCAGAAAATACTTAGAACAGACAAAAACAGTATATTATTTTGACAATTTTGAGGGGAATAAAATGTTGTATATAATCAAGTAAATTATAAATGAACAAATCCCTCTGTTAAAACCTTCAGGATATAGACAGGAATACAAATGTAAAGTTTGTTGTGTGTAAGTGCTACTGAAGTGGAGATTTATTTATTTATTTATTTTTTTTTTATTTTATCCTTTATTTAACCAGGGGAAGTCATATTGAAAATATAGTCTCTTTTTCAAATGCTCCCTGGCCAAGAAAGGCAGCACTTAAAAAAACTGTAAATAAAATAAAATAAATAAAATATTAAAGAAGAAAAACATCACGAAAAACATACCACAACACCTAACAAGGACAAAAGTTAAATACAACAACAAACAAAATATAACACAATAACATAAGTACATTTTACAATATAAATCCTTATACAAAAAGAAAAAACAACAAAAACAACAACCTAGATACAATCACACTTATAGCTGAAGGTTTCTGTGACGTATAATTTAAAAGCATTAAGTGGGATAATATTGCTTAACTTCAACTGATTCTGCAAAGCATTCCAAGTTAAGGGAGCATTGTAACGGAAAGAAGTTTTCCCAAATTCAGATTTTACAGCAGGTATAGTAAATAGAATCCTATTCTTAGACCTAAGATGGTATCTATCTCCATAGTCTACAACGATAGAAAAGATAAAAAGGTAGCAGCAACAAGTTCCTTTCTTACTTTTAAATTAAAACACGCCTTATTTCTGTAATAAAAACTCTCAGCTTTTTTACCAAATTGTCTACATGGGGTCTAAATGTGAGCTTTTCATCTAATAAAAAACCCAAATAATTATAACATGATACTCTTTCAATTGTCTGGTCATCCAGAGTGATAATTTGAGGTAAATCCTGTACACACTGCAAAAAATGCTTTTCTTACTTAGATTTTTTGTCTTGTTTCCAGCCAAAATATCTAAAAATTCTTAAATCAAGAAGGATTTTCTAGACAAGTAAAACTTATTGTCTTGTTTTCAGACAAAATATGTCAAAATTAAGTGAGTTTTTGCTTGAAACAAGTAAATTATCTGCCAATGGGGTGAGAAAAATAATCTATCTTTCATCTTGAAATAAGATTACTTTTCTCACCCCATTGGCAGAATATTTTGCTCGTTTTAAGCAAAAACTCACTTAATTTTGACTTTTCTTTCTGAAAACACGACAATAAGTTTTACTTGTCTAGAAAATCTTCCTTGATTTAAGATTTTTTAGATATTTTAGCTGGAAACAAGACAAAAAATCTAAGTAAGAAAAGCATTTTTTGCAGTGCATTGCTAGAGTGAGTAAATAACATAAATTTTGTCTTTTTAGAATTAAGGTCCAATTGTAATTCAAGTAGATTTTTTTTGTAGAATTTGCCAGGTGACTCATTTTGACAGAAAAACTCATTTTGAGAAAACAGGCTTTAAAAATATGTACTCTAATTTAAATCTATTGACACAAACAGATGAAGTGCTATAAAAGAAACACTTAGCAGTGTCTTTTGGATGTTTTCCTTCCACTAGTCTGAAAACAAACTTTATGAAAAACCAAAAAGCCCAAAATCTCAAATTTGACAGCTGACTGAGAAAACTGTGTTTTTGCCTGCGGTGTCTCGCCTTAAAGCAACACCAGGCAAAGTCTAGCAATGGCAGCACACATCCATTAGAAACCTGTCCGAATCACTGCCAAATCTAATGCCTCTGTGTGTTACGAGGCTTCTGTCTTGCGTTGAGTCACGGACGCCCATCTTTGAGGAGGCAGGAGAGTTTTAATCCGATTAGCAGCAGTAATCTGCAGAGCAACTGATGGAGCAGAAAAGGTGCTTCACCCTGAGGGTGTGACGCAGTGTTTACATGTTCAATCTGTCGTGAGTGATGTAGTTGGGATAAAAGTTCTGACGCAGGCGGCTTTAAGGGCTGTCTATCGTCAGTCAAATCAATATGGAAGCAGATGGCTTTCTCAGATGTTTAGAGAGGCTGTTCAACATTGATAATTCGAATAATAAATTTATCATATAAGAATGATTTCTGAAGGATCATGTGACACTTAAGACTGGAGTAACAGCTGATGAAAATTCAGCTTTGCATCACAGAAATAAATTATATTTTATAGTATATTAAAATAAAAAATAAATGTTAAATTGTAAAAACATTTTGCAATATTACTGTTTTTTTCTGTATTTTTGATCAAGTAAATATAGCCTTGATGAGCATTAGATACTTCTTTAAGAAGCATTACAAGTCTTACTGACCCCAAACTTTGTGTAAATGGTAGTGTAAATACGTGGTATAAAATTATATAAATACTGTTCGTTTTCTCACACAAACCGCTCGTTTGGTGTCTTAGGTCATTAATGTGTACTTACGATGGGGGATTGTTTAATTTGAATCTGTGCATTTTCTTTGATGAGGTGACCATAGACATGCATTAAATGACTGACAGACAAGAACGCTTGGACCTAAAAATATCAAAATTGAAACTACTGCGGAAACAAAGACACCTACATCTTGAATGCTCTTGGGGTAACTAAAACATATCAAAATTTAATTTCAAAGTGAACTATCCCTTTAAAGCACAGCAGGCTCATGGTGGAGAACTTAAGTTCTCATGTAGGGCTGCACGATTTGGAGAAAAAAATCGAATTGCGATTTTTCTAATCAAAATTGCGATTTGCGATTTAAAATGCGATTTTACTACTTCTTAAAAGTGCTACAGGTTTGATGTGGTTTGATTAAAGTTGCTCCATCACGTGGCAATACAACAAATTTATATCAAAACAAAACAAAGCATAATTACAGATGTGTTCGTGAGCCTCACGCCGTAAGTCTTCGTTTAGACATAAGGAAATCAAATTGTAGAATGCACACTCAGCACCGCCAAGCGCTTCCCGCGACAGTTAAAACGAAACCGAAAGTAAGACTCGCACGCGCATTGAAAAGCAATTTTAAGAGAGCGACTCCCCAATGCGCGCAAATTAGGCATTTAGGTGCCAAGTCGTCTGCAGGGAGCCGCTGCTCCCGCTCATCTTTTCCAAATGGCATTAACGTTTTTTGCTCGTTCAGTCAGTACATGCAGTTTTAAAATGCCCCCTATTGGTTAAACTCGCATCAAACATAATATACGCAAGAAGACGTAATATGCACATGAAACAAACTGTCAAAAACCACGTATATGCTTGTTACCATATAGTCAATCGAAATAATCGCAGCTCTTGCGATTTCAAAATTGCACCCTTTCAAATCGCGATTTCGGTTTACAAACGATTAATCGTGCAGGCCTATTCTCACGAAAACAAACCGCGGGCTCTCACCTGTGAATGCCCGAGCACTCGATGCACAGCAGAATGCCGAGGTTGATGCTGGCCCAGCGGGGGTCGGCCTGACCGCAGTCGCAGCAGATCTCGTTTCCTGGCAGAGACTGGACGCGCTGCAGGATGCTCTCTCCTCTGACGACACGCTCCCGCGGCTCGCTGGCAGAGTCGATGCTGCTCGTGGAGGGAGAGGCCGTCCTGTCCAAACGCTGCACGATCAACAGAGTTTATGCTCAGAACAAGTTTCAAACTATGTTGAGGACCATTTTTTTAATTGGGTCAATGCTATTGCACTCTTTTTCGTCCCCAGATCTGCTACTTTATTTAAAAACACATTCATTCATTCATTTTATTGAATGAATTTATTCAATTTATTTCATTTATTGCCATATCAGCTGCAATGGCTATCTCATGGCAAAACAGATAACAATTTTAAAAATAATTAATAAATAACATATTTATATAAAACACTTACATAAAAATATCAATAACAACACAAATATAGGATTTAAAATGCAAAATTACATCAAAGACGTTTTTTAAATTCACTTTAGTTAAAAACTCTTAAAAAATATTTTTAAAGGGTTCACATTTAAAAACAAATCCTTCAAGGTTTTTTCCATTAAAAAACGTTGTATCATAACATTAAAAATCGGACATATCAAAAGTATGTGTTTTACATTTAGTACACAATTACAATATTGACATTTTGGTGCATCTTCTCCTTTTATTTAAAAACACATAAAAATGCTATTCATATATAAAATGACTGGAATGCACCTATATATGAATACGAAGCATATGAAGTGCTTCACTGCTTATTAATATATATAAAAAAAAAATGCCCCAATGTCCTGTCATGTAGTGTGACCAACATAAAATACTCATATAATCAAATAATACCATTACTGTGTCTAAAAGCCAAAAGGCTCTTAAAATTCTTTGATATTTTTATGACAAGTTTAGGTTACAATTTTAAAATGTCATGTGGTGCGAATTTGTTAATTAATATTTGATGAAAATGTATATAAACACACACACACACACACACACACACACACACACACAAATGTGACAAATATTTTTCAAATATTGTACATATAAATATTGTGTAAAATAAAAGCTGTGAAGCAAACCTAACATATGTCTTAAGAAATATTGTCAAATATATGTAAAAAAAAAAAAAAGAAAAATAAATAAACAAATAAATAAATTTATATATATATATATATATATATATATATATATTTATTTATTTTTACATTCTGGACAATATTTTTTAAGACATATGTTAGGTTTGCTTCACAGCTTTTATTTTAAATATTTATATATGTACAATATTTGTAAAATATTTGTCATGTGGTGCAACTACCAGTGGAAAAGAGACAGGAAATGATATCATAAAAAAGGATTTCAAAGTCAATACCCCTCTTAAAATATCTAATGAATTTTCTTTTTTATTACTATTTTAGGCAATTGTAGTCAATGTCATATGGTGCATCTCCTTAAAATTTAGTAATATCTAATTTACACTACAAGTTAAAGTTTCTTACCAGTAAGATTTTTAATGTAGTTTTTTAAGAGATCTCTTCTGCTCATCAAGCCTACATTCATTTGATCCAAAATACAGTAAAGCAGTAATATTGTGAAATATTTTTACTATTTAAAATAAGTGCTTTTTATTTGAATAGATGAGTCATTTATTCCTGTGATCAAAGCTACATCCTTCAGAAATCATTCTAATATGCAGAATATTGGAAATAATAATAATAATAATAATAATAATAATAATAACAGTTTTTGAGCAGCAAATCAGAATATTAGGATGATTTCTAAAAGATCATGTGGCACTGAAGTCTGGAGTAATGATGCTAAAAATCCAGCTTTGAAATCATTGCAATAAATTACATTTTAAAATACATTCATATAGAAAGTAGTTATTTTAAATTGTAAAAATATTTCAAAATTTTGCAGTGTTTTTGCACAGTCAATGACCCAATTTATCTAAAGTTTAAAATGACTTTTCAACCAGTTTGACTTTTTTATATTGATGTGTAATGCATTTACTAAAGTGAGTAGTTCTGTGGAAGGACTGACCTCAATGTAATAGTTTTCAGAAATTTCCCTGTAGGCCGAAGCAATGCTCGCCTGAACTGCTTGAATCCAAGCTTGACGGAGCTTCTCAGATTCAGCCTGCAGCATGCAGCTCCTGATAGGGGTAGATCTGGACATTAGATACTGCAAACACACAAACACACAGCGCCTACACCACAACACTCACTTTGTAGGGGACACCACTTCAAAGCAGAACCGTCTCTCAATGTCCTCACAAGGTTTCACCGAGCAAAGCCGCAGGTCCTCCACAACCACCGTCAAAGCGTCCTACAGACAGACAGCAGATTACAAACGTCAGGCCACAGCAGTCATTTGCTCAAAGTTTAAGTCATCAAAAAGCCAAACCACTCACCTTTAGTCGCTTCTGATAGACTAACTGACTGTTCTGTATTGAAAACCATCGCCTGGTTGGAGAGGAAAACAAACTCGAGATCAGATTCTCTCCACAAAATGAAAACACACACGTAATGGAGCCTGTTCTTACCTGTTCCATGTTTTAAAAGCATTGCTCGCCCTCTTAAACAGGTATCCCTCCATCACCACACCATTAGGAGCATCCACATTGAATTCCACTTTGGAGTCATCGTATGCAAAATCCTGTCATGCAAAAAACAGAGCACTCAGGTCACAAAAACAGGGTGCTTTTCTCTCATCCTTAGCAGTCAGTCACTACTGAGGACCCTTATGGTTGCGTTAAGTCTTCTCCGAGACAAAACTTAATCCCTGTCAGTCAAAACATAATCCTCATGGCCACAGCAGCCAATCAACAATCCAATCCCCCTCATTTCAATCAATGACGACCCGCAGACACTTAAACTGGCCTCCATCTACACAGCAACTGTGCTGAGATTCAGATGTTAGAAGTGTTTTCAAAAATGCTGAATGAATCACTTTCCTCCAGCATCAATGACACTGACATTACAACGGCTGTTTTGAGTTTTGTGCAGAGGCCACAAACACACACACACACAGACACAGACACACACACACACACACACACACACACACACACAAACACACAAACACACACACACACAGACACACACACACACACACACACACACACACACACACACACAAACAACAAACAACTCACTGAGTCATATTTCAAGAGCATTCATCATCAAAATTAAATCAAAGAGAGTGAAAAAAGAGCCAAAAAACATGAAAAGAGGATCTGAACTTCCGAATAAGCTCAACAACAATGACATGAGTAATTATTAACAGGAAAAAAAGTAATTTTAAGTAAGAAACATTACAGGAAATATAAATTCAATGAAATCCTTAAATTAAGTACCTTACCATATAGAGTAACAACTACATTCATTACATAAGTATTTCATATATACACTACCGTTCAAAAGTTTGGGGTCAGTAAATGTTTATTCATTCTTTTTTTTTTTTTAAAGAAATGAATAAATTGTTACATTAATAAAAAGTGACATAATAGATTTACATTGCTAGAAAAGATTTATAGTTTGAATAAATGTTGTTCTTGAAAGAAAAAAATACAGGTTAAAAAAAAAAAAAAAAACATTGGCGGCACAACTGTTTCCAAAACTGATAATTCTACTAATAATTGAGAATATCAGAATGATTTCTGAGAGATCATGTGACACTTAAGCCTGGGAAACTGAGTAACAGCTGATGAAAAATCAGCATTGCATCACAGGAATAAATTATATTTTAAAGTATATGAAAATAAAAACCATTATTTTCTATTGTAATAACATTTTGTAATATTACAGTTTATTTTCTGTATTTTTGATAAAATAAATGCAGCCTTGACTTCATTAAAAAAAATTGCAAGTCTTACTGACCCCAAACTTTTGAACGGTAGTGTGTATATATATATATATATATATATAATTACATATTGCTTTACTAAGTCAAAATGCATAATATTTTACACAAAAAATTTCTTCAGTAATATTAAAATTAATTACTTATATATCAATAATGATGATTTTAAAGCCTTTGCAATAAGCATCATAAAGTTGCCTATGCAAATAATTTATGTGCTATTTATTTTTATTGTATTAAGGCCATGTTTAAAATGCAACTTTAAGTTTTATAGTAGGCTACTTCATCGCTTGGCCTGAAAAAGTTTGAAGACCTCTGTACTAAATAAATAATTAAATATTCTACTAGCAATATCAGTAAGTAAAATACTAAAACATTAACTAACACATCAAATATACTGAAAAAAAGTATCAATAAGGGATCGCTGAAGACATACGAGTTAAATCATATGCAGTACATGTAACAAATAGCCTACTAATACATATTATTATATCCGCTTTAAACACAGATGATTTATTTAAACTCACCAGAGTGTATTTCAATCTTCCGAATATCTTCATCTTTAAGAAATGTTTGTCCAGAAGCATCAGTAATAATAAAGCAACAAGCGCTTTTCGCTAAGAGCGTCCTACAGTGAAGTCATCTCACATCAAAGTCAAAGGCACGCGCTTCATTGATCTCGTGCACACTCCTCACTCAAGCGCGAGCGAAAGGCGAATGCCACCAGCGGTCTCGCGCGTCACGCTTCCACCGCTCGATATTCACATGATTAGCATACAGCTGTCGATTTATCTGCCCTGCTCCTCACTTCGCCCCCTGACCTCAGTCGGAGAGACGAACGCAAACATTATTTCACTGCCACGCACAGAAACCGCCGCGTCACCGCGGATTTACGAGCGCGGTCTTAAGCGCGCTCCCCGCTTGCAAGAGTCGCGTTTTAAAATGCCCTGTCCATCTGTCTGACAGTATGCAAGACCATTGCTGTTTAATCAAGCAGATGTTATTGTCCCCTCCAGAGAACCTCTTTCTTGAAGCTCTCACACCCTCAAACAAGTGGATCACATCAGATATTACACGAGTTTAGGATTTTAGTCCGACTTTCATTATGAGGCAAAAACACACAACAGATAATCAATAATTATAGAAAATCTAAACGTATTAAGATAAAATGCACTTATCGATTACACCATGACGTCACTACACTGAAACTGATTGAATGAACCTCAGTTAATG
Organism: Cirrhinus molitorella; assembly: GCA_033026305.1. Lineage (NCBI taxonomy): Eukaryota > Metazoa > Chordata > Actinopteri > Cypriniformes > Cyprinidae > Cirrhinus > Cirrhinus molitorella. The sequence continues at coordinate 728,559 of CM065137.1, read as the reverse complement.
AAAATGCATTACAAAATATTAAAAACACAAAATTTATATATATATATATATATATATATACACACACACACACACACACACACACACACACACACACACACACACACACACACATCCAATATATATATATATTGGAATATTTGTCCTTGCTACAAATTTCTCACTACTATTATGGTTATATTGACCTATTGAGTTTGCTTACATCTACATTGTAAATATATATATTTTTTGCTATTTTATTACATATATATATATATATATATATTTATTTATTACATATATTTTTTTTGCTACTATATATATATATATATATATATATATATATATATATATATATAAAGTGTATATGGGCCATTCTACAGAATTGATCCAAATTAAGAGTCTTGGGGAAAAAAAAAAATCTTTTTGAAAAAAAAAAAAATTTTGGAATATTTGTCCTCGCCACAAATTTCAACACAGTAATAATAATTTTATTAGGGTTATATTGACATATTATGAGTTTGCTTACATCTACATTGTAAATATATATTATATATATATATATATATATATATATATATATATATATATATATATATATATATATATATATATATATACTACCGTTCAAAAGTTTGGGGTCAGTAAGACTTGCAATTTTTTTTAATGAAGTCAAGGCTGCATTTATTTGATCAAAAATACAGAAAATAAACTGTAATATTACAAAATGTTATTACAATAGAAAATAATGGTTTTTATTTTCATATACTTTAGAATATAATTTATTCCTGTGATGCAATGCTGATTTTTCATCAGCTGTTACTCAGTTTCCCAGGCTTAAGTGTCACATGATCTCTCAGAAATCATTCTGATATTCAAGTCAAGTCAAGTTTATTTGTATAGCGCTTTTCACGAAACAAATCGTTTCAAAGCAGCTTAACAGCAAATTAAATTCTGAATTATTAGTAGAATTATCAGTTTTGGAAACAACCAATGTTTTTTTTTTTTTTTTTTTTTTTGACCTGTATCAAACTATAAATCTTTTCTAGCAATGTAAATCTATTATGTCACTTTTTATTAATGTAACAATTTATTCATTTCTTTCAAAAAAACAAAACAAAAAGAATGTATAAACCTTTACTGACCCCAAACTTTTGAACGGTAGTGTATAGATATATATTAGTGCTGTCAAACAATTAATCGCATCCAAAATAAAAGTTTATGTTTACATACTATATGTTTGTTTACTGTGTATATTTAGAGTTCCCTTTTGTCACTACTGAATTAACTAGCACAGTTCTGAACAGTCATACACACATAAAAACTAAATGTTATGGAGTAACTCTGCAAAAAAAGTGTTTAATTGCAGAGAAAAGGTGTTCGGTAGTGAGGTTCCTTAAAGTTAAACACAGATTTTTCATACTTTTGAACACATTTCACCTCAAAATGATGGGGCCTATCTATTCACATTTTGTAGCTATGAGAGAGAGACACACAGGAATATTTCCTGATCATAAATGTAGGGGTGTAGTTAAACTAAATAAAACATACACTGTACATACACATGAAAAATGCAGGAAACATTTTTTTTTACATAAAGTTTCCTAATTTACAAAAAAATTATAAAGTTAAGTATTTTTTTTTTGAACTTCACTTTTTAAGAGAATCAGAAAGTTTTAATAGTTAGGGTTTGGGACATGCACCTCCCAATTAAAAGTACCTAATAAATGATGATTTTATATTAAACTTACTGATATGTGACCCTGGACCACAAAACCAAGTCTTACGTGTCAATTTTCCGAAATTGAGATTTATATATCAATAAATAAGTAAATAAGCTTTTCACGGATGTATGGTTTGTTAGAAGAGGGCAATATTTAGCTGAGATACAAGAGTTTAAACATCTGGAATCTGAGAACGCAAAAAATGTAAATATTGAGAAAATCGGTTTTAAAGTTGTCTAAATGAAGTTCTTAGCAATGCATATTACTAAACAAAAATTAAGTTTTGATATATTTACAGTAGGAAATGTACAAAGTATCTTCATGGAACATGATCTTTACTTAATATCCTAATGATTTTTGGCATAAAAGTACAATCGTAAAATGTATTTTTCGCTATTGCTACAATATTCCCATGCAACTTAAGACTGGTTTTGTTGTCCAGGGTCACATATTTTAAATACTATTGTGGGTTTCAATAGATAAAAGAAGGACCATAGTAAACATCTAAGATTTGAACGTTTAACATTTTTTTTTTTAAACGTGTGTTTTTTTTGTTTTTTTTTTGTGGGGGAGGACTGTGAAATAAACAAATGCAATCTGTTTCTCAGTCCAGTTTTGTGTTTCATGTTCGCGCCGCTGCATGCTCATAAAGCCCCTTCATGCATGAGTCTGCGACATACCATAACTCTGAGAAAGACTGAGAAAGGGAAACCCCAAGGGTGCCACAAGCGGCTTAGACGTGAATAAAAGACCAGTGTGAGTTTGTGTGTGTGCATGTGTTACGACTGACAGATGCAACACGAGGAGGCAGTAAAACGCTGAGGTGGTGGGACAGCCAGAGAGATCGTAACTCTGAGGAGGAGAGAGACCCTGTTTAGGAATCTACAGATAAATCATTTGATAAATCAACAGGATGCTTCCACCCACAGCACCACTCAGGAATCGCAGCTGGCCACATGAATTTGTTAAAAAAGAAGTTTAGAACTAAATTTAGCTTTTCTGTAGAGTTTGTTCATGCAAAACTCACTACAAGTGGTCAGTAACTAAATACATGTGATCTACATTTTAAAATACAGTTATTTTTATATGATTGCATATTATTCACAAAAGCAGATTTTAATGATTCTCACAAATTCCTGTTCTGAATTTTCCTTTCTAAAGACCAGTCACTTGGAATTCCACGAATCATTGAATGCACCACAGTTTTAATAACAAATTTTTTACACTTCAGTCACGATTCTCCGATTTAAATTAATGTGATAAACGAGTTAGGTCACAAGTAATCAAAAAGTTGTAATGCAATAAATTATGTTACAAACTACAATTTGGAATTGGTAACGGACTACAATTTGCAAGTAATATACCCAGGATTGTAGATACACTATCAATCAAAAGATTTTTTTATGTTTTTCTGTTATAAAGTCTCTTCTGCTCACCATGCCTGCATTTATTTGATTCAAAGTACAGCAAAACAGTACAATTTTGATTTAAAAGATTTAAAAGATTAATTTGTATCATTACTCCAGACTTCAGTGTCACACGGGGTCCTAGTTTTGGTATCAAAATATGTCATTTCCATACCAAAACTATATATTTTACAGTCACCGTTATGCAGATTGATCATAAACACAGCTAAAAAGCTTCCTAACACAATGGCCATCCTTCACTAAACTAATATCTACCACAGTTTGATCACAGGTAGAATGCAAAATGTTTCAATACAAGCATTTCAGTCAAATTGAAATTATGCAATATTTTAAACTTTTAACCCATGGGAGAAAATCAACCCAATGCAACAGTTTAAAATATGAACAATTCCATGGAAAAAAATGTGGATCTGGCAACCCTACATCCAACGCGAGCTGCATCCAAAGCATACCTGTCAACATTTGAGTTACAAATACGGGAAAAGGGGGAGGATATAGGGGATATAGGGGGCGGAGTCAAAAGTATAAATTATATTATCATTATTATTATTATTATTTATATTGATTTAAACAATTATTATCAAACAATTACATTCATTTAGTAACATATAAATATATCTTAGTGTAGGCTATATCTTTATAGGTTTATAATTAATTATCTTCTTGTGAATCCACCGGTTCAGATTTACAACGTGGTGTTTTCTGCGTTAAAATAAGGATTAGTTTTTGGCCTTTAATTCTCCGCCAGCAGGTGGCGCTTTTTGTCATAAATATTGCCGTTTCCTCGGTAACCACGGAAAACAAAAGCAGAGCACCTGACTTTGAAACTTGCGCTGATATTTAATCAATGAAGCTATATCCGACCTTGAAATATGTTGACGTGATTATTCGTATAATGGGGTTTTGGGCCATACAAATTAGTTTTACCACAGGCGAATGTAGGAAACAAATAAAATACGCCCAGTGTTTTTTTTTTTATAGAAAGATTAAAAATACAGGAGAAATAGAGTGAAATATTGAAACGGGATGATAGAATGGTAAAATACGGGAGAATCCCGGAAAAAACGGGAGGGTTGACAGGTATGATCCAAAGCGATTTAAATGCTTTGGATATTGATAGCGACTCTGTGATGCGTGAAAATTATAATCAATATTAGAATGTTTTCGGGCCGCGATTAAGAAAAGAGTCCCATGCAAGGCTTTAACAGAAAAATGTCTGGGGAAAAGAGGACGTATGGTCACCCTAACTAACCTGTAATAATAAAAGTAATCTTTATAAAACACAAAGCAACACATTCTGACCTGTTAACGTTTCTCCCATTTCTTTAGGAATTGAAATATCTGTGGTTTGTACAATCAGAGGCTGTGCATCTTGGAAATCGTATTAATTTTGACTGTGAGCAATGACACGTTGACTGTTCCAAGATGGCCGACACATCAGCATGTCTGGACTGGTTGTGAATGTCGCATCTACAAACACATATCTATGTTCAAAGAGTCACTTTGGTGTTGTGAATGTTTTTTAGTGGCCATTGCTAGAAGGCTGCTACTGTATTCAGAAGCACACTTCCAGACCTCAGCTGACTCCAGAGTCTCTTCACAGACCCACCTGGAGCCCTTTTCTTTGTATCAAAATATTCTGAACATTAACAACATTGTCACAAATAATAATAAGATATTATTCCAAACTACAGGTTTTCCTGTCACAAATTAAAATCTTTTAACCTCCTTAATGCATTCAGGGCCATCTTGACCCGGAATTAAAAAGAAAGAAATAACAGATATGTTACAAATACATAAATAAATAAATAAAATGGTTAGATTAAACCATTTTAAAAATGCTAACCCTGGTATTAATAGAGACTTCTTTGCATATTTAGATTTCTCACAAAATACCTTTGTAAAATATCTTTCTCATCTCTCATATTTGGTACTGAATGTTATCCACAAACGCAAATATGCATAACTATTGATGAACCTCTGCTGCATGAAACACGGATTACTTTTCCATCTAAAAGTCAAAGTTGTGCACATAAAATTAATATATTTAGTTTGAACCACATTTCAGATGGTTTCACAAATTTGGACCATTTCTTAAAAACTTTTATGAATTCTGAGGAATTCAATTAAATTAATTGATTTCAATATAGCTGATAAAATAACTTATAATAATGTGACCCTGGAGCACAAAACACAAGTATATTTGTAGCAATAACCAAAAATACATCGTATGGGTCAAAATGATCGATTTTTCTTTTATGCCAAAAATCATTAGGATATTAAGTAAAGATAATGTTCCATCTACTGAAATATATATTAAAACTTAACTACTTTGATTAGTGATATGCATTGCTAAGAACTTAATTTGGACAATTTAAAGGCGATTTTCTCAGTATTTTTTGCACCCTCAGATTCTGGGCTTTTTTAAAGCTATTTCAATGCTCTGCATATTGATAGCGACTCTGTGATGCGTGAAAATTATATTCAATATTAGAATGTTTTTGTCCCGTGGAAGGCTTTAACAGAAAAATGAACACAAGACTGGGGAAAAAGAGGACGTATGGTCACCCTAACTAACCTGTAATAATAAAAGTAATCTTTATAAAAAACTAACCAACACATTCTGACCTGTTAAAGTTTCTCCCATTTCTTTAGGAATTGAAATATCTGTGGTTTGTACAATCAGAGGCTGTGCATCTTGGAAATCTTATTCATTTTGACTGAACAATGACACGCTGACTGTTCCAAGATGGCTGACACATCAGCATGTCTGGAGTGGTTGTGAATGTTTTTTAGTGGCCATTGCTAGAAGGCTGCTACTGGCTCAGGTCAGGTCTCTGATGAACTGTGTGAGTGGACATGGTAAAGATGTTAATCTCCACTCAGGGTCAACAGGTCGCAAGACGGCATGCTGTTTTGTGGAAGTGTGCTGAACATACGAGAGCAAACGTGCTGCACGCTTTAAGCTTATTACGGACTTTACAGCTGTTCTCTTTCTCCCAATAGTTTCTCACTCTCTTTCACCCACAGTTCAACTGTTCCTCGTTCTTTTCTTTAGCTGTTCTGTAACTGTAATTCCTTATTTTTGTCCCTGTTCTCTGACTCTAACTCCTTTTAACTTTGAAAATCATTATTACTCCACTGTTCAAAAGTTTGAGGTCTGGTAAAGTATTTTAAAATGTTTTTTGAAAGACATCTCTTAAGGCCCGTTCACACCAAGAACAATAATGATAACTAATAAGACAACGACAGAGTGACCATATTTTAGTTTAAAAAAAAAAAAAAGAGGACAATCCTAGTTTTGGTATCAAAATATGTCATTTCCATACCAAAACTATATATATTACAGTTACCGTTATGCAGATTGATCATAAACACAGCTAAAAAGCTTCCTAACACAGTGGCCATCCTTCACTAAACTAATATCTACCACAGTTTGATCACAGGTAGAATGCAAAATTGGTCCTCTTTTACATCCTCCCTTCAAAATTTAATGAAGTCTGATTAGTTGTCAGCGTTTTATTGTTTATCAGCTAAAAAAAATAATTCTGAAATTGATCACAACGATATTGTTGCCCATGTTATCATTATAGTTGTGGTGTGAACTCTACTATTCCCTTAAATTTAAAACATTTTGTTTATAGTTATCGTTATCGTTCTTGGTGTAAATGGTAAACGCTGTATTTATTTGATCAAAAATATAGTAAAACTGGTATATTCAGAAGTATTGTTACAGCTTAAAATAACTTTCCTAATATACTTTTGAATTTAATTGATTTCTGTGATCAAAGCTGAATTTTCAGCATCATTGGTCCTCAGTGTCACATGATCCTTTAGAAATTATTCTAATATGCTGATTTGCTGCAACATATCAGTATTAAAAACTGTTTTGCTGCATAATATTTTTGTGAAACCATGATATATATATATAAAAAAAAAAAAAAAACAAACAAACAAAAAAAAAAACAGAATTTATTTAAACTAGTCATCTTTTGTCTTTACGGTCACTTTTAATCAGTTTAATGCATTTGTCTTATGAGTTCTAAGGAAGTAAATTAAATTAATTGATTCAATAAAGCTGATAAAATAACTTTTAAAAGCACAAAACCAGTCTTAATAGCCAAAAATACATGGGTCAAAATTATTGATTTTTCTTTTATGACAAATATCATTAGGTTATTAAGTAAACATTATGCTCTATCTACTAAAACATATCAAAACTTAATTTTTGATTAGTAGTATGCATTGCTAAGAACTTAATTTGGACAACTTTAAAGGTCATTTTCTCAATATTTTGATTTATTTTGCACCCTCAGATTCCTAGTTTTCAAATAGCTTAATATTTTATATATATATATATATATATATAATTTTTTTTTTTAAACAGCATTTATTTACACTAGTTATCTTTTGTCTTTACGGTCACTTTTGATCAATTTAATGCATTTTAGTAGAATATCAATTTCTTTGTAAAACTGAAAATTCCTTCAAATCTCAAACTTTTAAACAACAGTGTACATCAGTGAGGGCCAAAATAGTTTTGGTCCAAAAATGCAGACTCTTATCATGAATAAGAACTTTTATAATGGCTCTTTTTAAATGTTTTTAATTAAAAATTTCCTTACACAAAGCAATCATGAGGCTTCGGGAGGCCAAATGAGTATATGTAGCTCCTTTGTAAGCAAACACAGCTTGGGTCATCTTCAAACCATATTTTATGTTGCATGCAAGGAAAAGGCAGATGGGTTTCCAACAAAATATGGGCAAATGATGAGAGCACTCTCTAAATTTGGGTCCCGTTTTTTCCCTTTGTGGACAAAAACAGGATAGCGCATTAAAACGCTCTGCTTATTCTCCTTCCAGATTCTGTCCTGTAAATGTTTACCTCATGTTGCCCTCTAAAATCCTGCTGGTGTTACAGAAACAGGAGGTTCGATTCATCTGCAAGTCATGTTCTAAATAACACTCTTGGCCTGCGGTCAATCACACTCACACGTGTGCGTTTGTGTATTCAGCGCTCTCGAGTCGAGCTCCGCCTGTTCGGGACAGTTGGTGGCACTAATTTGTTCATGTTTTTGGCGCGCCACCTCTTGCCCTCCCTAAGCATCGGGTCTCTGCCATCTGCTGTGTTTAACTGAGCCGGCCGGGGCAGAAGTCGGCAAAGTGCCCACAGAAACACACTTCCAGACCTCAGCTGACTCCAGAGTCTCTTCACAGACCCACCTGGAGCCCTTTCCTTTGTACCAAAATATTTTGAACATTAACATTGTCACAAATAATAATAAGATATTATTTCAAACTACAGGTTTTCCTGTCACAAATTAAAATATGCATTCAGGGCCATCTTGACCCAGAATTAAAAAGAAAGAAAGAAATAAACAGATATGTTACAAATACATAAATAAATAAATAAAATAATAATAAACTAAAAAACCCTGGTATAGAGACTTCTTTGCATATTTAGATTTCTCACAAAATACCTTTGCAAAATATCTCATATTTGGTACTGAATGTTATCCACAAACGCAAATATGCATAACTATTGATGAACCTCTGCTGCATGAAACATGGATCACCTTTTCATCTAAAAGTCAAATTGTGCACATAAAATTCATATATTTTGTTTGAACCACATTTCAGATGGTTTCACAAATTTGGACCGTTTCTTAAAAACTTTTATGAATTCTAAGGAATTCAATTAAATTTATAGAACTGATAAAATAGCTTTTAAATATGTGACGCTGGAGCACAAAACCTGTCTTTAGTAGCACAGGTATATTTGTAGCAATAGCCAAAAATACATTGTATGGGTCAAAATGATCAATTTATCTTTTATGCCAAAAATCCTTAGGATAAACATTATGTTCTATCTACTGAAATACATCAAAACTTAATTTTTGATTAGTAATATGCATCGCTAAGAACTTCATTTGGACAACTTTAAAGGTGATTTTCTCAATATTTAGATTTTTTTTGCACCATCAGATTCCAGGTTTTCAAATAGCTCAAATATTGTCCTTTCCTAACAAACCATACATCAATGGAAAGCTCATTTATTCAGCTTTCGGACGCTGTATAAAACTCAACTTAAAAAAAAGGAACTGAGACATCTTTTGTGCATCACAATGTTTTTTTCTGTAGTTAAAATTTGAGTTTTTCCACAGAATTTCTTCATATCTACATAAAAAGGAGCTAATATAGTAACAGTTACATTTAAAACACATTTTTGCACATTCACTCATTAATTAAATGTGACTGGACTGATACAACATGACTGTTTTTAAGCTTAAATAAATAACAGTATGGATCTGGGAATGCAAAAATTGCATGCAGATTTTGTAGTAAAAGCTTTATTATGATATCAGGAGAGTCGTTTTAAACTATATCAAAATTTATTTTAATTAAAAAATTAAAAACATGCCACTCGTAAAAGTGATTGTGCATATTATTTGTATTATTAATGTACTTTTTAAGTAACTAATGAATGTCTTCTATCCGTATTGTAATTTGTGATTTTTTTGTTGTTTAGTTAAAATACTCATATGTGAAATGAAATATATTTGTAGCAATAGCCAATAATACATTGTATGGGTCAAAATGATTTTTTTTTTACATAAATTATTAGGATATTAAGTTAAGATCATATTTCATGAAGATATTTTATAAATTTCCTACCTTAAATATATCAAAACTTAATTTTTGATTAGTAATATGCATTGCTAAGGTGATTTTCTCAATATTTAGATTTTTTTTGGCCCCTCCGATTCGAGATTTTCAAATAGTTGTATCTTTCATCTTTTGTCATTTGCAAAAAGGTACCCTTATGACTGGATTTGTAGTCCAGGGTCACATATCACAGTTTCTAATTTAATAGCGCACACATCTAAAATCAACATGACAGCTCCAGTGAGAACAGCAAACACATGAAGAGTGAACGTGCCATGCATTGATTTGTTTGGAATATGAGACTAGATTGTACAAGAGTGAGAGCATGGGAGAATAAACCAGAGAGAGAGAGAGAGAGAGAGAGTGAAATGTGGGCATGTGAGGTGAACACGTGTGTTTGAAAGACAATGACGTCAAAAGATCCCGGAAAAACTATTTTTTTCACATTTTGTGACATTTTGGCAAGTTTGCCTTTTTCATTATTATTATGTTTTATTCACAATGAAATATGAGTTTGCCAAGACTATAAACACAAATTTGAAATGCAGATCTTTGGTTCCACATGCAAAAGAGGAAATGCATAAAAAACACTTTTTGGTTTTCATTAGAGCTGCATAAGCTTCTTAGAGAAATTCCCTAGCGTCCCAGTGTACAATTGAGAAGTATTGTGATCAAAGCTGAATTTTCAGCATCATTGGTCCTCAGTGTCACATGATCCTTTAGAAATCATTCTAATATGCCGATTTGCTGCAACATATCAGTATTAAAAACTGTTTTGCTGCATAATATTTTTGTGAAACCATGATATATATATATATATATTACAAAAAAAAAAAAAAACGGAATTTATTTAAACTAGTTATCTTTTGTCTTTACGGTCACTTTTAATCAATTTAATGCATTTGTCTTATGAGTTCTAAGGAAGTAAATTAAATGAATTGATTCAATAAAGCTGATAAAATAACTTTTAAAAATGTGACCCTGGAGCACAAAACCAGTCTTAATAGCCAAAAATACATGGGTCAAAATGATCGATTTTTCTTTTATGACAAATATCATTAGGTTATTAAGTAAACAGTATGCTTTATCTACTAAAATATAACAAAACTTAATTTTTGATTAGTAGTATGCATTGCTAAGAACTTAATTTGGACAACTTTAAAGGTATTTCTCAATATTTAGATTTTTTTTGCACCCTCAGATTCCTAGTTTTCAAATAGCGTAATATATTTTTTTTAAACAGCATTTATTTAAACTATTTATCTTTTGTCTTTACGGTCACTTTTGATCAATTTAATGCATTTTAGTAGAATATCAATTTCTTTCTAAAACTGAAATTCCTTCAAATCTCAACCTTTTAAACAACAGTGTACATCAGTGAGGGCCAAAATAGTTTTGGTCCAAAAATGCAGACTCTTATCATGAATAAGAACTTTTACAATGGCTTTTTAAAATATTTTTAATTAAGAATTCCCTCACACAAAGCAATCATGTGGCTTCAGGAGGTAACACATGCAAAAGAGGAAATGCATAAAAAACATTAGAGCTGCATAAGCTTCTTAGAGAAATTCCCCAGCGTCCCAGTGACACAAAACCACGGGTGAGGATGCAGATTCAGCCTCATGTGCACTTGACAATCTCAAAATGTATTTATTTTTGTTTGTTTTTTGTTTTTTACAATACGTGTCTCTCCAAAAATTGCACATAAGCTAAAGTTAATGCACAATGCTGCTGTATAAACATCTAAAACATACATCAAATAGACACTAGCTGTCTAACGTTCTTGTTTTATTGTCTCTACAAGCCATGAATGTGATAAACGATGTGTTGTCCATGTGATTTTGTGCTCACTGATTACACCAAACGTGGCATCTGACGCCAAAGAGCCATTCTTTATAGATCACCAATCAATCCATCCCTAAGGCCGACTGAACTACCTCAAAAACACATTTGTTGGAACCCAAAATGGAAAACATGATGTGTTCCTGTAGCAGCTGTAGAGCCTGATGCTAGCGAGGAAAATGATATTACCTAAGTGCACAAATGGATAAAAGCATCTACGAAAAGCAGGAATGCAAAATGGTTTAACACAAAGATGCATCAAAATTTCATAGTGCATTTATATGTCAGAGCATTGTAATATATAGTATGGAAATATTCTTTTTTTTTTTGTTTTTTGATAAGTGTTATTACATTAGTGGTAACTTTATAAGCAATTAGTAATACCTCATAAATGACAGATATAAAAACCTTCTATTTAGTTTAAATAAATCATCCTATTTGTCTAAAAAACAATGAATAATCTTAAATACTGCAAATGAGCCACAACAGTATACTACACCGTATCATTTCAACATTTTATTATGATTCTATTTAACCATGTTATTAAAGTTTTAGTGTTTTTAAATATTAACTCCAATGTGAGTGACACAATGACTAGCTTTATTGAAGTCTACATTTATAAAATAATCCGAAATAAAGTTTGAAGATAAATAAGGTAAAATGTTTTCATGGCTTAATTTATCAACCAAGTGCTGGAAAAATGTTAATTTTGGAGCCTTGTTATTGCCAAGCCAAGAACAATATTAGCATTGTTAGCATTTATTTATTCATCTATAAACAGAACAACAATTCAACCTGTGAATTAAGAGGAAACAGACTCACCTGCATTAAAGTCTGGATATGGACAGCACAACGGCATCAGACAGCGAGGAAAAGGAGAAAGAAAATTACAATTAATTAAATGCTTTTAAGTCCGTTTTTTTTTTTTTTACAATATGCTGCATGCATGTACAATTGAGGTCAAATGTAAACATCCTCCTTTCAGAATCTGCTAAATGTTAATTATTTGACCAAAAATAAGAGGAATCATATAAAATGCATGTTATTGTTTATTTGCACTGACCTGAATAAGATATGTCACATAAAAGTGGTTTACATTTAGTTCACAAGAGAAAACAGTAGCTGAATTTGTACAAATGACCCCGTTCAAAAGTTTACATTCCCTTGATTCTTAATACTGTGCTGTTACCAGAATGACCCACAGCTGTGTTTTTTGGTTTGTTTGTTTGTTTAGAAATAGCTGTTCATGTCCTGAACAGTTAAACTGCCTGCTGTTTGTCAGAAAAATCAGCTCCCACAAATTCTTTGGTTTTCCAGCATTTTAGTTTATTTGAACCCTTTCCAACAATGACTGTATGATTTTGAGATCTGAGGACAACTGAGGGACTCATATGCAACTATTACAGAAGATTCAAACACTCACTGATGCTCCAGAAGGAAAAAAAACACGCATTAAGTGCAAAAAAATTGAGGATCAGGGTAAATTTAACTTATTTGTCTTCTTATAAATATGTAAGTATTATCTGTAGCCTCTGAAGGGCAGTACTAAATGAACAAAAATATGATGTTTAGGCAAAATAAGAAAAATATACACATCTCCAATCTGTTCAAAAGTTTTCACCCCCGGCTCTTAAAGCATGTTTTTTCCTTCTGGAGCATCAGTGAGTGTTTGAACCTTCTGTAATAGTTGCATATGAGTCTCTCAGTTGTCCTCAGTGTGAAAAGATGGATCTCAAAATCATACAGTCATTGTTGGAAAGGGTTCAAATACACAAAAATGCTGGAAAACCAAAGAATTTGGGGGATCTGAAGGATTTTTCACGCAGTTTAACTGTTCAGGACAAACAAGGGACGCATGAACAACTATCACTAAACAAAAAAACACAGCTGTGGGTCATTCAGGAACAACACAGTATTAAGAATCAAGGGAATGTAAACTTTTGAACAGGGTCATTTTTATAAATTCAACTATTGTTTTCTCCTGTGGACTAGATGTAAATATATTTTTTGTAAAATATCTTATTCAGATCAGTACTAAATAAAAAATATCATGCATTTTGTATGATCCCTCTTATTTTGCTATTAACAAATTAACATTTTGCAGATTCTGCAAGGGGATGTAAACTTTTGACCTTAACTGTATTCATAAACAACTGCACTTGAATTTTACAACACACATCCATCATCTTGCTAATTGGGCACATTAGTTATGATCATTAAAGTAGGCAAAGTGCCACGTCCAGATCTCAATGATCAATGCATATAGTCCCCGTGAGGTCACAAACTTATGATTGATGATCAACATTTCAAAATTTTAAATCTGCCAGGCCAAATAAACTTGCTTTCGTCCAGAAATGCCTCACCAATACTTCTGGAATCCAAACAAAGACAAGCCGAGACAAAGATTGAGGGTCACAGGGAAAAGTCAGAGCGTTTCTGGCCCGGATCTGTTGGCAGCGGTGCCCTGCTGGCCTGCAATGTGCTAGCAGATGGATGATAGAGAGCGAGTGTGTGCTTGTGTCTTGAGGGCCAAATTCCCGGGGAGATCTGGACAGGGCAGGACATCATCCTTTATTGATACGGTGATGAAGCACTCTAAGCAAACACTCGACACAAACGGAGCGGACATATGTAGCACAAGCACATGAAGGGAGAGTGTTTTTTCTAGAAGCGTTATCACTAGAAGGGATGCGCGGTATGCCGGCAATGGAAAAATACCGGTATATATTATATTTCAAACGGTTCGATATCATCATTTTGCCCAGTTCGGTATTTCATAAGCTGCAGTTCCGATGTTCACCTGCAGGCAGTGCTTCCCAAATTGCTGCAAAACCGGTAAATGTGACAAAAGAAAAACGCGATGGATCATCAAACAGATGAAACTCCATCAACACGCTCAAAACTAGTAAATAAAAACAGTAGAAGTGAAATATGGCATTATTTTGCACAAAACTGATGATAAAGGTGAACAAACTGACCTTACTGCAGCTGTATGCAAGCGTTGCTATAAATCACCAAGCAATTTTCCCTTGCTCATCCTGATCTTTTCCATTAATTTAGAGATCGACAGATGAGTGCATCAATCAAAAATTCAGATTTTAATAACTTTTATTCACAAATGATAGTGGAGAGTAAAGTATTTTTTACTTTACTCAAGCAAATTTAAAAAGTATCTGTAGTTTATTATAGTGTTTTTCTTTGGAACATTTTTACTCCATTCCAAAGCATAATGTCATACTTTTTTCTAAACTACATTTCATAAATAAAAGTTTTACCTTTGATAATTAAGAATATTAACAATGTAGTATTTTCTTGTACTCAAGTAAATTTTAGAATTACTTTTACTTGAGTAAAAGTAACCAGTGTTGGGGGTAACTTGAGTTACGTAATAATATTACTTTTTTCAAGTAACTAGTAAAGTAACGCAATACTTTTTCATTTCTAAGAAAATATCTGAGTTACTTTTTGTTTTCTTTATGTATTTAATCCCATTTTATTAACCAATGACTTTGCCGCTGACTTTTGATCCAATACATCAGTACACTGCAAAAATACTTTTCTTACATAGATTTTTTGTCTTGTTTACAGCCAAAATATATGTAAAAAATCTTAAATGAAGTAAATAATTATTTTTTTGTTTTCAGAAAAAACAAGTCAAAATAAGTGACTTTTTGCTTAGAACAAGCAAAATAATCTGCCAATGGGGTAGGCAAAAAATCTTATTTCAAACAGAACAGAATTTATCTTACCCCATTTGGGAGATTATTTTGCTTGTTTCAAGCAAAAACAATTTTGACAAGAATGTTTACTTCTCTAGAAAAACCATCTTGATTTAAGAAATATATATTATAAATATATTATTAAGAGATATTCTGACTAGAAACAAGACAAAATATCTAAAAAAAAACAAAACATTGTTTTGCAGTGTACAAATAAGCAAAACTTACTTTAGATGAACTAACATTTGTTTTTTTTTCTCATTGCTGAAGAGTGTTGAACTTTTCCTACAGTTCCACTGTAAAGACGGGAATTTATTTTTCCTTTAGCCTTATTCACTTCATTTCATTTAGGTGTGAAAGGGCTTTTACATTTGCTAAGAATCAAACGTTTTTATATATAATAAACAAACAAACAAGCCCTGCCCAGATTTAAAAAGTAACGCAAAAGTAATGTAACGCATTACTTTCCATAAAAAGTAACTAAGTAACGCAATTAGTTACTTTTTTAGGGAGTAATGCAATATTGTAATGCATTACTTTTAAAAGTAACTTTCCCCAACACTGAAAGTAACAATGTAATATATTTCTAATGTAATAAAGTATTAAATATTTAATATGCACTGCAAAAAATGCTTTTCTTACTTTGATTTTTTGTCTCGTTTCCAGCCAAAATATCTAAAATATCTTAAATCAAGGAGGGTTTTCTAGATAAGTAAAACTTATTGTCTTGTTTTCAGAAAAAAAGAGTCAAAATGAAGTGAGTTTTTGCTTAAAACGAGCAAAATAATCTGCCAATGGGGTGAGAAAAATAATCTTATTTCATGATGAAAGATAGATTATTTTTCTCACCCCATTGGCAGATAATTTTGCTTGTTTCAAGCAAAAACTCACTTAATTTTGACATATTTTGTCTGAAAACAAGACAATAAGTTTTACTTGTCTAGAAAATCCTTCTTGATTTAAGAATTTTTAGATATTTTAGCTGAAAAAACAAGACAAAAAATCTAAGTAAGAAAAGCATTTTTTGGAGTGTGAAACAATAGAAAGTACAATATTATGCTTTGGAATGTTGTGAAGCAAAGTTTTCTAAAGAAAGCATTAATAAAGTACAGACACTTGAAAAGTGTAAAAACTTTCTCTGAAATCTAAAAACAATCAGAGAGACAGAGACGTGATTTTGAATATTTTGACTTATTTTGACTTTACAGTAAAGAAACCTTGACCTGAGCTGACCTAACAGTATTACAGCACTTATTAATCTAAATTAAAAGCAGTCTTAAGTAGTTAGTTTACCGTTTACCTTACGTTTTCATTCTACTAAAACACAGTTTTAAAGCCCTCGTTTGATGTTTTTCGATATTTAAATAAATAGCCAGATCAGAGATATTCAATCACCCATGCAATCATGTAATGAAAACAAATAAATTACTTTAATTTTAGATAAAAAGATCTGGTCAGTGAGGTTCAGCATCCAGAACAAATATATATTTATTTAGTGCTAAGTATTCTACAAATACTTTTACATATTTAAATGTTATTAATAATAAAAACACCCTGCAATTGTACTTTTGGTATACTAAACTGGTATACATAAAGTGTGCTAAATCTGAACAAATAGTTTTGTGCTTAATGCACTTTCATTTAATTAAATTTAAATTTAATTGTGTGAAAGTAGTGCTGAAGTCCAACTAAAGATATAGCTACTGTATATCTGATTGTGTTAAAGTGGAACTATTACAAGTATACTTCAGGTACACTTTAAATATCTTGCATTTAAAGACAGAGACCAAACAATCTTTAGTGATATTAAAACACATATTAGGCGTAATATTAAGAAATGTGCATTGTGCAATAGCAAAATACTCCAAATGAAGCTAAATTATAATTTTATGCATTCAAATTTTACTCTCCCAATCCTAGCAACGCCCCTGGCAGTGACAATATTATGACGGGAAGTGTGTCAGTGCTTCAGAGGAAATAACGTCACCTGACACCTTATTCTCAGCAGAAAACCACTTCCTACCTCTATTTATTTTAAGATTAATAATTCAGTCACACCTACATCTCTCTAACCCGATTAAACAGACAGTGGGAAGACTATGGGATGGGGGTTTCATATACCATGAGCGGAAACTTTCGCATTAGATGTAAGGAGGTAGTTAGATAAGGAGAAAGAAGATTTAACAGAAGAGAACAAGGTACACAGTAGACAAGAAAGACAAAAGGTCAAAAGGGGGAAGATGAAAGAAAAGGTATGGAAAATAAGGATGCAGTGAAGATATAAGAGAAGAAGCTCTCACTCTTTGCTGTATGGTGGCATGTTTGTGCTCCATCTCTCTCTTCTCCATCGCTGAATCTATGACCAGCTGATCCAACTAAAATATAAAGACAGACAATGTTACACTGAGAGGGAAAAAAGATCACTGGAGTATGCTTTACTAGAAAATACCACAGTACTACTCGTTTTTGTAATTATTTGTTAACTATTCTAGCAAAATGTATGCATGCAGATGTCAGTGGTCTTTCTCTATTAAAGACATGTTCTACATGTTCCTAATGACAAAAAGGAACATTTTATAGCACTTTAGATTTTATTACATCAGCAAAAATGTCAAAAATATATATATACACACTGCTGCTCAAAAGTTTGGGATCAGTACGATTTTTAATGCTTTTTAAAGGAGACTTTTCTGCTCATCAAGGCTGTGTTTATTTGGTTAAAAATACAGAAAAAAAACTGTAATATTGTGAAATGTTAATGCAATTTAAAATAGTTGGTTTCTATTTTAATATACTTTAAAATATAATTTATTCCTGTGATGTAAAGCTGAATTTTCAGCATCATTACTCCAGTATTCAGTGTCACATGATCCTTCAGAAATCATTCTAATATACTGATTTATTATCAGTTTTGGAAACAGTTGTGCTGCTTAATATTTTTTTTGGAACCTGTGATACTTTTTTCAGGATTCTTTGATGAATAAAAAAATAAAAAGAACAGCATTTATTCAAGTCTTTACTATCACTTTTTATCAATTGAACACATCCTTGCTGAATAAAAGTATTAATTTCTTTCAAAGAGAGAAAGAAGGAAAAAAAGTACTGACCCCAAACTTTGAACGAGGTGTTTATTGTTACAAAAGTTTTCTATTTTAAATAAATGCTGTTCTTTTTAACATTTTATTGATCAAAGAATCCTGAAAAAAGTATCACAGGTTCCAAAAAAAATATTAAGCAGCACAACTGTTTTCAAAACTGATAATAAATCAGTATATTATGATTTCTGAAGGATCATGTGACACTGAATACTGGAGTAATGATGCTGAAAATTCAGCTTTACATCACAGAAATAAATTATATTTTAAAGTATATTAAAATAGAAAACAACTATTTTAAACTGCATTAACATTTCACAATATTACAGTTTTTTTTCTGTATTTTTAATCAAATAAATACAGCCTTGATGAGCAGAAAAGTCTCCTTTTAGAAAGCATTAAAAATCAGACTGATCCCAAACTTTTGAGCGGCAGCATATATATATATATATATATATATATATATATTAGGGCTGTCAAACAATTAATCGCGATTAATCGCACCCAGAATAAAAGTTTTTATATATATATATATATATATATATTTTTTTTTTATATATATATATATATATATATATATATATATATATATAAAATAGAAAATAAAATAATTATAGAAAATAAACTACTTTCTTTAGAATAACATGCAGTGGTGAACTGTGCACAATAAGATTTTAATAATTAAGTAACCAGGATGGAATTTTATTTTCAGCCCGTCTCAGACAGATGTAATGATAGACTCATTTTCGCTCATTAGGCCTGTGTTAATTTGGAGCCTGGGGCTCGTCACCGTATGTCCAGCATTAGTCGCAGGTGTCAGGGAGAACAGGCGAACAGAGGGCCCTAATGACGCCAGTTAATGAGCAGCTGATCCTGGAGGAACAGGTGTATAGACGTGTCTCACCTCAGCAGCCAGCTTCTTCATGTAGGGGTTGATCTCGTCCAAGAGGTTGAAGCCCTGATGGAAGAGACTGTACTCCGCTTGCATGAATGACAGCATCTGTGGAGGAGAAGAAATGCTCAATAAAGAAATCTACAAAAAAAAAGAGGAGAACTCTGATTTATGATGGCATTTGAACCCACTCACCGAATCCAAAATTTCAAATTTCTTTTTGGCCTGAAGAACATTGATCTGGGAAAGATAACCAAAGAGGAACACAGTCAGTAGGTGATTTTAATAAAAGTATATTGGGATTCAAACCTACAACTTACACTGCAAAAAATGCTTTTCTTACTTAGATTTTTTTGTCTTGTTTCCAGCTAAAATATCTAAAAATTCTTAAATCAAGAAGGATTTTCTAGACAAGTAAAACTTATTGTCTTGTTTTCAGACAAAATATGTCAAAATTAAGTGAGTTTTTGCTTGAAACAAGCAAAATAATCTGCCAATGGGGTGAGAAAAATAATCTATCTTTCATCTTGAAATAAGATTATTTTTCTCACCCCATTAGCAGATTATTTTGCTCGTTTTAAGCAAAAACTCACTTCATTTTGACTTTTTTTTCTGAAAACAAGACAATAATTTTTACTTGTCTAGAAAATCCTCCTTGATTTAAGATTTTTTTAGATATTTTGGCTGGAAACAAGACAAAAAATCTAAGTAAGAAAAGCATTTTTTGCAGTGTAAGACCTCTACGCCATTTCACCTCAACGCTGCAAAAAATGCTTTTCTATCTTAGATTTTTTGTCTTGTTTCCATCTGAAAAATCTAAAAATTCTTAAATCAAAAATTATTTTCTGCTAATTTATGCTTGAAATAAGATTATTTTGCTTACCCCATTGGCAGATTATTTTGCTTGTTTCAAGCAAAACCTCACTTAATTTTGACTTTTTTTTCTGAAAACAAGACAATAATTACTACTTGTCTAGAAACTCCTTCTTGATTTAAGAATTTTTAGATATTTTGTCTAGAAAATATGCATTTTTGCAGTGAAAGCAGTTATAACAAACTAATTTTTGGCCAGAATCATAAGGCAAGAGGAGTTTCAGGGCTCCTGGCAGTGGCCCCCAATCCATTCTTGGCACTTTTAATCTTTAATAACCACATTTTCAGTGGTTTTAGACTTTAGATTGGGAAAACAATCTGTTCATGTGTCTAACCCTCTATAGGAGTAATTGTGAATTCACAACATTTTACATATTTTTAGGAGTGAAATCATATTCCAAATTTTTTTTTTCTACATCTGACCTTTGACCTTTCTTTTAGGGTTCTGTCATTTATGACATTGTCCCATTTGGGTAAATAATTTTTGGCAAAGTGTCTGAAACTTCACACACAATCAAATGCTTTTTGAAAAGAATTGAAAAGGGCTTTTATTTAAAAAAAAAAAAATACATAAAAAATGTTATAAACATTCCATTTCATTTTATAGTGCTGCTATATTTGATTTGGATCTTGCATGTGAAAATGTCTAAAACTTGCCAAATTTGGATGCAATTTCACTGCCTGAAAACCATGTCTTAGTATTTCAAAAGCATTAAAACAACTTTGTATTTCATCCTGTAATTTCAATCAGTTGTGCAGTCATCACTGGAGCATCACTGCATTTCTATCTGCCATCTTTTCTTGACCTTTGGTTGTTGTATGGATCACATCTTTCAAACTGACCAACAATAATGTACCCAAATGCCTGACTTTCACTAAACCAATTCTTCATTACAGCCCTCACCATCATTGCTTCTATCCTCCTTCGGTCGTAAATAACTTATTTTATTCCTACAGCCTGATTTTCTGATGCCCTCCTATTACTATAATCATTACCTTCTGAAATAAGTACAGATTTGTCATTTTATCTTCAAAAACCTTACAAAAATGAGCCTAAAACACATGCATAAAGGCTATTTTACTGCCTCCCAATGCTGCTCAATAGTGCCATCTACATCAAATATGCACTCCATAATAGGACTTTGTCCGTTATGCATGACGCTCAGATTTTTTGATCTCAGAGTTATTGTTTTTATAAAAGTTAACATTTTTTGGATGTACAATTACATTTTTTATAACTTGAATTTATATGTATTTTCTAGTCTAAAATGAGCTCACTATGGAGCCTTGAGAGCATGTGACCTAACATGTGTTAACGCCTCCTTTACGGCATTGTTACCAAAAACGTGAAGCACATGGCAAATACATTTTTATTTTACCAGTTGAAAGGGTCATTTGACATCACAAAAATAACATCTTGTTGATATTGTAATTAGTATAGTAGTTTAAATGCAACTTTCTTAGGATATCCTATAGAGGTGTCGCAAAACCAGGAGGGGCGGGTCGCAAGATGAGCATTAGACAGAATATTTTACACATAAATAAAAAATATATATATATTAAAAAAAAAAAAAAAATCCAGCATGTTGCCCACCCAACTCATTAGGTAAGATTAATGTTCAAATGTAAATAATGAGTAAATAACTATAAAATATTATGGTTGTTAGACTGTTCTTTTGTGTTGTCATTATTCTTGTGCGCTGTTTTGCTAAACGTTCATATACTTCAGGTACTGGCAGTAGCCGAGGTAATGGCACTGTTTTTTTGGGGGTCGTGGGCTGAAAAGTTTGGGAACCCCTGCTATAGAGGGCTAATTGCATGTGTTAGTGTTCAGTGATTATTACACATGACCCTGCTCCACACAGTGGCCATTAGGGACACTACAGCCTATTTTTGCCCTATATTTAAAGCCTCTTAAAACAGAAATGGCCTCAGACATCACAAGCTTATCTATAGTAAATGAAACGCACACCATTCTACATTTAGTTTTTACCAAAACAGCTTTGGCACACTTCTTTGGCACACTTCCAGCCATCAGCTGGGTAGATTACTTACAAATTGTAATCAGGTACTGATTCCAGATTACATGGCAAAAAATGTAGTCAGTAGTGTAATCAGTTACATTACATATTTTAGGTAATCTAATCTGATTACTTTTAGATTACTTTTGACTTCACATCATTGATTTAAATAGGATTATCTTGTAGCATAATGGTGTAACACATGCAAAGAGTAAGAAAATATGTAACATTTGTTGTAAACTACAACATGAAGTGCATTAAACATTTTATTACATCAAGGTTTCCCAAACTAGGGTTCGAACAGGAACTGCAGAGGGTTTGCGGGTTTAATGAAAAGCTAACAATTAAATCATAAAAAAAAAAAAAAATTATTATTTTAAAACAAAGATTTCTATGGGAAATTTGTCTCTTACATTTAGAAGGTGGGACTATTCCTTCATATTGTACATTGCAGTTTCTCCCATTCATAAGTATAGGAGTGAACCGTCATTGTGTTTCATTAGTCTTTGTTTTAAGATAACACATTAAAATAAAACACTTACTAAAAAAGATGAAATATTTTTACCTGCATGCCATGTGACCATTAATCAACATCAACAATTGCATGTAAATAAGAAATAACGTTGCATTTTAATGAATATGAAAGACAAAAGCATTCCAAAAACACAATAATGCATGGTTGAAAAAAAACTACCGATGCGTCAAATGCTGTGTCTCCACCTGAATAATGACATTAGGGAATAATGAATTAGGGAAATCAATGAATGATGAATAATTTATTTTATTAGCTATTGTGTGAATAATATGTAATCCATGAAAAAGTAACTGTAGTCTAAGTACGAGTATTTTAAAATGTAACTCTAATTACAAATACTTCATTTTTGGAATCTGATTACGTAATCCACATTACGAAAGTCAAAGTGAAAGTGAATATTTTTACCTGCATGCCATGTGCACTGCAAAAAATGCTTTTCTTACTTAGATTTTTTGTCTTGTTTCCAGCCAAAATATCTAAAGAATCTTAAATCAAGGAGGATTTTCTAGACAAGTAAAACTTATTGTCTTGTTTTCAGAAAAAATAAGTCTAAATTAAGCAAGTTTTTGCTTAAAACAAGCAAAATAATCTGCCAATGGGGTGAGAAAAATAATCTTATTTCAAGCAGAAGACTAGATTATTTTGCTCGTTTCAAGCAAAAACTCACTTCATTTTAACTTCTTTTTTCTGAAAACAAGACATTAACGTGTACTTGTACCCTTATAATGTATTATAAATATGGGCTTCATAGAAAGTGTTACCAAATTTTTCTTTGTTTTAGAGATTTTCCAATTTCATATTTTAAATGTACCAGTAATTGTATTAAAGTGATAGTTCATCCAAAATTGAATATCCTGTTATCATTTACTTCCCCTTAAGCTGTTCCAAACCTGCTTGATTTTTTTTCGTCTGCTGAACATTGCAAAATGTTGTAACAATATAACATAATGGTTTTTATTTTAATATACTTTAAAATATAATTTATTCTGGTAATGCAAAGCTGATTTTTCATCAGCTGTTATTCCAGTTTTAAGTGTCACATGATCCTTCAGAAATCATTGATATGCTGATTTATTATTAGAATTATATTATATTAATGTCGGAAACAGTTGTGCTGCCAACTATTTTTGGGGAACCTGTGATAATTTTATTTTCAGAATTCTTTGATGAATAACAAGTTAAAATGTATTCAAAATATAAATCTATGCTATCACTTTTTATTAATTTAACACGTTTGGTGAATAAAAGTATTAATTTTTTTCAAAAAAAGAAAGAATACAAATTCACTATAATGTATATTGTTAGAAAACCTTTCTATTTTAAATAAATGCTGTTCTTTTTAACCTTTTGTTGATCAAAGAATCCTTAAAAAAAGCATCAAATGTTCCAGAAAAATATTAAGTAGCACAACAGTTTTTAACAACGATAATAAATCATGTGACAACGATCGTGTGACACTGAAGACTGGAGTAATGATGCTGAAAATGTATCTTTGTATCACAGAAATAAATTACATGTTAAAATATATTCACACAGAAAACTGTTGTTTTAAATTGAAATAATATTCCACAATATTAGAGTTTTTTCTGTATTTTTGATCAAATAAATGGAGCCTTGATGAGCAAAAAAAAACAACTTTAAAAACCATTAAAAAATTCACTTTTCACAGAAAATCACTTACATCCCCATGAGAAACAATTACCGTCCAAATAGGGCTTTATACAGATTTGTAACAACTGTAACAGTCGAAATTAATGATGACAGAATTTTCATTTTTGGGTGAAATATTGCTTTTATTCTGAAATACCTGTAAGACGTAGTCCAGGGCGAGATGTCTGAAGCACTTCCGGGTTGAGATGAGGGCGCTGGTGGCCTCCTCCACCTCGTGAGGTTTGTTGCGAGGCGCCTGCGCGTTCTTCACCTGGGCGATCTCCATATCCTCCCTCACCTTATCAAACTGCTTCTTTGTCTCTTTGAATTTTCGAACATCCCTGTGCATTGAAACACATTGCACAGTAAGACACCAGAATAGAGACCAGAAACAAGGGCAGGAGAAAGAAAAAATGACTCACTCTTTTACAAAATTGTGCAACTGCTGCTTTACGGATCTCTGGGCCTGGTCAAAAAGGATCTGTAAAAGATACAAAAGAAAATAAATGTATTGGTTACTTCCAGAGCTGGGTAGTAAGTGATTAGATGTAATGTGCATTACGTAATCAGATTCCAAAAATGAACTGCTTGTAATCAGAGTAAGTTACATTTTAAAATACTCCTAATCAGACTTTTTAATGGATTACATGATTACATATTACTCACACAATAGCAATAAATTATTCATAATTCATTGATTTCCCCCTAATTTTTCTTTTTTATCTTTTCAATGTTCATTTCTAAAACAGTCTGCCAATTACTGGTGAACTCATTCATTTTAACAGGTTTTTAACCTGTTAAAAGGCTTTTGTCTTCCCAACTCATTAAAAATGAGTTTTTATTTATGTTACATTTGCATTATTTCTTATCGACATGTCATGCACTGCAAAAAATGCTTTTCTTACTTAGATTTTTTGTCTTGTTTCCTGCTAAAATATCTAAAAATTCTTAAATCAAGAAGGATTTTCTAGAAAAGTAAAACTTATTGTCTTGTTTTCAGACAAAATATGTCAAAATTAAGTGAGTTTTTGCTTGAAACAAGCAAAATAATCTGCCAATGGGGTAAGAAAAATAATCTATCTTTCATCTTGAAATAAGATTATTTTTCTCACCCCATTGGCAGATTATTTTGCTTGTTTTAGGCAAAAACTCACTTCATTTTGACTTTTTTTTTTCTGAAAACAAGACAATAAGTTTTACTTGTCTAGAAAATCCTTCTTGATTTAAGAATTTTTAGATATTTAGTCTAGAAACAAGACAAAAAAATCTTAGCTAGAAAAGCATTTTTTGCAGTGTAGAAAATACGTATTATTGTTTTGCATAAAACGGGTTAATGTTAGGGAAACTAACCACATTTGTTTTTAATTGTTTAGGTAAAAATGTAGTAGTGTGTTCTTTGTGAATGAATCTTTTAAGTGAACAACAGCATGTCAAGCCAAATCGTGCTTTGTCTACTCAATATGATTCCTTCGCTGAATGAGATTTTAAAATGTCTCTGAACAAGACATCTCACTAGTTCGTGAAAAGTCGAAATCATCTAGAATCCACTAATCAAGAAAGTGAATCATTCAGCACGTGATTCAGTCTTGTGAACAATTCAATGACTCTGAAACTTGTAAATAATGTAAATAACAGAAAAAGCAACTGATCAATGAACAAATCAGACTGAATCTTTTTAGTTAGCAGATACAAAACACTCAAGTCATGTTAAAGTATCTGGAAAAAAAAGTCATGTTTTCAAAAAAATGAAATGAATCGGCTGTTTTTAACACTGATAATAACAAGAAATATTTCATATTAGAACAGTTTCTGAAGGATAATGTGACACTACATTTTAAAATATATTAAAAATAGAAAGTAGTCATTTTAAACTGTAATAATATTTGACAATAGCGCTATTTTTGCAGACGCGGTGAGCACAAATCCATGCCATTACTCAATTACTGTTAGACGCACTACAGAAAAGTTGATTTTGCATAGAGATCGCTGAAGCAATCATTTGCATTTATTGAACACAAATAATGACTTAATGTAAAATAAAAATTACAAATGAGTTAAAAAAAGAAGCTAAATTAAGATCAGTTTTTAGGAAGTAGCATTAGGCAGCCAAAGGCTCTGAAACACATTAAAACATTAATGGTGCACTTCTCTCATATCACCAGCAGATGGCAGAGCAGTTAGTGTAAACACAAAAGACTGCACCAGAGCCCCACACTCTCTCTTACGGTGGGCGACTGCAGGTCAAGGGTTAAATAGGTCACAGATGCAACCTCTGGGAGACACTGGCATCATCCAGATCACGAAAGGCAAACGCATACATGAGAATACAGTCTTCACATGCTCGCAGAGTCAAACCCTAGGGGCTTTTGGAAGGCTGTAAGCATGAAGGCATGTCAGCGCCGGCGTCTGTCACCGCAGATCATACATGACGTCAGCGGAACGAGACTAGAGGAACAGCTTTACGCTGCAGTCCTCTCGATTCAGGTCACAAACGCAGCGGCGTCACGCCAGCGATAAGCTGCAGCGAGAGAACATGTGACAGAGCATGTCACATGGAAAAGGAGGGCAACATGTCTTGAGGGTAAAGCTGGCATGTGAGGGAGGAAGAGAGAGAGGGAATACAGGGGAAAAGGGGAAGCACACCAGCTTAGATGTTTGCATTTTGCACAGCTACATCAATTCTCAGATTTTGCATTTTACGAAGGAATCAGCGTTTTCTATCCATCCACCTCAAATATCCTAAACCTCTCACCTTTACACTGAATTTTGTCATCAGCATGCTACGAACCAGATTTTTCTCTTTACAGATTTACTCGGGACTCTCAGCTCACACTAATTATTCATTAAACAGGGTTCCCACTCGCCAAACGTCCCTGACTTTTCACTGACTGAAAAGCTGAATTTCCATGACCTATAATGAACGGATCCATTCATTTGCAAGCTTGATCACAGATGTTTTTTAGTACTTTTTTTGGTTTGTTTGTTTGATTTACCTGTTAAATGCACTTAGATATTTTTCTGTACTGTTTCTACAGAAATTAACTTATTCTAAATTAATTTTTATGCTTTCATAGTCATAACCTAACCATAACAATAGGCAAAATGAGTGAAACAACAACGGTACAGAAAAATTACATTCTGATAAATGTGACCCTGGACCACAAAACCAGTCATAAGTGTCAATTTTTCGAAATTGTGATTTATACATAATCTGAAAGTTGAATAAATAAGCTTTCCATTGATTTTTGGTCTGTTATAATAGGACAATATTTGTCCGAGATACAACTGTTTAAATATCTGGAATCTGAGGGTGCAAAAAAATTAAAATATTGAGAAATTCACCTTTAAAGTTGTTCAAATTAAGTATTTAGCAGTGCATATTACTAATAATATGATTACGGTAAGAAATGTACAAAATATCATCATGGAACATGATTTTTACATTATATCCTAATGATTTTTGGCATAAAAGAAAAATCAATAATTTTGACCCATACAATGTATTTTTGACTATTGCTACAAATATACCCCAGCGACTTAAGACTGGTTTTGTGCTCCAGGGTCACAAATGGAAACAAAAACTGAAAGCAACAAACAAAAATCCCTGATATTCCATGACTTGGACAAAATAAATATAAAATTCCCTGACTTTCAATGTCTGGAATAGACCTTTAAAAATTCCATGATATTCCAGAAATTCCATGACCCATGGGAACCCTGATTAAAATTACATTTTAAATGAATTAAACACTTATCTTGCTGGATCTGTCTGCTTATTTTGACACGGTTAACCACCAGATCCTCATGTCAACCCTATCTTTTTGGGTCTTGCCTCTCAGATAGGTCATTCAAGGTATCTTGGAGAGGTAAAGTGTCTAAGTCATAACATCTAACTATTGGAGTGCCTCAGGGCTCTGTTTTTGGTCCACTTCTCTTCTCGGTCTACATGGCATCGCTAGGTTTTATCATTCAGAAACATAGATTTTCATATCACTACTATGCTAATAGCACTTAACCAGTGTTAATTTTGACAGCAAATATTGATTTAGTTTTAGTCACAGACTAATGCATTTATTAAACCTTTCTCTAAAATGACGAAACTCATTATATAGGTTTCATATTAGGGTTTTATCATGATAGACACAGATGAAACCACCTCTCATAAAGGAACAAGAACATGGTCTTCTTTTCAATGAAACGGTTCTAAAAGACTAATTATGCATTCTTTATAACAACTTGTTTACCACATTCTTCATTATTTCAAGCATTTAGATGAATCTTTATTAGGGCTACTAAAATGACTCATTTAGGAGCAGTGAGTGTTTTTTTGTCTTTCCTTTGTTGCTTGATTAACATCAGCGCCACAGACAATAGCAAACTAATGTATGCTAGTTTATGTCCCACAGGATAGATCAATAGGCTATGATGCAGTTCAAATGCATGCATCTAACCTCCTTCTGAACAGGGTTACCAGGTTTTTACAACAAAACCCGCCCAATTGCTACTCAAAAGTAGCCCAAAATTAGCCCAAATCGCATTTCGAGGGGGTCTCCCAGTAAAAATTGTGTTCCAGAGGGTAAAATACACATTTTGTGGTGGGGTTCCTCTGGTAAAATTAGCATTCCAGGAGCTAAATATTACATTATTGGGGTTGCTTCAACCCGCGGACATGAAAAACAACCCACAGCAACAGCATGAAAGCAGCCCAATTCCACAGTTCTGAATGAATCTCTTCCTAAATCATCCCTCCCTAACATTTTCATCTCGTTTTTATTTGCTGATGAAAATGTCAATAGATATTCGTCATAGTTTTTGTTATTCAAAATGAGTTTTCGTTTTGTCTGTGAAAAAATGTTGTTGACAAAATCTATTCGTCAACAAAATTAACACTGCACTCAACTCTACCTCTCATTCCATCCTGATGATCCATGATAACTGCTCACATCTCAGCTCGTCTAACAGACATTTCTTATTGGATGAAGGACCATCATCTTCAACTCAACCTTGCCCAGACAGAACTTCTTGTGGCTCCATCAAACCCATTGTTTCACCATTTAGGCACATTGACCATAACTCCTTCAAAACCAGCCAGAAACCATGGAGATGTGATTGATGATCAGCTGACTTTCTCAGACCACAGCTAAAACTGCCAGTCCTGCAGATTGGATTTATTCAACATCAGAATAATCAGGCCCTTTCTTTTGGAACATGCATCTCAGCTTCTTGTTTAAACTCTTATTCTGTCCAGGATAGACTAATGCAACACTCTCTTGGCAGGTCTTCCATAAAGTTGTATCAAACCTTTACAACTGATCCAGAATGTAGCTGCAAGATTCATTTTTAATGAGCCGAAAAAAAAAAACACGCGTCACACCTCTCTTCATCAATTTGCTCTGGCTACCAATAGCTGCTCGCAAAAAAAACAAAAACAAAAAAAGCATTAATGATTGCTTACAAAACCACCACTGGCTCTGCACCCCTTCAGACTTGTGTTTCGTCTAGAAGCTTATGTTCTGCAAGTGAACGCCGCATTAATGTGCCATCCCAAAGAGGCACAAAATCACGTTTACTGACTTTTACCTTAAATGTTTCCTCCAATTCAATCTTAGCCATCTTCAAGAATCAGCTAAAAACACATCTCTTCCATCTTTATTTGACCCTCTAACTTGAGCACTCTCTATTGTACTTCTATTCTTTTTAAAAAAGAAGCTTTTTATATATCTTTTCAATCTGTTTTCATTTTATTTATTTTAAAATTAACACAAAGCAAAAAAAAAAAAAAACTTGCACTAGTTTGCTTTGTTCTTTTTCTACTTTATCTTTTTTATTATATAATAAAAAAAAGTTGCTATGTATACTGCATTAAACTAACAGAGACTTGTCACAGCATTTATCATTGCTCTTTTGTTGAATTTGATTGCTTCCATTGTCCTCATTTTTAAGTCACTTTGGATAAAAGCGTCTGCAAAATAACTACATCTAAATCTAATTAGTTGGTCCGTAAGGTGGCAACAACTGACCCAACAGTATCAAGCCAAAACCACAGACTCTAAAAAAAAACAGTCCTACTGTAGAAAAATGAATCTGAAATGTCCCATTACTGCAGCTGATGACGTCATTTGGAGCCAGAGTCTGTGCATCAGTGATTGTGAGGTGGAGCCGCGGTATCAAGGCTGTGCCTACATTCTTTCAGATGCAATCACAGGCACACAATGACACCACACCTCGTTTTTATAGCATCAAGTAACTGACTAAACATTAGCAAAACAAACACTTGAACATATATCAGCATAAGAACTACCTAAAATGACAGAAACTATCCTTGGGGAAATTTTTATTTGAATTGTAATTAGTTTTAGCTTGGATCATGTCTCAATTGTTTACATGAAGAGGGCAGGGTTTATGTCCTTTACTAGAGTCAGCCACCAGGGGGCAATTGAAATGCTTTGACTTTACTTTTCAGGATGTGTGCAGCACGCTTGAAGTGTTTGCAAATTTGAGGATATTGTCACCAAACCTAGCACTGGTCAAGGTTACTAATGATTTGTTAATTGCTTCAGATTCTGGATTCTTTCAATTTTGATCCTTCTTGATCTCAGTGTCGCTTTTGACACTGTAGATCATTCGGCTTTAGTTACTTGTCTAGAAACTGCGTTTGGTGTCTCTGATATTGCACTTAATTGGTTTAAGTCCTACCTCTCTGATCGTAAGCAATTTGTTTCCATGGGTGGATTTAGGTCTAAAATTGGTGTTGGGCAATCTGGAGTCCCTCAGTGATCAATTTTGGGCCCCTTACTTTTTAACATTTATATTTTTCCACTGGGTCAGCTTCTGAGATCCCTTGGTCTAAAATTTCACCTTTCTGCAGACGATACCAAAGAGTATAGAATCCCAAGAGGCGAAACTCAATAGAGCGCTCCATAGCAACAGTTGCGCCCAGCAGCAGTCCTACGCTTCCGCCATTTTGGACTGAAAGCGACTCGCCAGTCCACTAGCTTCTTGCTGTCGCTATGGCAAATATCAGCTGCTTTGTTAAAAAAAAAAACGTACATTAAAGCTAAAATACACAACCAGAATGGTGACTCATTTCCATTTGTTTCTTAAGAATAATACTATATTACTTCTGTTAACTAACCATAACTTGTTTATTATTGAAAATATTTCTGTATGTTTTGTACGTAGGCCTACTGTAATGTTATTTGTGGTTATTGCAATAAAAAAAAAAATATAAGAACAGAATAATGTACAATCACTAGACTAGTGATTGTCAAAAACAGACTTTCTTCCATTTATTTTTCACAAAATTTTTGCTCTCTAGAAATCAGTTTCGGGTGAAACTCCTATATTAAGTTCAAGTATTAGCATTATAAACGCGATTTAACGCCAACAAAATTAAGGACATGCATCAGAAAATTGGGAATGTTAGACAATAAATATATAACATAATATAACAGCTTCACAGTAAATTGTTTTTGCAGCATTGTCTTTTAATGTCCGTTAAAGTATGACTAAACAAACAAAAAAAGTCTCCAAAATGACTTGATTATTCAGTTATGATGGACACAGCAATGCATTATTTCTGTAAGATCAGCATGTTTGTAGTGTGTTCCAGGGGTTAAAACATACAATATAATGTAGAATTACAATATTCATTTCAGACCTATAATAGTACGTAACTAATAATAGTAAATGTGTAAAGTAAAATAAAAATACTCAATAAAGCAGGCCAAGCTGACTTAAATAATTAATGGTTGGATTCCACAATTGATAACGTAAAACATATATAATAATACAATACAAATATGTAGTAGTCATAAAATGTACTGATGACTTAATTTGAGAATTTTTCCATTGTACTTCTGATTTGGCTGAGATTCGCCAATTTTGTGAGTAAAATGTGACGGATTTGTAAAAAAAAGTGTAGAAAAACCATATAGAATGACTTTTTGCAGTTTTTCGTCTCATACACTAATTCCGTGCAGTGATTGCATTATTTTATTTGCTCTTTGTCTTCTCTTTCGTTGTCATTCGGTCTGCTTCTGTGCTGTTCGGTTGGAATTTTCACCCCAGAATGGCGGCTGCGCTACCGAAGCGCCATCTAGTGGCGGTTACCAGAAACGCATCAGAGTTTCGCCTCTTGGGATTCTATACTCTTTGACGATACTCAGATTTACATACACACTAAACCTGATGACATTGTGCCAGCTGATTTTATTTCCACATGTATTTCTAAGATAAAAGAATGGATCATGTCACACAATTTTCTTTGTCTTAACAGTGAAAAAAACAAGGTTATGCTCATTGGTTGACCCCACCAATTACGTAAAGCTGGGTCAGTTACTTTATCTGTTGATGGTTCAATTAAAAATAAATGTAAAACAAATTAGCTTGAAGTGTTTGCAAATTTGGGGATGTTGTCACCAAACCTAGCAACTTTATGGCTGCTGTGACTTTTATGTTTTGTGACAGAGCTTTTTTGACAATATCTAATATTTGCCGAATCCGATTGGCTACTAAGAGTGCGATTTAAGAGTCCAAACAACGGTTTAAACATTTGTAATTGTATCACCCTGCTTGCGTTACTTTCACAGCGAATGTTATGGCGGACCAAATCCACTATAATTGTAAAATATTACCGTTTTTGTCACGGAATGTAGTTTAAAGAGGTTTTTAGGTGAGAATGTCCTTGTTATAGTTCAAATATGTCGTTAATATATAAGTTAATGTCTATTTGAATATTTGCATCTACGTTTTCGGACATGACAGCTCCGGATCATCAGCGGTTGTTCTGCACTCAAGAACCAGATCTTTCTGAATTTACCGATGCCTCTGATGTCTCTGTAGTGGTTAAATATGAGATATAATTTGTTTTGGGTAAATCTAACAGGCAATTCTTTTGGTCTCAATCTATTATTTGTTCCAGAGCAAATATTTTCGGCAAAATTTCATCATGTTCAGCTAAATTCAATTCTGTATATCAAAGCGCTGCCTTGTGTACTTTTGACTGAATTGCCTCGCAACTTTTAAAAATTGAGATTTGAATCCATGGCAGAAAGAAGTATTCTGCACAAAAGAGGGTTTTCATTTGATGTTGCTAAATAGAACATTATTTTGCGTATTTGGTGTAATGCAATATGTTTAAATGGCTTAACATTAAAAAACACATTATTTTCTACATACTGTACATTATTGTTGCTCCTCTCTGCCCTGCCTTTCTGAAACGTGTGATTGGCCAAATACCTCAAGCGTGTGACGGAAATGTTACGCCCCTTACCATATTTTTACGCCGAGACAAAGACAATAAAACCCATTATACCACGGAGCCACTGAATGCTTGAATCTGATTGGCTGATGAATGTTCTGAAGGTGTGCATTATTTTCAGGGAAACGCACGGCGAACGTAGTTCCAGGCAACTTCTAACCGCGTTACATGTTTATATCACTTCGCCACACTATTTCAGTTATTTCAAAGGTCCTTACAGCCTAAAACAGCAAAATAATCAAAACCCACAACGACACTGGCCAAACAAATAAATACAGATACAAACAATACAAAGAAACAACAGATTTCTTCCATGTTTTTGCCGCAAAATTAAGTTTTATTATGTACGGAAAGCACGCACTATTTCTCCACTCTCTCTAACAGACGCACACACAACAGTCAGCACAGACGTGAACATAAGCGCTAATGTTGTTAGCGCCTCTCTGACGATTAACAACTTAAAAACTACACGACATTTCTCATAAGCGACGCTGTTCCTGAAGAAAATGAACTTAAAGTTTCACTATAAGTAGAGACGCTGCTGCTGATCACGTTTGAGGAAGCACAGACTCACAGAGGTAATTCATCAGCTTAATCTCTTTCTGTCCTTCTTTCCGTCTGTCTGCCTGCCAGTTTTTCTGTCTAAACTACATTATTAACTGCATTATTCTGCTATCAACGGCTCAAGCTCGTTACTAGGTCTAAAATGACGTTTTGGAACTAGCAACGAAGGCTTTGGATGAGCTGCGTAAGAAATTAATCCTGCTCACAATAGCCGTTTAAGAGCAAAAACCGGACGAATGCCTTGAAAGATATCATCTGATCGATGTCTTGAGGTGTGGTAACCGTAGTATAAGCGGAATAATTGACTTCGGTCCGCTGAATTCCTAGAAAATAATGCACACCCGAGGTGTAACGGCCACTCTGCTTCGCGTCACCACCTCGGGTGTGCATTATTTTCAAGGAATTCGACGGCCTGTCGTCAATTATTCCTTACTTATATATGCAAGTAGACATGATATTGTGCAATTTTTTGCCTTAGCTACTTTTACTTAGCAAGATTTGGCTTTAACTACTTTTCATCGAAGGCATTTGGCAACACTGCACACTCGTCTGAAACTGAAATGAATGACACTGAACAACTACTGTTCAGACAACAACAAAAAGCCCTGGGAGACTGAGACATTCACACAACTCCAAGGATAACTACACTGCAAAAAATGCTTTTCTTACTTAGATTTTTTGTCTTGTTTCCAGCTAAAATATCTAAAAATTCTTAAATCAAGAAGGACAAAATATGTCAAAATTAAGTGAGTTTTTGCTTGAAACGAGCAAAATAATCTGCCAATGGGGTAAGAAAAATAATCTATCTTTCATCTTGCAATAAGATTATTTTTCTCACCCCATTGGCAGATTATTTTGCTCGTTTTAAGCAAAAACTCACTTCATTTTGACTTTTTTTTCTGAAAACAAGACAATAAGTTTTACTTGTCTAGAAAATCCTCCTTGATTTAAGATTTTTTAGATATTTTGGCTGGAAACAAGACAAAAAAATCGAAGTAAGAAAAGCATTTTTTGCAGTGTAGGTTTTTGCTCATTACTTCTGGAGAGAAATAGTGCAGACACTGCATTTTCTGGTGTGCCTGTGTTCACGCATGCTATGAAATGGATAAACTTTAAAAGTCTTTACATTCAGCTGTAGGGCTGGGTGTCCACAAAAGTGTACTTTTCCTGAGGCTAGCATACTGTTTTCAATTGGAGTGCAGTGCATTTAAACACTCCTGCAGTATGAGTTGGTGAGTTTCTATTTTACCCCAAGCACTGTGCGTTAGATTTTTGTCTGGTTGCCAAGAGTTCAAAAAAGTTCAAAATTGGGTAAAACAGTGCTCATCAATGTTAGGAGAGACAGGGCAAATATCAC
The DNA here is from genome assembly GCA_033026305.1 of Cirrhinus molitorella. Lineage (NCBI taxonomy): Eukaryota > Metazoa > Chordata > Actinopteri > Cypriniformes > Cyprinidae > Cirrhinus > Cirrhinus molitorella. The sequence continues at coordinate 692,953 of CM065137.1, read as the reverse complement.
TAACCGTCACAAAGAAGAAGTAAAAATTGCTGGTCTCCGAGTATCCATTTCTACACCAAATGACATCTTCAGACAACAATAATATTAATACGGAAACTATTGTTTCCATCACCGTGGGTCTAAATGCTGCACTTCCAAAATACTCTCAAGACCTGGTATTTTCAGCTGGCTAAAATCGCTTTGCTGGACACAACGTCTAAGCGTATACTAAGAGTACTTTGGGCATAAGGGTGCTAGAGGAGCATTTAGCAGACAGGAATGCACAAGATATGTTTTGAGGACGTGGAAAGACCAAAAGTTTGCATGTTGAATCAAGTCTAGGAGCACAAAGCGATCCTATGAAACTGCTTGACAGTGTAAATCATTTGCTATTATGACCATAAGTTATAGATTGTGGCATTGTACAACTTTTTTAAGTTTAGCATACCAAGTCTAGACCAATTATTCTGCTTGCTTAGCCAATCAGTTATATGCATGATACATTTTTGTTTAATCAGGCATTACAAACGGCCTACCTAGACGCCCCAGTCTGAACCATTCGTGACAGAATGTATGCCTATATGTGACCCTGGACCACAAAACCAGTCTTAAGTGTCAATTTTTGGAAATTGTGATTTATACATCATCTGAAAGTTGAATAAATAAACTTTCCATTGATGTTTGGTTTGTTAGGATATGACAATATTTGGCCGAGATACAACTATTTGAATATCTGGAATCTGAGGGTGCAAAAACATCTAAATATTGAGAAAATTGCCTTAAAATTGTCCAAATTAAGTTCTTAGCAATGCATATTACTGATCAAAAATTAAGTTTTGATATATTTACAGTAGGAAATTTATTAAATATCTTCATGGAACATGATGTTTACTTAGTATCCTAATGATTTTTGGCATAAAAGTAAAATCGATAATTTTGACCCATACAATGTATTTTTGGCTATTGCTACAAATATACCCCAGCGACTTAAGACTGGTTTTGTCGTCCAGGGTCACATATGTAACTTCTGGAAAACAATTTTATTCCTGCACTGCAAAAAATGCTTTTCTAGCTTAGATTTTGTGTCTTGTTTCCAGCCAAAATATCTAAAAAATCTTAAATCAAGAATTATTTTCTAGACAAGTACACGTTAATGTCTTGTTTTCAGAAAATAATTTTTTCAGAAAATAATCTAGTCTTCTGCTTGAAATAAGATTATTTTTCTTACCCCATTGGCAGATAATTTAGCTTGTTTCAAGCAAAAACTCACTTAATTTTGACTTCTTGTTTCTGAAAACAAGACAATAATTTTTACTTGTCTAGAAAATCCTTCTTGATTTAAGAATTTTGAGATATTTTGGCTGGAAACAAGACAAAAAATCTTAGCTAGAAAAGCTTTTTTTGCAGTGCGGCTGGTGTTAAAATGAACTTAAAACGATGTGGTTCCAACCACACAACTTTGCAATGCAGTTTGGGATTATTTGTTTGAATTGCTGTTTCAGGAAACATCTAATGGTAATGACACAACCTGCAACCGCAGTTTGCCACAGTCACTTCTGGGAAACAAACCCCAGATGATGAATCCGCTGCAACACTGTAGCATTGTGTCGCTTGGGTTTTGCATGGACAAACATCTCTCACATTTTCTCCCGATTAAAGTCTAGGAGCAAGGCATCTGTGTTGAACACTGTTCAGTGGTATAATTAACCAGCATGCTTTACTGAGCACTTAATGATGCCACTTGCGGTCACATCTCTAGACATCGGCATCACACCTTCTCTTTCACATTCTCACTTTCTCTACACTGTGACAGCTCTCTTTAATTGCATTTCACTTCATCCTCAATCCTCGTTTCACCTCAGATCTCCTCCAGCATGTGGGTGACAGTCTAAGAAAGACGTCAAGAGTCTGAGTGACTGTGGTTGACTGAGACTGGTGAACATCTGAATGAGCCAGAGCGAGTGCGTGTAAGAGGTTTAATCGTGGCCTGGAGCCCAGCGTACGTGTGTGTTAGAGTCCTTCACAAAGCACAGAGCTTTTATGTAGTGCCAGACACGAGCACAGAGCGCACAAGAGTCAGCAAAGCATCGCAGTCACAGAATCTGCAGCCCTTCAGCAGTGGAACAAAGCAGTAGGATGAGAGTATTTCATTAATTTTTTATTTTTTTTATTTTTTTGATGTTAACTCTTTGCTTTTTGATGGAAAACCATCATACAACTATGAACTAACATTTTGTATTTTTATTTATTTATTTCTTATCATATTCATGTTATATATATATATATATATATATATATATATTAATATTAGCTTTTATGACCTAAGCGAAGAGTGAAACAAACAAACAAATGTATTTTTAAATTAAAACCTACTTTATTATCTGAATTTATCATTTTATAATATTCATTATGGTAACACTTCAGAATAGGGAACACTTATTGACTGTTAACAACGACTTTTCCCTCAATAAATTCCTAATTTTCTGCTTATTAATAATTAGTAAGGTAGTTGTCAAGTTTACACTGCAAAAAATGCTTTTCTAGCTAAGATTTTTTGTCTTGTTTCTAGACAAAATATCTAAAAATTCATAAATCAAAAGGATTTTCTAGACAAGTAATAATTATCGTCTTGTTTTCAGAAAAAAAAGTACAAATTAAGTGAGGTTTTGCTTGAAACAAGCAAAATAATCTGCCAATGGGGTGAGAAAAATAATCTTATTTCAAGCAGAAAACTAGATTATTTTGCTTGTTTCAAGCAAAAACTCACTTAATTTGAACTTCTTTTTTCTGAAAACAAGACAATAACATGTACTTGTCTAGAAAATAATTCTTGATTTAAGAATTTTTAGATATTTCAACTGGAAACAAGACAAAAAATCTAAGATAGAAAAGCATTTTTTGCAGTGCAGGTATTGTGTAGGATTAGGGATGTAGATTAAGGTGATGTAGAATAAGGCATTAATGTGTGCTTAATTAGCACTAATAAATGTCTAATATTCTAGTAATATGCATGCTAATAAGCAACTAGTTAAGAAACCGTAAAATAAAGTGTTACCTTAATTATTTGTATACATTTTCTAAAATTAGATTTGCGGCAGTTTCATTTCCACCATGCAAACAAATAGTGACCTACACTGTAAAAAAATGGCAGTGAATTTAACAGGAAAAACCGTAAAAATGCTACAGTTCAAAATTGTTAAATGGTTAACGGTAAAATTTACAGTGAATAACCGTAAAATTGACATTAGCTAGAACGGAATAGAATAGAATTCCCTGTGTTACATTTTTTAAAATTTGATTATTTTTTTTTGTTGAAATAACTCTTTCTTCTTACTTTTTTCTTAGCAGGTTTGTACATTAGGGTTGTATGTTACATCTAATGGTGTTAAATGAATGTTTATTGGATTATTTCAGTTTCATGTGTGAATGACACTGTGCACCTTCTCTATTTGTTAATATTAAAAGCTGCTAGTGATGGGCTTTAGTTTATCATGTGACTTTATCATCACCACCTGGTTTTAGTGGTTATCAGTGTATTACAAATGTATAAAAGCAGATTTCAGTACTTCAATGGTACATTTATATCAGTTAATGAAATTACGGTATTTACTTGTAAATTTAACTGTAAAATATAAAACATTGCTACCGTATTTTTTACGGTAAAATTCCAGCAACCACAGCTTCCACTTTTCTACCGTAAATTTTACAGAATTTTTTTTACAGTGTAGTGACCTAAATTAGTAACCTAATAAATTTTAAAAGCTAGTGTACATTAAGGAGACTGTGAGCATCCGTGAAGAGGATGTGTGAAGGAAAAAAAAAAAGACTATTATGAAAAATATTGGCCACTGTTAATAGTAAAACTCAAAATACCACTTAAAGAGAGAAAAGTTTGTTTTACTATTTTCTAAAAGTCCATTCCTGAATGAATGCCTACTGTAAAACTCAAAAAGGCTGAAGAGAATGGCCGCTCATGGAAAAGCAAAGAGTCGCATCCAAATGTTCCAGACTGGCATGAGGAACATCAGATGGTAACCTCCTTTTCATTGGAGCAGTAATGGAAGGAAGTGACACACTCTGGAGGCAGACAGCATGTTCAGCACTTGGCTGCAAGCTGTTGGAACGGTCTGCATGTGAGTCTGAACTGCCTGCTCAGCTTTTGACTTCCTGCGCAAAGAAAAAAAAACTGTTCCATACGAGACCACTTTACAAAGCCACGGCTGCCAAGCGGCTGGGCCGTTCATGAACTGTATACTTAAATTAGTGTAATTCAAAAAACGTGTTGCAGAAAGCACGCTGGGACATCGCAGGAAGAGAACGAGATCAATAACGCCGGTCAAAGGGCTCTGTGTTGCTTTCAAGTGGAAAAAAAGTAAACTGGGTTTCAGAGCCTCAGTTGTGGTAAAGCAAAAATGAAAATCTTGAGACGATAAAGAGTATCAGCCAATTCTTACTTCTGGAAATGTACATGTTACATAACGCAGCAATAAGGGAGTTCTGAAGATTTTAGCAGGATGTAAAATGCAAATCAATGCATTCAAAGGAAACCATAAACCATAAAAGTCTTCAGGCGCATACCAAAAAATAAGGTTTGTAACATTTTATATTCAGTAATCAAATCTGTGTGGTAGATACTAGCAACAAGTAACTGTCATTAACAACTAACTAAAAACCAAAGGCGTTTCTTAATACAAAGTACAGAGTTTAACTCAGAAGTATGGATTCAGGAGGACAGGAGAAAACAGTCTAGTCAATCTGCTAATCGAACCGCATTAGTAACGTCAGCTCCTCAAAGTTTTAAAACAAAATGATTTGTAAAGACTCTTGTAAAAGAACCTGTAAAGACTCTACTTTTTAGTGCACTCACAACAATAACAACAAAATATTGTGCTTTTGTAAAACAATGAAACAACAGGATGTGCTTTCTGCCGTCTCTGTCTCTGTGAACTTGGTGCGTCAAAAAAAAAAGTGTATACTTGCCTTACAGACATATCTATGAAACAAAATGATTTGCTACACTGCAAAAAATGCTTTTCTTACTTAGATTTTTTGTCTTGTTTCCAGCCAAAATATCTAAAAAATATTAAATCAAGGAGGATTTTTTAGACAAGTAAAACTTATTGTCTTGTTTTCAGACAAAATATGTCAAAATTAAGTGAGTTTTTGCTTGAAACAAGCAAAATTATCTGCCAATGGGGTAAGCTAAATAATCTATCTTTCATCTTGAAATAAGATTATTTTTCCTCACCCCATTGGCAGATTAATTTGCTCGTTTTAAGCAAAAACTCACTTAATTTTGACTTTTTTTTCTGAAAACAAGACAATAATTTTTACTTGTCTAGAAAATCCTCTTTGATTTAAGACTTTTTAGATATTTTGGCTGGAAACAAGACAAAAAATCTAAGTAAGAAAAGCATTTTTTGCAGTGTATGGAGCAAATAATAGATTAATGAGACCAAAGATTGCCCATTAAGTTTACCAAAAACAAATTATATCTCATGTTTTACCACTATAGAGAGACAGAGACAGCAGCAAATGTCTAAAAAATCTGGCCGAGGTAAGGCTGCTCTTGGCGGGTTCATGAGCACTGAACGCACAATTATCACTCGGACCTCACGTCTTCATAAAAAAACAACAGATTCCAGGGTTCAGTTAACTACATTTTCACCGGGAAACTCTTGAAACTACATTTTGTGACGATACCAGGGGTATTTTGAAAATTATGTTGGTTTTCTTTAGGGATTGCCCCCTAAAAGTCGAGTAAGCGTAGGTCTAGAGAAGAGGTTTGGTCGACCAATTTTATTAGTCGCTTAGTTGCAGAAAAAAACAATAGACAAATAAATAAAATCCACAGGTGAAGTCATGCAATCCAAAGCTGAATTTTCAGCATCATTACTCCAGTCTTCAGTGTCACGATCCTTCAGAAATCATTCTAATATGCCGATTTATTATCAGTTGTGCTGCATAATATTTTGTTGGACCTGCGTTTTTTTCCCCAGGATTCTTTAACAAATAAAAAGCTGAAAAGAACAGTGTTTAATTAAAACAGAAGTCCTTTGTAACAATATCAACTACTATTTAAAAGTTTGGGGTCAGTAATTTTTTTATTCTTACTTTCTTTGAAATAAATTAATACTTTTATTTACCAAGGATGTGTTAAATTGCTAAAAAGTGACAGCACAGACTTAGAAAATATTTATATTTTGAATAAATTATGTCCTTTTTATTTTATTGATCAAGTATCCTGAAAGAAATCACAGGTTCCAAACAAATATTAAGCAGCACAACTGTTTTCAACGTTGATAATAAATCAACATATTAGAATGATTTCTGAAGGATCATGTGGATGACCCTTTCACAATAATATTTTTTTATTTCTGTATCGTATCTACTAGAAATGACAAAAGCTTGTTGAATTACTAAAATAAAAATTTAAATGAAAACTGAAAAACCTCATTCAAAATATTAATTAATACTATACAATTTTTTTTTATAATATAAAATTATATTTTACAAGCTATTTTTAATATTTAACAAGTGTAGGGAACATGCCCAAAATAGTACAATTGTTTGTAAAACAAATACAAATTTGTACATTTAAAACACTTAAAAATATGGAAATAATAACAGTTGGTCTATCTGGTATACAAATTACAAACCTCAAATATGTAAGTATTAAGAACTTTACAAAGCTGCTCAATTTTATGTCAACCTAGAAAAATGCACGCTATTCAAGTGTTTGTGTGGAGTTGAAAGCTAAATAGTAGCGCGCTTACTGCATGACAGATGGAGGCACCGGTGTGAACCTGTAAAGACACTACTTTTTAGTGCACTCACAACAATAACAACAAAATATTGTGCTTTTGTAAAATAATGAAACAACAGGATGTGCTTTCTGCCGTCTCTGTCTCTGTGAACTTGTTGCATCAAAAAAAAGTGTATACTTGCCTTACAGACATGAAAGATATATCTACAGTATAAAGAGTGGAGTATCTATTTTCAAATTAACCAATTCAAATGGAAAACAATGTTATCAGATTATGTAATCCGTATGAAACATGCATACAAGAGCATCGCCACTGCAGAGATGAGGAGTTAGTGTCGCAGACTTCATCTCTTAACCCGAAAACAAAAAAGCACTAGTTTATTAACAAATTATTAAAATGTAGTGTTTCGTTGATGAATAATTTGTCATAATTTCCTTCGACTAAATTTTTTCACAGACGAAAACGATATGATAACGAAACAAAAACTTGTTTTGAATAACCAAAACTATGACGAACATCTATTGACACTTATAAAAACGAACTGAAAATGTTAGGGAGGGACGATTTAGGAAGAGATTCGTGTGGGACATAAACTTGCATACATTTGCTGCAAGTCTCATAAAACGTTCAAAATGTCAATATCTGGGAGTAAGAGAAGAGCAGACATATGGATAAATTTGACAACGCAAAAGAGAACTCTGAGTCAGTTTAGTAGCCCTAATAAAGATTATTCTAAACATATTTATATAAATAAATGTTTGCTTGAAATAATGAAGAATGTGGCAAACAAGTTGTTATAAACAATGCATAATGAGCCTTTTATAACCATTTCATTGAAAAGAAGACCATGTTCTTGTTCCTTCATGAGAAGTGGTTTCATGTAATTTTAATATAAAGGCATATTTTATCATTATCATGATAAAACCTTAATATGAAACCTATATGCAAACCTAAATGCATTACAATGTAACTCAACCCATTAGATTTTAGCCGACTAAATCTAAAGCTAACTAAAATAAACTAAAAACAATTCGGATGACTAAAATATGACTAAAACTAAATGGCATTTTAGTCAAAAGACTGTGACTCAAACTAAATCAACATTTGCTGTCAAAATTAACTGTTAAAATGTTAATGCCTCTGTACTGATTTTCTCTGACACATTCATAATCATTACTTCTGCTGGTGTGCTGTGGCAAGCTTTATCCATGTGCTCGAGTGCTTCTTAGGCTCATTATTTTTATTAATAAACATGCAATTAGTTGACTAATCACCTAAAATGGATGACTACTAGTCGACCAAAAAAAAATCTTTAGTTAAGGGCATCAGTTTTCTTCAGCATCATTGCCGCTCACTGGTGTGCAAAATGCATTCTGGGATACTTGGCTGACTTAAGTCTGCTCAAGTCACCTCACAAAACATCTTTAATAAAAGAACACTGGGAATCAGACCTGTACTTGGCTATTCATGAACGTTGAATCACAATAACAAACGGCCCTAGAGAGAAAATGTAACATCTAAAAGCATCAAAAATTGAAGAAAAATGCTAGACTTCAAAATAAGCACTTTTAGGGATCTTAAATTAGTTTTGGGTTTAAAATATCTCACAAATGCTGTCTCTGAATCAGTTCCCTATGTTTTGAAATGGTAGACTCAAAAACAGGTACTAACAAGAGCCGTACTTCAATAATATATCACATCTACAATTTAGCAAAGAAAACAAAAATCGATATTTCAGTACATGAACATACTGGAGTGGGCAAAACTCACATTGGATGTCATTGGCGACAAACTTGGTGCAATGCGTCTTGAGTTTGATGCATGCATAATCAAAAATAGACTATAATAATCTACCCAGAAATGAGTTTTAAAGCAGTGTAGAGGTTGTTATAACAGTAGGGCTTCTGCAGGTGTGACAACACTCCTGTTATCACCTTTAATAATCACAAGTGAAAAAACGTTCTCTCATTACTCACTCTCTCATTTTTATGGTCTCTTTTTCACACTCCTCACTGCCAAACAGATAATATCAGTAATTACAGTCAGTGGGGAGGCAGTGAGGCATCAGGTTAGTTCAATTTATGACTGTCTGAATTCCAACAACTCAATAAACTAAAAAAAACAGACCTATTTAGTCTGCCTGTTCCAAAGACACATAGCCTTTCATTCAATTACTGTAATTACTATAGATTTACACCATCCTAACAATTTGTTTGTATGCACCAATGCTTCTTACTTTACTTAAAAGGTCTTACAATTAAATTAATCTTTAATAGGTGATTTTGCATTGGCTCCAAAACAGTAGAAAAATGGTTTAAACTAAAATGATTTTTGCTATTATTATTGGTCAGCAGGTAAATAAATAAAAAAATCTGCCCTCCACCGTCTAGAGACATTGATTCACAGCATCCAGGGATTTGGCAGCGATGGGTGTCCAGGATTTATGAGGCAGACAGATTAGATCCAGAGTAAAATGGCCAGGCGTTAGATTTATTGAGTGGAAGGTTAACAGCTTTGACCCGAGAAGAACAGGAGAGCACAGGAACAAGAGGAGTGAATTAAAGTAATGTTCTTTCAGCACACAGCCTTCATCTTTCGTTCCTCCTATAGACAGACAGCTGTTCTGTATGTTATATATATATATATATATATATATATGTGTGTATGTATATAGTGTATATAGTGTATATGTGTGTGCTCAAAAGTTTGGGATCAGTAAGATTTTTTAATGGTTTTTAAAAGATGTTTCTTATGCTTATCAAGGCTGCATTTATTCAAAAATATAGGAAAAAAACTGTAAAATTGTGAAATATTTTTACTATTTAAAATAAGGGTTTTCTATTTGAATATATTGTAAAATGTAATTTATTCCTGTGATCAAAGCTGAATTTTCAGCATCATTACTCCAGTCTTGTGTCACATGATCCTTCAGAAATCATTCTAATATGCCGATTTATTATCAGTGTTAAAAAGAGTTGTGCTGTATAATATTTTGTTGGAACCTGCGTTTTTTTCCCCAGGATTCTTTAACAAATAAAAAGCTGAAAAGAACAGTGTTTATTTAAATCCTTTGTAACAATATAAACTACTATTTAAAAGTTTGGTCAGTATTTTTTTTTTATTCTTTCTTTCTTTGAAATAAATGAATACTTTTATTTACCAAGGATGTGTCAAATTACTAAAAAGTGACAGCACAGACTTGTATTGTTAGAAAATATTTCTATTTTGAATAAATTATGTCCTTTTTATTTTATTGATCAAGTATCCTGAAAGAAATCACAGGTTCCAAACAAATATTAAGCAGCACAACTGTTTTCAACGCTGGTAATGAACATATTAAAATGATTTCTGAAGGATCATGTGAATGAAAATAAAAATTTAAATGAAAACTGAAAAACCTCATTCAAAATATTAATTATTACTATACAATTTTTTTTATAATAATATAAAATTCAATTTTACAAGCTATTTTTAATATTTAACAAGTGTAGGGAACATGCCCAAAATAGTACAATTGTTACTTAACTTAAAAACAAATACAAATTTGTACATTTAAAAAAAACTACAAAAACTGGAAATAATAGGAGACATAATTAAAAATAAATAAATAAATAAATATTATTTAATATATTAAATTTAATATATTAAATAAATATTAATATATTTATTTAATATATTAAATAAATATATATATATATATATATATATATATATATATATATATATATATATATATATATATATATATATATATATATCGCACTCACTTTTTTTTAATCCACTAGTTACCCTAACTAAAAAAATAAAACGTAACATAAACAATTATTTTTTTATGTAATGTCCATATTCCTTTAATTAGTAACTGGTGCAAAATTTGGGACTCTCTGTACAAGATTTTTTTTCCCCTTTTTTCTTTTGTAATGCCAGTTGTGTGAAGTGAAAATTTTTTGCCAAATTTCAGTAAACAAGTTCTTGTGAGGGTGTGACCTTGATGTTTTTCTGGCAAAGTCCAGGAATTTAGCATTCACCGCAGTCATGTCTCACAAAAGCAGTTTATCACAAGAATAAACTGAGTCTAATTAACCATAAAAGCAGCGAGGATGACGAAGAAACGCAGAGAAGAAAGAAAACATCGAACCGTTTCTGTTCAAATGCTGCTGATGCTACAAGGAGGAATGGATCAGCAGTCTTTGGCTGACAATTAAAAAGCCGCAAGTCCTTTATACCACAGGCCTGGTATTTCCTCTTTCTTTAAAAGTGAAGGTGGCTGTGGTAACAGGAGACTTGTAGAGCTGCACACACTGATCGCCACTCTCTGTCTCTGTTTTCAATTACACGACCCTTAAGAACAGGAAAACACCCAAAAAGTCTTGCATGATGACGCACAGGGTTTCAGATTAACCAATAAATGTGATTAGTCACCCGCTAGAATCAACCAGACATGCTTTCACATGTGCAAAGCGTCTGGTGCTCAAGTTTGAATCCAGCTTGCAACATTTCCAATTCCCATTTCACCTTTAGTTCCTAAACATTTCCTGCTTGAATTATATTGTCTTCTCAGACAGCCCAAAAACTCAAAACTCAACCCAAACCTGTTTATGACTTTTGGCTGGCATGTGGAAAAAAAAATCATGCACATGTGATCAGTGTTGGGGGTAACTTGAGTTATGTAATAATATTACTTTTTTCAAGAAACTAGTAAAGTAATGCATTACTTTTTCATTTCCAAGAAAATATCTGAGTTACTTTTTCAAAAAACTAACGCCAGTTACTTTTTGTTTTCTTTATGCATTTAATCCCATTTTATTAACCAATGTCTTTGCTGCTGACCTTTGATCCAATTCAACCGTACACTGCAAAAATACTGTTCTTACTTAGATTTTTTGTCTTGTTTACAGCCAATATATATATATATATATATATATATATATATATATATATATATATATTAGTGCTGTCAAGCGATTAATTGTGATTAATCACATCCAAAAAAAAAATGTTTGTGTTTACATACTATATATTTGTGTACTGTGTATATTTATTATGTACATATAAATACACACACATGCATATATATATATTAAGGAAAAATATTTTAGATTTATATCTAAAATATTTATATTTATTTATAATCTAAATTGTATACAGGTATAAATATATATACATATAAATATTTTGTTTTAATATATACATGTATGTGTGTGTATTTATATGTACATAATAAATATACAAAGTAAACACACATATAGTATGTAAACATAAACTTTTATTTTGGATGTGATTAATCGTGATTAATCATTTGACAGCCCTAATATATATATATATATATATATATATATATATATATATAGAAATCTTAAATTAAGTAAATAATTTTTTTTTTTTTTTCAGAAAAAAACAAGTCAAAATAAGTGACTTTTTGCTCAGAACAAGCAAAATAATCTCCCAATGGGGTGAGCAAAAAATCTTATTTCAAACAGAAAACTAGATAATTTATCTTACCCCATTTGGGAGATTCTTTTGCTTGTTTCAAGCAAAAACACACTTAAATTTTGACAAGATTTTTTACTTCTCAAGAAAAACCTTCTTGATTTAAGAAATATATATTATAAATATAATATTAAGAGATATTTTGGCTATACAAGACAAAAAAATCTAAAAAAAAAGAAAAGCTTTTTTGCAGTGTACCAATAAGCAAAACTTTAGATGATAAATATTAATTATAAATATTAGTTATATTTGTTTGTTTTTCCCTCATTGCTGAAGAGTGTTGAACTTTCTTTTCCTACAGTTCCACTGTAAAGACGGGAATTTATTTTTCCTTTAGCCTTATTCACATAATTTCACTTTTGGTGTGAAAGGGCTTTTTATATTAAAAACAAACAATCAAGCCCTGCCCAGATTTAAAAAGTAATGCAAAAATAACGCAAAAGTAATGTAGCGCATTACTTTCCATAAAAAGTAACTAGTAATTAGTTACTTTTTTAGAGAGTAATGTCATATTGTAATGCATTACTTTTAAAAGTAACTTTCCCCAGCACTGCATGTGATGTGAAACACCCGTGTAAAGAGATCCATGTTCTCGGGGTTGAGTTACGCCCCGCGGCACACGTAATGCACTTTTATAATAAAAACACCCTTGAGAGAACTGCAGGCTCCGCCAGGTTACGGTACCAAATGATGAATCATTACAGCCTCGGACTGAAATGTGTGTTTTGTTTCGGCTGAGCCTGGGGAAATGTGCCTTACCATGTGATAGTTGACGATTTCCTGAAGGCTCTCTCCACACTTTTCAAGACATTCCTGAGAAGGAGCAGATTATCAAAAAATCAACACGGTGCTCATGAAGGTCTGACTGTTATCTGAGTCATTTAGAAGTTAATGCTCGTCTGGGAAACTTACTGAGATCATCTCCTCCTTTTTGCAGTGGTGGGACAAGTCTCGAATGCCGTTGACGAAGAGTTTATTGGCGCTGATGTACGCACGACCCGCTTCGATCATGCCACTGCACAGCTTCACCAACTGATGGACAGAGAGAGTTACAGATATACAGAAATATTCAAATATTCAATGGCGAACGTATGACAGACAGGACTTGGGTTTATCCACCAACTACACTGTGATCCTGCTGGGAAAAAAACATATATAAATCTTCCAGCCCATTCATAGCTGGTTAGCAGGCTGGTTTTAGAGAGGTTTTGAGCACATCTTTAGCTGGTCAAGTTGGGAGACCAGGGGCCGGATTCACAAAACATTCTTAAGACACTGCAAAAAATGCTTTTCTTACTTAGATTTTTTGTCTCGTTTCCAGCCAAAATATCTAAAAAATCTTAAATCAAGAAGGATTTTCTAGACAAGTAAAACTTATTGTCTTGTTTTCAGACAAAATATGTCAAAATTAAGTGAGTTTTTGCTTGAAACGAGCAAAATAATCTGCCAATGGGGTGAGAAAAATAATCTATCTTTCATCTTGAAATAAGATTATTTTGCTCGTTTTAAGCAAAAACTCACTTAATTTTGACTTTTTTTTTCTGAAAAGAAGACAATAATTTTTACTTGTCTAGAAAATCCTTCTTGACTTAAGATTTTTTAGATATTTTGGCTGGAAACAAGACAAAAAATCTAACTAAGAAACGCATTTTTTTCAGTGCACACAGGCATGTTTGGTCTTATTTGAGCATCTTATGTCAATTTCATGCTAATTAAAAGTCTGAGTTTTTCATAAGGCAACAAACCTGCAATAATGAGCAGGCGTTGTTCTTGTATGCAGATTTGCACCCTGAAGCTACAAGACTGCTGTCCCCTGATGCAAATGTTCAGCATCCTAATGCTAAATGGGTTTCTCTCTCCATTTCCCGTAATCCTGTACGGCGTACGAGATGGGATTTAGCTCGTGCATTTGTTATGCTGTTTTATCCTCTAGTGCTTAGATGGCTGAGCATTCAGAAGGCCTCAAAATTACATCTCAATTAGACCAGACAAAGACGACACTGATCAAATGAAATGAAGTTACTTTAAATAGAGTTTAATCATACCTTATCTAGCTTAGCTTCTATTTCCACAACATCCGTCTCCACTTCATCGATATTCGCCCTGCAGAAACACAAGAGACACACATTATTCATTAGATGACAGATGTATCACAGTAACTTTTGTTTGGTTATATCTAATAACAACAAAACCATTGAAATTTTGGGATCATGCATTATTCATTCAACAGATTGTGAATTCTAAATCTTATAAATATCATGTTTTGGGGAGTCATATTGACATTTTACAGCTTAAACCACAAATAGACTTCACTGAAAAGTTTTTCAAAGAAGTCATTTTGAATTTTGGAGTTTTTTTAGACGATGTATTTAACTACTCCTTAAACTCAAGATAAGTTTGTTTCTTGAAGAATTTTGGCAATATTCACTTAAATACTGAGGTGCGTAAACTCAAAACAGTGAGGCTTATGATCAATAAGTCTGAAAAAGAAATACAAAGCCTGTGCTAACTAATAGAAAACAAGTTCACAAAAAGATTGAATCCAATATTTGGCAGTAATTTGAGAAATATCAATACATTTATAAGAGATTATTTGCAGTCTGGTCATTTTTGACCAGGAACACCACCAACACTGTGGGAAAAAAGTACAAACATGATCAAAATACTCTGTGTGAGCAAAGTCAGTAAATTTTATTCCAATGCAATAACATTCAGTAGCATTTTTGGGAAAAAGAAAATCCCCTCAGGGTCAAAACTGAAAACACAATGTTAAAAACATTTCTTTTTTGAAAGGTACACTACCAGCCCAAAGTTTTTGAACAGTCATTTTTTTACTGTTTTTTTTTTAAAAAAAAAAAGTCTCTTCTGCTCACCAAGTCTTCATTTATTTGATCCAAAGTTTTTTACCATTTAAAATACCTATTTTCGATTTTAATACATTTTAAAAGGTCATTTATCTCTGCGATCAAAACTACATTTTCAGCATCATTACTCCAGTCTTCAGTGTCACATGATCCATCAGAAATCATTCTAACATGCTGATTTGCTGCTCAAGAAACATTTTATTAATATTATTATTATTATTATCAATATTTAAAACAGTTGGGTATATTTTTCAGGATTCTTTTATGAATAGCAAGATCTAAAGATCAGCATTTATCTCAAATAAAAAGCTGTTGTAACATTGTTTTTGATAGAAATTCTAGAAATTGAAACTTCAGTTTAGCAAGTACGCTTTAAATTGATCAAAAGTCATGATAAAGACATTTAAAATGTTACAATTTTTTTTTGTTTCAGATAAATGTTCTTCAGAACTTTCTGTTCATCAAAAAAACCTGCAAAAACAATCTACTCTTCATTCCTGGAGTAATGATGCAAAAACAAAAATCAGCTTTGAAACCACAGGAATAAATAACATTTAGTGAAAAATATTTAAAAATGTTATTGTTTTTGCTGTACTTTGGGTCAAATAAATGCAGACTTGGTGAGCACTTCTTTAAAAACATTAAAAATCTTTTTAAAAACTTTTGACTGGTAGTGTATGTATTTTTTTCTTTCTGGGCAGTTAATTAAACTTTGTGCCAGCCAAAAAATAACTAAATAAATTTCTGAATTCAGAAATGAATAAAACAACTGCTTGTCATATAAATGTGTTTTCAAGTGATTGTATATTTTTAATCGAGGGACAAAAATAATGAGTCGTGTCACTGAACCAGGAACACACTGCAAAAAATGCTTTTCTTACTTAGATTTTTTGTCTTGTTTCCAGCCAAAATATCTAAAAAATCTTAAATCAAGGAGGATTTTCTAGACAAGTAAAACTTATTGTCTTGTTTTCAGACAAAATCCGTCAAAATTAAGTGAGTTTTTGCTTGAAACAAGCAAAATTATCTGCCAATGGGGTGAGAAAAATAATCTATCTTTCATCTTGAAATAAGATTATTTTTCTCACCCCATTGGCAGATTATTTTGCTCGTTTTAAGCAAAAACTCACTTAATTTTGACTTTTTTTCTGAAAACAAGACAATAATTTTTACTTGTCTAGAAAATCCTCCTTGATTTAAGATTTTTTAGATATTTTGGCTGGAAACAAGACAAAAAATCTAAGTAAGAAAAGCATTTTTTGCAGTGCATTGCTTCGGCAAACACCAGCAAGGATCTCTGCTCTCAGTCATACTCTATAGAAAGATAGATAGAGGCTTTTCAGCTGTATTTAGTAGATATATCATCAGGATGCATCTCATATAACGCTAATGCTATCGCCTCTTGAACAATAATGACCTACAGATGATCCAAGAACCTATTTGTAGCCAATATAGATTGACAACAGAAAGACTGTATCAGTTCACATCCTCACACTCTCTGCAGCAAGCATCCTCTGCGATCAGGTTACACCTTGATTAACATCAATTTCATAAATGCATGACGACATATCTAATCTCACACTACCTGAAAGCATTCTTAATCCAGTTTAGATTCCAGCTAAAAGCTATTGCTCTTAGTCAGCTCAGCACACGTTGGTGCATATTTGAAGAAACACTGCTGAGACGTCTGAGGTTTTCTCATCCTCCCACGCCGCATGCTCTGTTTATTACATTTATCACATTAGCTAACTCAAGCAGGGCCGAGGAGTCCAGGAAACAAGCATATGTGTGGCTCTGCATGCAGCCTTGCACATATATCCGTCACATCCCACCTGGAAATCTATCTATGGTATGGTAAATATCAAAGAACCATCGCATTACCATCACTGTACTGCGACAGTAATGAAAAAATGCACCCTATTTCCAGTCAAAATCTATTTGATCACTGGCAAACAGACTATGAAACTGTATTTTTTAATCTTAAAAATGAAGATCTGTGAAACAGTATAAACAAAACACACGAACTTTGTGATGCTCAGATTTATATTTCAGTAAATGTTGCTTTACTATTACACCATTTGTATAATAACACGCATTTCTGAGTGAAACGGTGCAATCAACAAGAACTAGGGCTGTCAAACGATTAATCGCATCCAAAATAAAAGTTTATGTTTACATACTATATGTGTGTTTACTTTGTATATTTATTATGTACATATAAATACACACACATACAGGTATATATTAAAGCTAAATATTTATATGTATATATATTTATACCTGTATACAATTTAGATTATAAATAAATATAAATATTTTAGATATAAATCTAAAATATTTTTCCTTAATATATACATGCATGTGTGTGTATTTATATATACATAATAAATATACACTGTGCACAAATATACAGTATGTAAACAAACTTTTATTTTGGATGCGATTAATCGCGATTAATCATTTGACAGCACTAACAAGAACAAAAAATAAATATAGCTGCAAGCAGCGACTGCAAGCGATTCAAGTGCTTTAAGGCATTTAAGCAAATATGGGAAAAGACCATACATATTATTTTATTAGCCTGTAAGCACCTACATCAATAAATAATCAAAAATATTTGGCAAATACAGGTAATTTAGAAATTGTATATTTTGCATGCTTGTTTAGAATGTTGCATGTGCTCAAAAGGTTTCGAGTTTTCCTTTTTGGCTTTGTAGCATTCTGGACTAATTTGGACAGGCCCTTTTTCTAAACAACCCTGTTATAGCTTTTCAGATTCACAGTTTTACACAACCGTTTCTGAGTCAGTTCTGTGAACTTCCATAACTATCTTGTGTCATATATACTGTATACGGTTATTTATATGCATGTACGCTCATGTGAAACCATATCGCAGTGTGTACATTTGCAATATTTCGGTAATTTTGATATATTGCACAGCCCTAATAATTATTGACTTAGAGAAACGTCCAATTCAACCACACTAAAAAGCAAAAAAATGTTAGATAATCTAACATTTGTATTCCTTTTTTTTTTAATTATTGCTGAAAAGTTGTTATCTTGTACAGATGTGAGTTTACTTTGCTTTTGGTGTGAAAAGGTGTTTACATTTGCCAAAAATTTAACTCTTTATATTAAAAACAAACAAGCAAGTCCTTCCCAGATTTAAAAAATGACGCAAAAGTAACACATTATTTTCCATAAAAAGTAACTAAGCAATGTAATTAATTACTTTTTTAGGGATTATCTCAATACTGTAATGCATTAGTTATCTCATTCCATTCAGAAGTTATAGGTATTTTACTAAAAGTGGGCCTGCCCCTTTTGAATGTTTTGGGTGAGTCAAAAGTTTTTTGATAATTATTGATATTCCAGAGAATCTTTCTCCACTGGTTTGGGTGAAAGACCTAGAACTAGTTTGCAAAAGTATCCAAAATACACTCAAATTTTACCAGGCTCACAATTGAATCTGGCATGTGTTTTATCCAGCGTGAGCCAAAAATCCCAACCACAAAAGACATTTGAGCCTGTGACTGATGGTTGAGGAGTTATGAGCGATTGTGTACTTTTGATAGCTGTAGCGCCCCCATCTGGCCAATTAAGGTGAGCCTCGGCGGTGTGAGTACTACCATTCCTCCAAGTTTCAAGTCTCTATGACTTATGGTTTGGTCTGCACGATCAGTTTTACATGGAGATTGCTCATCCTTGGCTATTCTAACAATTACAATAGGGTTTCAGCTAGGGCTGTGAATCTTTGGGTAAACAGCGAATCGATTCACGATTCATAGGGTTTCGATTCGATTCAAGAACGATTTTTGCACATTCAGAACAATTCGATTTGAAATGATTCACGCTAAATTTCGATGTGATTTGATTATTAACAATTCGATTCTGCATACTTTAAGTGTATTCACAGGGTTATTTAAATTTTTTCCCTCAAATTCTTTATATGCTTAGTCAGGGGGCAAATTAATGGAGTCAGAGAGTGAATGCAATAAATAAATCAATTAAAACCTGTTTGTCCACTGTTAGATGTTAGTTTAATGATGCTATGGCATGAAATATAGCATATGTAGAAATTTACCTTAGTGAAAAGTAATATTTTTAAAATACATTTATTTCAAACCAGGTAAAGTTCAAATCTATTAACATATTTACTAATACATCCCTCAAGACTTTCATATAAAAATTATAATTAAACTTTATTTGAATTTCTAAATATTAAGCCTAAAATGTATTTTAATGTCACTATTGCTGAGGATTGTATTATCTTTGAATAAAAAGGTCTTTAAATGCAAGATTAAATTGTATCTGAAATACACTTTAGCACAATCAAATATACTTCAGTTCATCTTTAGTCGGACTTCAGCACTATACTTACAATTTAGCACACTTTGTGCCAGTTTAGTACTGGATACTAAAAGTACAACTGCAAGGTATTTTTTTATTAAGAACATAAATATGCACATTTATACATAGCATGAAATAAATATATAGAATATAAGAATAATATAAAGAAATGTATTGTTTTTTTATTAGCCTATGTAAGCCAACAAATCAATGTAAGCCTATGAATCAACGATTCACGATTCAAAAATTCATTTTCAAGATCAATGCATATGCATCGTCAGGTTTTGTAATCGATGCATCGAGAAAATGAGTGAATCGTTACACCCCTAGTTTCAGCACTATGTGCTTGAACCCTAATAACATCAACCACCCATATGTCTGGATATGCCTCTTCTGGGTAATTTGATTATCTTCTGCTTCTACTGTCAAACTAGGTTTCTTGGAAAACTTGATGGAAAGCTCTAATGGTTGATTCCATCTCTGGCCACATGAGAGTTTCTGTCCCTAATTCACTGCTGGCCTCCCGGGGCCACTCAACCATCAGCCCAAAACACACCCACACCATGAGCAAACACTTCAGAAATGAAGGACCACAAGCTTAAAGGTCAGTTGTCATGGCAACCCCCAAAGTGGGGCACAGAGGTGGCAGCGGGGGGCGTCTGCGTGTGGATGCTAACAGGACATATTGTTATGGTGTCATGAGCAATCAATACTCCACAGACCTACATACACACAAACCCATTTAAACACCTCAGCCTTCCCCGCCACAGTCTCTAGCCTTCTGGGACAGAATGTCGAGCAGCTTTAAGTCATTTTAAACACTCAGTGCTGCAGCTAAAATA
Source organism: Cirrhinus molitorella (assembly GCA_033026305.1). Taxonomy (NCBI): domain Eukaryota; kingdom Metazoa; phylum Chordata; class Actinopteri; order Cypriniformes; family Cyprinidae; genus Cirrhinus; species Cirrhinus molitorella. Next base: position 672,661 of record CM065137.1, on the reverse strand, counting down.
AATGGAGAGGAAACAGCCGACAGTAAAGGTCAAATGCATCTGGCTCAGACCAGCTCAGGAATGGACTGACAACTGCAATATGCAAATATTTGGTTTCTGCAGAGGAAAGGATTGAGGTCAATGATATCTGTTTTTTTTAAATGCATACAAAATGCAACTCATATGAACAATGACTTAAATGCACCTCTCCTACAATGAACATGCTTGTCATTAATTTATTTTATTTTTATTTTTTGGAGCATAAGCCAAGCATCAGGATGAGCCCTTCAAGGGAGAAAAAACATAACAAAACAAAAAAAGTTAAACAATTTAGTTACGCTTTTGATTTGCAAGTGAACATAGCTTCTCATCGAAATGCACGTTTTTGTGAAATGTTTTGAATTACTAAATATGAACCAAATACATAATATGGAATATAGCTGCAAGCATCAATTAAGGGGCCAAGCACTACAGAAGCAAGCAACCTCGCAAGCATCAGACCAACTGCAGTAATCAGTAACTGAAGCCATTTTAAGCTTATTTATTTAGTAATATGATTTAGTAGCTTATCACTTTTGTTATGTCAAAGCTTTGCAGAGATACAGCCTCAGACGTAGTCTAGCATCATGCCTCAAATTTGTTGAGGTGCTTTGCAAAAGCACTTTTTTATTAATTAAAAATCCATAACTTTGTGTCAGCACAGTCCGAAGATGATCTGATTCAATTTTGGTAGGAATCAGACCAATAGTCTAGGAGGAGTACGAAAAAGGACTTTTTCAATGTAATTCAAGTTGGCAGACAGGAAGTTTGGCTGACGATGGCAAAATTGATATCTATGTTTTCAGCATGACCCAAAGAAAATACAGAGACCAGTTTCATCACTATAGGACACTATACTCAAAAGTTATTAGTGTTTTTGAAAATTGTATTTTTAATGGTTAATGAATGGTTTCGCACTCTTGACCAATAGACGGTACTGTTACCATGTGGCATGGTCAGTGTGAGGTGACAATGGTGCACACATAGTTTGGTGTCAATATGTCAAGGCTTTGCAGAGATACAACGTGGTCTGGCATCATGCCTCAAATTTGTTGTGGTGCTATGCAAAAGAAGTTTTGTCTATCAAAACGAGATCCATAACTTTGTGTCAGCACAATCTGAAGATGATCTGATTCAATTTTGGTGAAAATCAGACCAATAGTCTAGGAGGAGTTTGAAAAAGGAGGTTTTCAACATTTTGTTTTCAACAAAATAGCAGATAGGAAGTTTGGCTGACGAAGGAAAACTTGGTATCTATGTTTTCAGCATGACCCAAAGAAAATACAGAGACCAGTTTCATTACTATAGGATACTATACTCAAAAGTTATTAGTGTTTTTTGAAGATAATTTGATTCAGTTTTGGTAAAAATCAGAGCAATAGTCTAGGAGGAGTACGAAAAAGGATGTTTTCAATGTAAATCAAAATGTCAGACAGAAAGTTTGGCTGACAATGGAAAACTTGATATCTATGTTTTCAGCATGACCCAAAGAAAATACAGAGACCAGTTTCATTACTATAGGATACTATACTCAAAAGTTATTAGTGATTTTGAAAATTTCATTATTAATGGTTAATGAATGGTTTCGCACTCTTGACCAATAGGAGGCACTGTTACCATGTGGCATGGTCAGTGTGAGGTGACAATGGTGCACACATAGTTTGGTGTCAATATGTCAAGGCTTTGCAGAAATGCAGCTTCAGACATAGTCTGGGATCATGCCTTAAATTTGTTGCGGTGCTATACAAAAGCAATTTTGTCTATTAATACGAAATCCATAACTTTGTGTCAGCACAGTCTGAAGATAATCTGATTCAATCAGAGCAATAGTCTAGGAGGAGTACGAAAAAGGATGTTTTCAATGTAAATCAAAATGGCAGACAGGAAGTACAGAGACAGAAAATACAGAGACCAGTTTCATTACTATAGGATAGTATACTCAAGTTATTAGTGTTTTTGAAAATTTCATTATTAATGGTTAATGAATGGTTTCGCACTCATGACCAATAGGCTGTTACCATGTGGCGTGGTTAGTGTGAGGTGACAATGGCACATACTTAGTTTGGTGTAAATATGTCAAAGTTTAACAGCGATACCGCCTCAAAATTGGTTCTCAGAATGACTCAAGGAATATATTGAGTATATTAGTGATTTTTGGCCAAACCGTTCAGAAGTTCTAAGCAAAAAAAGCCATTTTTCATATCTCCTGACCACTAGGTGGCACTGTGCTAAAACTGTGCAGGTAGCCTCAGGTCATGCCAGTCGTAACACATGCCAAGTTTGGTCTCAATATGCTGAAGCGCTGTGGAGATATAGCCTCACATCCATTTTTCCGTGCTTTTCGTCAAATTCGTTTGTATGTTATTTAAGAACGGTTAGACAAGTAATCAGCTTGAATTGCATAACTTTTTGCCAGCATGCTCTGAAGATGATCTGAGGCAATTTTGGTGAAAATCAGACAAAGTCTATGATGATTTAAAAAAAGTAGTTTTTTATTGCATTGCAATAAAAAATAATAATTCTACACCTTACGGTTCAAAAGTTATTAGCATAAACATAAGTAAAATTTATATTAAAATATACAGCAAGACCCTGCATGATTGGGTGTCAAGGTCCATAATTCTCATTAAATTTTGTTACGGATGCAAATTGTCATATGGCGTGACTTACCAAAAACAATGATTTTTAAAAATGAATAAATTAGGATATTTGTAAAAGTACTTTTTGCTCTGAATAAAAAGATTTAAAAACATTTTTTAAAGCAATAATTAAGATATGTACTCTTACATGGATTCAAGGTTTAAAGAAAGTATTACTTCTTACTTGTTGGTTCCACCACAGCACATTTTCACAGTGATTTTGTTTAAACTGAAAACAAAACATAAGATGGCTTAAAAAGAACAATCCTAAGAATTTGACACTTTCTTAATCCTTTAACTTGGACACCAATTAGTCATTAATCATTGGCTCTTATCGGCATCAGAGGACATAATGAGAGTCAGGACGCAGAGATCAGACAGTGCTCTGGCTCAGGTCTCGGTTTCTCTGACGTTTCTCTCAGGGGAAAGGGAGAGTTTGGAGCCGCAGAGCCAAACTCCAGTCCTTCACTCCAAAACAGCACTTACAGAAGGTGTGGACCTTCACTGAGAGCATCTCTTGGACTAAACGCCGAGACGCTACAGGATTGTGCAAGAACCTGTTAAAACTTAAAGTGCATTTGTAATGCAAGAACATCCTTATTTTATGTTCAGACGGTGAGAGGTTACATAGGCTTTATTGTTCAGCCTTAAAGGATTAGTTCACTTTCAGAACAAAAATGTACAGATAACGTACTCATCCCCACATCATCCAAGATGATCATGTCTTTCTTTCTTTGGAAGTTCAAACTCGGGGGAGCCATAGAAGTCCATTATACGGAGAAAAATCTTGAGATGTTTTCCTCAAAAAACAATTTCTTTACGACTGAAGAAAGAAAGACATGAACATCTTGGATGACAAAAGGGTAAGTACATTATCTGTGCATTTTGTTCTGAAAGTGAACTAATCCTTTAACTGGCCTTGAGATGTCGCTCATGATCACTGGACTCCATGTGAACTGTGATGAGCTGCAAGGACTCCACATTCCCGTGATCTATTGTTAGGAAGACCCTGAGCGCGTACTAAACAGCTGAATGATCCCAGGAATCACTGAAGAGCTGGTGGTCCCTCAAGTTGCCCAGCAGGTGGGCTTCACCACTGAGTTTAGGTACTGACTGCTAAAATACACCACGCAGCTGTAGAAGCATCAACCTTAGGATTTCACACGCTGACATATTAAGAGGGATATTATATAAAATCTTTTTTGTTTTTTTAAGAGTCATGTGTATTATAATTGCAAAGCCCACTTCAAACAAACCATTTATTCGAAAGAATGCTACAAAATGGCTCATTCAGGTTGTGTCACAGTTATGATACCACATACACAAGGACAATATGACTGTCCAAATTTATGAACCGATAGTTCATTCAGCAACCAGCCCTGAGAAGCAACAACTTGAGCTATACTAAGAAAAGGTTAACCAGTCACAAAAGATATAGCCTTAAAGGCACAGTTACATTTCAAGCATCATAGAGAGGGTGGAAATTGGTGAAACTATTTTTACTATAAGTAAGATAAAACATGTATTATAACAATAAAACAATAATAATAACTAGAATGTACATTTCCTGAAGAAAATGTGAGTGGGGCTTGCAGTGGTAAAAAAACCCTTTATCTGGTCATAGGCAGAGTGTTGTTAAGGTGTTCTGGGTGTTAGCACGGTGTTAGCATGATGCTAGCAACATGTTAGCACGATTAGCATGCAATTAGCATGATGCTAGCATGATTAGCATGATGCTAGCAACATGCTAGCAAGATTAGCATGTCGCTAACATAAAGTTAGCATGACTAGCATGATGTTAGCATGATGCTAGCATGCCTTTTAGAAGATGCTAACATGATTAGCATGAAGCTAGCAACATGCTAACAGCATTAGCATGCATTTTACATGAAGCTAGCATGATTAGCATGATGCTAGCAACACTCTAGCACGCTTAGCATGTCGTTAACATGAAGTTAGCATGACTAGCATGGTGTTAGCATAACGCTAGCATGTTTTTAAGAACATGCTAACATGATTAGCATGATGCTAGCAACACGCTAACACGATTAGCATGCGTTTAGGATGAAGCTAGCATGATTAGCATGACGCTAGCATCACGGTAGCATGTTCAGCATGTCGTTAACATGAAGTTAGCATGACTAGCATGGCGTTAGCATGATGCTAGCATGTTTTTCCCAAGATGCTAACATGATTAGCATGAAGCTAGCAACATGCTAACAGCATTAGCATGCATTTTACATGAAGCTAGCATGATTAGCATGATGCTAGCAACATATTATCATGACTAGCATGTCTTAGGACTTTAGCAGACGATCCTAGCACGTTTTAGCACGTTTTTAGCACTTAGCTAGGCGATGCTAGCATGATATAGCATATTGATAGCATGATGCTAGCTCATTTTTGGCTTATTTTAATCATTTTAGCATTTACTTATATTTTATTGCACAATTGAACACTTGGCTAATCACTATTAGCATGTAGCTAGTCATGGCTAGCATGTGCATTATGTTGGGAGGCCTATTTGCTAGCATGAGTGAAAATCCCATGTCTCTACGATGTAGTGATGCAAAGATATAGGTCTAGCTGAATGGTTGCTAGGGTACTCTGTTTGGTTGCTAGGGAGTGGCCAATGATGATACTCCAAAGGCTGCTTGTCAGTATGAATGATGTAAACCAACCCCCATGTCTCTATGACATTCAGATGTGAAGATATGCCTGTGTGGGTTCGGGTTGCTAGGGTGGTCAGTAACGGTTGCTAGGGAGTGGCTAGGAAGAATTTAAGGTGACTCACGATTGGCTGTTTGCTGCCCCGATTCAAACGACCCCACCCCCATGTCTCTATGACACTGTGATCCAGAGATATACATCTGTGCCATATAATGGCAGTCTATGGGATGTGTTGCTAGGGTGCCCTAAATGGTTGCTGGGGCGTGGCTAGGAAGTGTCAATGGTGAGTCACGATTGGCTGTTTGCTGTCCCGATTCAAACGACCCCACCCCCATGTCTCTATGATACTGTGATCCAAAGATATCCATCTTGGATTTTTATAATGGGGGTCTATGGGTCGCTAGGCTGGCCCAAATGGTTGCTAGGGCGTGGCTTGACTGCTTCACAGTGATCCTGAGAGTCTGATTGGTTGTCTGAGTAAAATGAACCCGCCCCCATGTCTCTATGACATAGTGATGCATAGCTATGTTCAATGCAAAATCCCAATGTAAACTACCATAGTAGGAAAAAAAAAAACTATTTCATGGGGCTTCCCTCACCATAGTATCTCCCATAGGCCGATTTTTGAAATTTTGGGGGGCTCTAGCGCCCTAGGGGTACAACTTACACCCCATTGCGAGGTATGTTCTCGCACAGCTGGTCAGCCTCTTCGAATGTAGTGATTTACGTGTTTCTACGAAATTGGAGGACGGCGCTATGCGCCGTCAAAGTCGGCGCAATGGAATAGATATACTGTTACCTAGGATTTTTTGGGCCAATGTAAGTCAATGGGAAAATTTGGGGGGGCTCTAGCACCCCCGGGGTACAACTTATACCCCATTGCGAGGTATGTTCTTGCACAGCTGCGAGACTAGTTACGCGCCGAAATGTTGCACGGATCAGCACACGGCATAGTAATAGTGAGGCTTTGCCTTTGGCAAGCCCCACTAATACTTTACAAACAAAATAAAGTTTATTTAAAAAAAAAAGTTTTACATGCCAGTAAATAGGTAAATGTGTTATTGTTATTATTATTAATATTTTTCCTTATTGTTAAATAGAACAAATACAAATAAAAATAAAATATAAAACAATTTCCCTTCATTTACATTGTGATTTTAAATAATAATACATTCAAAAATAAGATGTAAAACAATTTGGTTATTTAAAACTCTTTATTAATAATAATAATAATAATAATAATAATAATAATAATTCTATATATATATATATATATATATATATATATATATATGAAATATATATATGGAAAAATAGTATCTCATTCAACTGAAAAACAAAAAAAATAGGTGCATTTTGATATGAACTTGTACTTTATGAAATTAAACTTCTATTTAATGAATTATATGCAGTAATAATCATGTAAACTTATGCTACATGATTCTGGATAAATTAAAAAACTTTTTTTTTTTTTTAAATTGGAGAGGATTCTCTCATGATTCTGAAGAAAATTCGATTAGAAATCAAAACAAAATAATTTACTAGTGATTCTGACACAACATTCATTGCTTAAGTCTTTTTTTTTTTAAAATATATTCGATCAAATTAATTAATAAAGACTTAATTTACTACTAGAATCTCCTGAATGAATGATTCATTGATAAATGCCTTTTTAAACGTGCAGTTGTCGCCACCTCCTGGTGGAAGATAAACATTACAATACACACATATGTAAGATACTTTCATTTTGATCTCTATTATAGACATTAAGTGTTTATCCTCAAACTATAAACTTATTCTAGTACTTCTGTTATTTAAATGTCTGTAACACACAAATAATGATCATTATGTGATTGAAAGACAACAATAAGATTGCGTTTGCTTTGAAATGTCGAAACATCGGAAACTTATATATATATATATATATACATTAATTAATTACTAGATGATTATTATCACTATTGTTATTCAAAATTAATAAATTATATTATATATAAAATTTTGATTTTGATTTTTAAGTTTGTAATTTTTAAGACAGTTTTGAAAGGACAGGAAATTGTGAAAAGCAGAGGTGGAATCAGGAAGTGACTCAAGTCAGATTCAAACTAACAGACAAATAAGCACTCTAGATGTGTGTGTGTGTGTGTGTGTGTGTGTGTGTGCTACCCACCAGGCCTTATAAATATTTATTTCATTACAAATCTATATGTTTAGTAAACCCTGACTAACAGTATAAGTGGATTTAAGAGAAATATGGCCATTCCTCTGCTGTTTGCAGAAACAGACTGAGTTCAGCACAGCTCTGTTTAGAAAAGGCTCTGGGCTGCAATATGTTGCCATGATACGAATCCAGCGATGTTATAATATCACAGTTTATGAGACAACATTTCTCATTTACAGCGACCGAAGAGCTTCAGACCATCTGCTGACTCACTGATCCAATCCATCACCAATCTGTCATATTTTACGCATTATTAAATGTGATAACTTTGTCAGTGACATTGATATAATTTATAACGCTCTTCAAATCACATAAACACATTTTAACTTGGAAAGGTTCTAAAAGATGTCATACATTTATGATGCGGGTGTGTCCTGAATCCTCGCTGCCAAAGACTAAATGTTTCACATCTATTTTTAATTACAACTCCACTAGATCACAGAAGCACTATCTTGACAGTCAGATGAGGGGTTTTGGGTGTGGGCTATGTTTGCATGTATGTGTCTGTTCAGACGGGACAGGAAGGAGCGCTTTCTAACCACTATCTGGTCGGACGGATCGGCTCCACCTTCTTTCTCTGGGATGCAAGCGGCCGGCCGGACACTGATGTATGGTGGTGGTGGGGAGGGGGGGTCTCACGTGTCTTTCATCTTAAGCTTCATCCATCCGTAAGCTATTCTTAGCCCCGCGCGAGCGCGTGTATGTGCACGCATGTGCGCAAGCATCACATGAGTCTATGCTCAGACCCCACCTCCTGACATTTCAGATCAGTCCTGAGGTGAGGCCTGGAGTTTTCTGCGTTAAAAGAGCACTGAGGCCAAACCCACCGCACATGAAATATCTCCCAGCCTCAGGACACAACGATCTGACGACCAGAATTTAATACAACAAACACTGAAAACACTGGAAACACTGAGCACAGCGCAGATGGTAAATACGACATGAAATCAGCCCTGAATTGGTCCTTTTTACTGTTTTCAAGCTAATGTAATTTTTCTACATTTTCAAGTTCAAATATTTGATTTAATTTTAATATGCAGGTTGATTTTCTTACAAAAAAAAAAGTAACACTATCTTTTTACCTCAGATCAGCATAAAATGGCTTGTTTGCTTATTTGTAAACAGTAAAAACATTTAATATTTTATTTTATTTTATTTATTATTTTATTTTATTATTTTATTTTATATTTATTTAATTAATTTTATTATTTAATTTAATTTAATAATATACACACACATATACATATATACATATATACATATATATATATATATATATATATATATATATATTTTTTTTTTTTTACATGAATGCTGTTCTTCTGAACTTCAAATTAACCAAAGAGTTGTGGAAAAAAGTCATGTTTTCCACAAAAATATTAACACTGATAATAATAATAATAATAATAATAATAATAATAATAATAATAATAATAATAATAATAATTAATAATAATAATCCGAAATCCAACAAATCAACATATTAGAACAGTTTCTGAAATATTATGTGACACTAAAGACTGGAGTAAGGATGCTGAAAATTTATAAAAAAATCAGAAATCATATTTAATATTAATTAATTATAAATTAATTTTAAAGTTAATATTTAAAAAATGTATTAAATTGGAAAACAGGCATTTAATTGTCTCACTATTTCACAAAACCACTTTTTGTGTGTGTGTGTGTGTGTGTGTGTGTGTGTGTGTGTTTTTATTTAAATAAATGCAGTCTTACAAAAAAAAAAGTAACACTATCTTTTTACCTCGGATCAGCATAAAATGGCCTGCTTGCTTATTCATTTGTAGACAGTAAAAACATTTAATATTTTAATTAATATTTATATTATTTTTTATTTTATTTAATTAATTATTTTATTATTTAATTTTAATAATATACATATATATAACTATTTTACATGAATGCTGTTCTTCTGAACTTCAAATTAACCAAAGATTTGTGAAAAATGTCACGTTTTCCACAAAAATATGAACACTGATGATAATAATAATAATAATAATAATAATAATAATAATACGAAATCCAACAAATCAACATATTAGAACAATTTCTGAAATATTATGTGACACTAAAGACTGGAGTAAGGATGCTGAAAATTTATAAAAAATCAGAAATCATATTTAATATTAATTAATTATAAATTAATTTTAAAGTTAATATTTAAAAAATGTATTACATTGGAAAACAGGCATTTAATTGTCTCACTATTTCACAAAACCAAAGTTTTTTTGTGTATTTTTCATTGTATTTTTATTTAAATAAATGCAGTCTAGAACTTTTAGCAAGAAAACATTACCAGTAGTGTATAAATATACACATGCATGCATAAATATTTATTTATTTTATTAATAATAACTTTTTATATAATCAAATATAAATTTAAATAATTGTAAAAATAGTAAAAACGGTGGCACATTTACTCAAGGTTTATGACCCCTGGTTTATCATTATCCTCCATTTTTATGACTCAATCAAACCGGATGATAAAAATCCATTTCCCTCAGCCAAATGTGAGAATGTCAACTATAACATTTCTGAGTGTCCTTCCTTCTAGTGGAGTTAATGTCCTGTAGTTTTATTGCTGGGATGTCTTTGCTCATCTATAAACATCCTCTCTTTCGCAGACTGTTAAACTGATGTGGTGGAATTTGAAGGTTTTATGATTTTCTGAGAGAGAAACTGTAAACTTTACTTGCTGCCTCATTTGATGGCCAAGATAAGCAACTTTGAGGGAAGAAAATTGACTGCTGCAAAAGGACGCTTTAGTCATCTCGTTTTTGTCTTCCTTTAATGATTTCCCACAGAACTGACCTTAACCTTAAATCTGTGTTTCATTCAGAGCAACGGTTCTTTGTTCTCATTCTGAACAATCCTGGGGCTGGATTCACAAACATCTTCTTAAGAAATGAATTAAGAAATTTCTTAAGATAAATTCTAAGAAGTTCGTAAGAATGTTCTTAAGTGCAATTCTTGAAATTTTTTTAAGAAGTTCTCAAATATTCTCTTAAGAACATCTTAATTTTTTCTTAAGAAGAAAACGACACATCATATTTATTTGTGCGAATACACGGCTGAAGACGCATCGATAAACTCATACACCACGGATTGTCTTTCTGCAAATGATCCTAATAATCATAATAAGCCTGTTTTCTTCATGATCTTGATTGGCGCTCGGCTTCACGTTTTTAATGCGCCGTGTTTTTGAACAGTTACCTTTAAAGAGTCTGTCTTTAAGCTTCACCATCTGTTTGGTTCATTTTGGTGTTGTGTTTTTGATCCTCATCCGAATGAATGAATCCGTGCATTCATCTGCGCTAAAGACGACCCAAGATTATGTCACATATATAGGCTAAATAAAATAACAAATGTTCAACCAAACCTCACTATCTGACTCGTCTTTGTAGAGTTGCTACTGAGTTTCGTGTCAGCAAAAATAGGGTCACATCATGAGCGATCATTGTTTACATTATCATTCAGAGAACTCATGCACTTCTCTATTAACAGCCCTAATATCTATTATATGGAGTTAGCTGTTGTAATGCTTAAACATAACAATTCATTTGAAATAAACCAATAATCCATTAATTAATTCACACATTTTGGGATTTAAGACAGGTCTGGGGCTAACTTTAAGAAGTTATTTACGATGGTTTTTAAGAAGATTCTTTTCAAGAATTTGAATTCTTAAATTTTGTCTTAAGAACAATCTTAGGTAAAAAGTAGTGCTGTCAAACGATTAATCGCGATTAATCGCATCCAAAATAAAAGTTTATGTTTACATACTATATGTGTGTTTACTTTGTATATTTATTATGTACATATAAATACACACACATATTAAATATTAAATATATTAAAACAAAATATTTGTATGTAGATATATTTATACCAGTATACATTTTAGATTATAAATAAATATAAATATTTAATATATAAATCTGAAATATTTTTCCTTAATATATACATGCATGTGTTTGTATTTATATATACATAATAAATATACACGGTACACAAATATATAGTATGTAAACATAAACTTTTATTTTGGATGCAATTAATCACGATTAATCGTTTGACAGCACTAGTAAAAAGATAAGAATATTCTTCAGAAGAATTTTCGGGAATACAATATATTCTTAACTTTTACTTAACTTGGAAAATAAGAAGAAAATGGCAGTTAGGAAGAAATTTCTTCTTAAGAATGTTTTGTGAATCCGGCCCCAGATGCTCACTGTCCAACACAGACTGACTGTGAATCATGTGACCTCTAAAAGCATGAAACGGCCGAACACAGCTGCAGCACAGCTATAGATCTTCTGTGTATGAAGGATGCACTCAGATGTGGGGAATTATAATGACACCTGCGAGTCCACTAAAATGCTACGCTGTCTCCGGAGTCCTAGCGCAGCGAAGCACATTCCCTGAGCCGCTTCCGCTCACAAAGGCCGGACTGTTAGCAAACAAACTCAATAGGCCAACACAGGGGCTGTTTTCATCCGCTGAATGACTGGGGCCTTCAGGGCCCATAGCAAACGGATCACTGAATATCAATCTGTGTCCACATGTGTCCGCTATTTACAGGCTTTACTTTATAAGCAACCAAAACAACAAATGTGAGGCGCTTTATCTGGGAAACCGAAGGAACAGAGGTTCTTTTTTTCCAGTCGGAGACGCAGACAAATTTGTTTGGTTTCACGACGAGAGGTTGGTTCGACGGCACAATGGAGGATTCTGCTTGTGTCCACATTCTTGATTCAGCATTTGCTCTAAATTACCAAAACAAAATGATTTCAGATGATGCTTTCGGTTGAATTTCAGTTTCACTCAGTTGATATTTAAACGACAATGAATGCAATGTGTGTCCAATTCTATATTTTTTAAATAAATGGCATTGCTCCATTCTGACTTGCAGCACAGTATACTCTGTCATCTACATAAAAACAGAGTTTGTGCCAAGTGCGACTGGCATTGAAACCCTTTTGAATCCCTTTTTCTGACAGACCAGCAATAACTTTGCCAAATTATATATCAGCATTTCCCCTCCTTTTCAGTCAAATCCTCAGCTTGATAGAGATGCCAGCTGGCAAACTGTAGAGAATGCATTTGAGAATGAATTACAGCAAGGACAGCATGAGGAATAGGTAAGGAGTTTTTAAGGAAATTGGGTGTATTTCAACATCTTAGCGTTCCAACGTTCCTCTTTGCATTTTGTATTTTGCATTAAATTTTGATGAAAGTGAAAGAAGCAAGGATATAAACGGTCGCTTGAATTGGATGGACACGCAATAGCAAATGTAATCATTGTTCTTCACTACTACTAGTTATAGCATGAAATAAACACAAATGAACACCGGAAGGTATGATCAAGAAAAGAGTAACACGCAATAAAGTATATTAATCACAGAAAGACGTCAATAAAACAGCTTGCAAACAATGCCATGCAATGTCACATTTACCTCAGGAAACAGCTTTTTAGCTAGCCAGAAAAAAAATAACAAAAGAGATGTTTTTTCTAAATATTAGGGCTGTAATAAAAGTTTATGTTTACATACTATATGTGTGTTTACTTTGTATATTTATTATGTACATATAAATACACCACATACATGTATATATTAAAACTAAGTATTTATATGTATATATATTTATACCTGTATACAATTTAGATTATATATAAATATAAATATTTTAGATATAAATCTAACATTTTTTCTTTAACATATACATGCATGTGTTTGTATTTATATATGCATAATAAATATACACAGTACACAAATATATAGTATGTAAACAAACTTTTATTTTGGATGCGATTAATCGCGATTAATCATTTGACAGCACTACTAAATATTACATTTTTAATTAACCTGTTAACAATTTTCATGATAGATTTGTAGTTTTGACAAAGAATCGATATCTAATTATGAATGGTCTCAAATTGAAAAGCTTGTGAATTGGAATCAAAGTGATTCATGAAATCTGTGTCAATGCCCAGGTCCCAAAAACTAGTCACACCAGAAACCATGACACTAAATTGGTTCATTAGCTCGGTTCCAAAACCTAGTGAGCTGAACTGTTGTCTACTGTCTACATAGGCAGCATGCTACCTGAAAACTCAATGATACATTTGGAGCGCTCTACAAAAACATGACAAACAATTGATTGCAAGAAAGTTTGGTGTTATCATGATGCTAAGCTAACAACAGTGCTCTAATAAGAATAACAGCACATGGCATGCTAGGACTGCAGATTAATCGAAGGCGATGTGCATTTTGTCAGTAAAGCCGGTTGCGTAATCAGTAGTAAATATCCAGCATCTGCTTTCAGATGTAGCAGCATGTACTACACAGAGCCATAGCTCACGGAAAAGCTAAGCTTAATCGTGTTCATTAGTCAAGTCAAGTCAAGTCAGCTTTATTTATCTAGCGCTTTTTACAATAGAAATTGTGTCAAAGCAACTTTACAGTATCAAATTTGAAAGTAATATAATCAATAATTCAAAAGAAACTTTAAACAATTTTAGTTTGAGGCAATTAATCAATAGTTCCAAATTAATAAATTGTTTGTCCCCAATTTAGTTGTTGTCCCCAACTGAGCAAGCCATAGGCGACAGTGGCAAGGATGTGCATCTTTTGAGAATCAATTAATACAAGGAGTATAGAAGGCATGTCCTAGGTTTCTTCTTCACAGGACTGGGCAAGAAAAATAGATTTTCTGATTAATCGGTTTTTAAAATGACGTCAATTCGCTATTGATTCTCAAAAGCTGCACATCGATCTTTTCCTGTATTTATTTCAGCAAACATTTAAAACAAGATCTGATTAATGTGAATTGCAATGCTCAGGTGAAATGCTACAGTGATGCTATAAATCCGCAGAAGTATTTGACATCGCGGGTAAAGGCGCCATGATTTCCGCAATGAAGGAATGAATGTTGGATGACATGAGGCACTGTTGTTTACTACACATAATAAAGCACGGACGACCTTTGCAGAGTTTTCAGCTTCTGCCGTCTCTTTATATGATATGAACACACAATATCATCTCCAGCTGCTCTGAGATTCACTTCATTAGCATTTTACCATTTATATTTGAGAAAACTACCGTCATATCACATTCACCGCAGCTGCAAGTTCTTCACGGAAACTCGTCAAAATAAAAGTTTAATTAACGTTAAATGTCAGAAACATTTTACTATTTAGCAGTCTTAAAATTAATGTAACAAAAATGCCACTACTACTACTAATAATAAATATTAATAAATTGTTTGCCAAAAAGTAAAAGGGTTTAATTTTAAAATTACAATATATAAATAGCCCTACTTCATCAGGCGTATTTGGATTTTCTACACGAACAGTGTTCATTTTGACACCAAATGTTGATTTAGTTTTAGTCACAGTCTTTTGACTAAAATGCCATTAATTTTTGGTCATGTTTTAGTCATCTGAATTGTTTTTAGTTTTAGTCTAGTTTTAGTCGACTATATACCATAAGATTGTGGTCGACTAAATCTACAGTAGATTTAGTCGGCTAAAATCTAATGGGCTGAATTACAGTGTAACTAATTTTTTAAACCTTTCTCTAAAATGACGAAACTCATTATATAGGTTTCATGTTAAGGTTTTATCATGATAAACACAGATTTGCAACATGCCTTCATATTAAAATGAAATGGAACCACTTCTCATAAAAGAATCAGAAAACATGGTCAGTGTTAAACGAAATTAACACAAAAGAGTGCCTTCTGGCCTTCAGATGAAGATTTACTGCTGATCGCAGAACCAATCTTCACTGAAATATACGCACAACAATCACAGCTTTTGATTAAATCGCAATGGTGCGCACAAAAACTGGAAAAAAACATTTTAAATGAAAGAACTATTAATTATTACCTTCTGAATACAACATATAGTTGACATTTCTCTAGCATGGAAAAGTCTTTACGCAGAGACCCTTAAAACGTTGTCTAGGTAGGCAGCACACTGATTTTGACACAGAACTGTGGACTGAAAGCAATCAGTATGTTTACATGCTCTTTTATTGCTAAAAAGGTTGCTAAAGATGCAAAAGTGGCATTCAGGTTTGTCAACTCTCAACTAGGGATGGGCAATATGGCCTAAAAAATGTATCACGATAATTTCAGGTATTTATTGCAATAACGATACCAATGACGATAATACATACATACATATATTATATATATATATATATATATATATATATACACACACACACACACACACACACATTATTATAAATTATTTTCTTCTGTAAAATAGCAGATTATGTTATGTTTAAGTTGTGTTCCAGTAACTGTTCTGAAAAACATCACACAACAATTACACAATAATAATTCAAATCAAGTACAAGTACAATTCATGAACAAAAACATTTTGTGATATAATTTTTAAAATTGTTTTCAAAGGACAAATTTTGAGATTTTATGTTTTCAAGTGATATATCATTTCTTATGATTTCTAAAGCATGATGGCAACAAAGTAGGGCTGTGCAATTAATTAATTTTGACTTTTTTTCTGAAAACAAGACAATAATTTTTACTTGTCTAGAAAATCCTCCTTGATTTAAGACTTTTTAGATATTTTGGCTGGAAACAAGACAAAAAATCTAAGTAAGAAAAGCATTTTTTGCAGTGTATGTTTACATGCTCATTTATTGCTAAAAAGGTTGCTTAAGATGCAAAAGAGGCATTCAGGTTTGTCAACTCTTAACCTCCACTTGACTGTAAAATGTTGCTTTTTGCAACAACCCTAATTAAGATGTTTTAAGTGCAAGTGCATGTCCATGTGTCACAACTCCATGACATTTGCTGCGTCGCTTTGTGCGCAAGATCAAGGAGTCTGCGGGTGGCCATGTAGACTCACTCGCATTAACCTCCACACGTCACTGGAGCTCGCTTGATCTTCCTCGTATTACAGCGCCTGCTAAATCATAGAGCAGCGCTGAGAGATAATGACAAGGGTCTCACCCTCCAAACCCAGAGCGAGCGTGAGAGCATCCCAGATCGTGCCGTCGTACGTCAACGCGCCAACTGTAACATGAAGGTACGATCGCGTTTATCACCCCTTTAACTGCTCGCACTGGGAGAAGCACGTTAATGGTGTTATAACGACTTTCAGATGGTGCAGAGCAGTGCGCTGGATGACAGGATCAGATGCCGCCCATCAGCTGGACAGCATCTGTTAGTGAGGGTGTGTAGCCCTCGTGTTTAATGGAGTGAGCTTTTCCCAATCCCCAAATCTTGGAACATGGGAAAACGGGCCACAGGAGTTGGAGAAAATCCAGAGCTGAGAAGAAACGACACTTGCCAGATGTTCCCATCTGTCTTGAGCAATATCTTCTGTAGTCCAAGGTTCATGAGAGTCAGTGTTGTGAGAAGTAGGGTTGGGAATCGAAAATCTGGAATCGGATACTTGTTATAAAATAAAAAGTTCGATTCCTCTTATCGATTCCTGTGCGCATTTATTTTCACCTGGCAATCTGGCAGGACCTTCCGCGAGTCCAATCTGCCAGGACTTTACACTGTAAAAAAAAAATCTGTAAAATTTACGGTAGAAAACCAGCAGCTGTGGTTGCCAGAATTGTACCGTAAAAAATACAGTAGCAATGTTTTACAGTTTACGGTTTTCAGTTAAATTTACAAGTAAATACCATAATTTCATTAACTGATATAATTTTAATGTACCAACCTGTTGAAGTACTGAAATCTGTTTTATACCCTTGTAATACACTGATAACCACCAAAAGCAGGTGGTGATGAGAAAGTCACATGATAAACTAAAGCCCATCACAAGCAGCTTTTATAGAAGGTGCACAGTGTCATTCACACAAACACTAAACACCATCATGTCAACACACATGAAACTGAAATAATGCAATGAACATTGCATTATTGATTCATTGCGCATCCTGAGTGCCCATCCCCGGCGACAACGCTTGTAGCTACTACTGTTTCAGCTATTAAAATAGTTAAATTTTGTATGCAATAGTAAATTGATTATAATTCGTTTCGTTTTACTATTACATTAATTTAGAAAAAACGTTTGGAGCATTTTTTGTTCGTTAAATACTTTTTCTTTTTTAAAGTACCGAACAGCAGCCAGCGGTAGACTGTTCATAGTCTGTTTGATCAAATTACCTTCTCAAATCATCATGACTTGTCTAAAATAAAACCTATAGATCTAAAACGGTTAAAGCAGCTATAAAACAACGTTAGTTTAAATGTTAAACCTCGATAAATGTCCACTATTAGGCGCATATCCAATTGAAGCACACTTTGCAGAACTTGGAGGTGCCAGCACGATCATTTGCATTTTTTCAGTGGAAACAATTTTAAATTATCCGTCAGTTAACAAAAGTAAGAGTAATACATCATTCGAAATGTAATTTGTGTGCACTCGCAATATCAAAAAAACAAAGGCAAGAAAACAAACATAGCTTTCTGGCATCTTGTGGCATCTAGTGCAACACTAAAATGAACAAACATGATACATATATAAATATAAAGCTTTAAATTATTACTTAACGAAATGAAACAAATAAATAAACTTTTTCATTATGTAACCTAAAGATGCATTTCTCTCTGTGCGTCCAAAGATAGATTGCAATAAGGGTCTTTGCAACACGATCTCAGAATGCACTAGTTAATTAATGAATCATTCAAATATTTTCTTAATGTTTCCCCCGAAACATTCATTGTAATTACTATTGCCGGTGCTTTGTGGCAAGATGGTGTTGTGTTGCGTCTTTCAGATATGCTGTTCTTATCGTTATGTTCTGCTTATAATGACATACGGGCTTATGATTTGATTAAACGGTGGCACAGAAAATAAACATGTTTGATATATTAATGTTTGACTTTTGTTATTGTTGTTTACCACATTGGAATCGAAACCGGGAATCGATAAGAATCGGAATCGATAAAATTCAAATGATACCCAACCCTAGCGAGAAGTATTACCCTCATCCGCCTCGTGAAACGAGACCCAAACGTCTGAACAGAAGAATGACCAGACGAGAAGGTGGCGGAGCCCTGAGGTGTTTGACCAAACAGTTCCCTCAGGAGCGGGACAGTTCAGAGAAAAACCAACTCAAGTGCAAAGACCTCATTTGTGGTGAGAGAAAAACAAGTACTAAAAGTGTTGGCCAGGCTAGGTTTACTTTGGCCTCAGTCTTTCCTCTGCAAACTGCAGGGGAGCAAATGGCACCTTTCCCCTAAGTGAGCTAAAGACCTACGCCAAGTATTAGGCAACTCAAACCGTTAAACATCTGCACAAAGTACATGATCTGTTCTGAAGCAAAAACACAAGCATTCTTGTTTATGCAGCACTATATTTGTACTGTTTTTATGGCTCTCCATTAATGTTCAAATATTACATCACTGTTTCACTGCCTGCACTACTGTTGCGCAGAGTATGTGTTGAACATAAAAAACAACACGCTTGCTCATTCTGTCAACTTAGTTTTCCTTTATACAGGGTTCCCACTCTAAGCCAAATGTCAAATTCCCTGACTTTCACTGACTAAAAAGCTGAATTTCCATGATCTATAATGAACGGATCCATCCATTTGCAAGCTTTATTTACTTGTTTACAAATGTTGTTAGTACAAAAACTATGGAAGCCCGTTTCTGCCACTAAAGATAAAACTCGCAATTCTGACTTTTCTTGCAGTTGCAAGTTTGTATCTTGCAATTCTGACTTTTTTTTCTCAGAATTGTGAGATATAAGCTCATTTCTGAGGAGAAAAAATACTGATATATTCACAGAACTGCGAGTTTATATCACACAATTCTGACTTTACTCTCAATCGTGAATTTATATCATGCAATTCTGATTTAACTCACAATTGCAACTTTTTATCTCACAATTCTGACTTTACTCTCAATTGCGAGTTTATATCATGCAATTCTGACTTTATAACTCACAATTGAAAATTAACAAAAAAAAAAAAAAGTCAGAATTGCATGTTTGTATCACGCAACTGTGAGAAAATAAGTCAGAATTGTGAGAAGTCGCAATAACCTTTTTTTTATTTTTTATTTAGTGGCGGAAACTGGCTTTTTCTGTACTATTTCTACAGAAATTAATGTATGTTTTTTTATGATCTCAGGGTTAAACACTCTGAAGGATTTATTCTTTGTAATCAAGTTCATCATTCATTTTTTTTTATTTCTTCACATTTAGTTTTGCTTCTCTATCATCTACTTTTCACGCTCAGTCTTTGAAGTGGACATTATGTAGCTCTTGAAATGTACATTTTCCAGGCATGTTTGCCTTAGTTATCAGGTACATTTTCAAGAAAACCTCAAATTGGAATGACTCTAAATATGTCATATGGTGTGAGTATCAAGTGAAAATATTAGCATATTCCTTACACCAGTTTTTAAATGCATTTCTCAAGGTAAAAAGTATTTTTACAAAAATCATGCATTAAGCTTTCCTGGAGTTTTTTCGGGAGTCGCACCACATGACATGACTCTTCACACCTTGAACAACATGCACCACATGATATTGCAGTCAAGTTTTGTCAACTATTAATAAGCATTAATAGGTCAAACTACTTGTGGTTTCTTTGAAAGAACTTCATTTACCCTAACTAGGGCAAAGACCATAGGATTCCCAAGACGTGTCAAAAATGCAACGCTTATTACAGCCGTGAAGCCCCGCCTTCTTAACGAAAGAGCCAATCATTGATTAGTAAAGTCAGCGCATCACTGCAGCTGCTGTTAGAAGTCCCGGTTGCTATAGAAACAGTCAGCGTTCAAAGATGTGCGCTCAGTACTGCGCATGCGCACTGGCTGATAGCCTGAAAGATAAGCCTTTTTTAAGGCTATTGGAGCACAAGGAACCATATTTAGGAGGCAGTTCTTGTCAGATTTCATTGATGATTTCAAATATGAAATTTAATCATAAACTTGGTGAACAGTTTTGGAGAATTTTATGTTTCCCCATTTAAAGAGATAGGAGCTGCACTTGCGCCCGAGAGGCGTTTCAAAAGATGGCCGCTAAGTGGAATGCCTTGCATTAAAGGGACTTTGACTAGGGCCCTATAAAATCTGTTTGATTTTTTCCCAAGCTTTTTTCTTTTTTCTAAATTACATATCCGTTTAAATTTTTCTAGACTCCATTTTAATGGATAAAATAAGACGTATAACTCAAAAAAGCATGTCTAACTAATTGAAATCATGAAACGTACACAATTTAACAGTAATTTATAAAAAGTGTAACAAAAATCATATTTTTATGGCCCTATGAAATATGTTTTTTCTCAAATTCAGTTTTATTTTTACAAATCCTGCTTACATCTATTTAATTTTCTCGATTCCATTTTAATTTAAATTTTAATTCCATTTTTCCAATTAAATCTTTTACGGCAAATAAATTCTGTTTTAATAATAATAATTGTATTATTAGCAGTAGTGCTTTTATTTTGACAGGTTGCTGTAAAGACCTTTAAGTTTTTTTTAGGTACATGATATGACGGTAATTTTTCTCAAAAGAAATGGTAAAGTGCTCATTAAGTGTCTCTCAGAGTAATTCTAGAGATTATATTTGTGTTCTTGTAGTCATGCGGCAGAGGCTGAAAAAACAGTGAGCACTTCAGTATGTGTGTAGTAAACAAGCAACACATCTGCGCCATTCATTCACACAGAAACACAGAGAACTTGCAGGATTCATATTTAAATAGTATTTTTTTGCAGCTTAAAACACTGCAAAAAATGCTTTTTTTACTTAGATTTTGTGTCTTGTTTCCAGCTAAAATATCTAAAAATTCTTAAATCAAGGAGGATTTTCTAGACAAGTAAAACTTATTGTCTTGTTTTCAGACAAAATATGTCAAAATTAAGTGAGTTTTTGCTTGAAACAAGCAAAATAATCTGCCAATGGGGTAAGAAAAATAATCTATCTTTCATCTTGAAATAAGATTATTTTTCTCACCCCACTGGCAGATTATTTTGCTCATTTCAAGCAAAAACTCACTTAATTTAGACTTTTTTTTCTGAAAACAAGAAAATCCTCCTTGATTTAAGATTTTTTAGATATTTTAGCTGGAAACGAGACACAAAATCTAAGTAAGAAAAGCATTTTTTGCAGTGAATTCACACACTCGTTTTGATTTAAGTTTACTGACCTAGTTTTGATTTATTCATGCAAAACTTGGCAAATGCCATGACATTCCACATTGTACAGTAAATTCCACTTTTACAACTGGATTCTGTCTGAATTCCCCCATTGCAAAAATCATAGAGCCCTACCTTAACCAACCTGGCATTTTCTTTTTTCCATATTGGTTGCACCAAATGACTTTGCTGGTTGCACCACAGGACTTTTGATATGGCACTAAAGTCGTGTTAAATATTAATAAGTATTAACACGCCAAACTACCTGTGGTTTCTTTGAAAAAAACTTCAATCGCCTTAACCAACTACTCATAACCTGTGGTCATTTGGTGAGCAATTACAAAGCAGTGCTGAAGGCTGGACTCATCACATCCTCCAGTGCTGATGGAGTCTGTCACAGCCTCATCTGCAGGATGAATAATCAAGTTGCTCCTGAACCGGCTACCGCCTTACATGGGAATCGCTTTTTAAGAGGATGTTGGGAAATGGTGTTTTTCCTGGCTTGCTTTAGCAACCATGGTCTGGGACAAAGTGAGATCAAACTGAAAAAGCAGGCATGTTTCCTGCCACTGAAAACATTAACGTGTCATATCATATCTGATGGAGCCCCAACCTCAGTAGAAGCTTCCTAGCCGCTTTAAACCCAATATGCAATCTTATTTTCAATTGCTTGCTTTAGTTCTGCTGATGTGGAGCACCGCAAACCAATAATTACACCTGATCATAAGTCATAAATGTACTTTCGATGCAATTTATGATGCTTAACAATACGCGTGACAGATCAACATGGCGTCAGAATGCATGGAAGTCTATGAGTACTGAGGCCCACCCATGCAGCGTGTTCACCAGCCAGACGATCCAAAGCCATGCCAGAACGACTGTGGTTTGATTTCGCTCCAGAAACCTCAAATATCTCCGAGAGGGAGACTGAAATATCTGGAGTAAAAAAATAAATAAAAAATCCCTCTGCTCAAAGCAATCCAGTAGCATACGGTCATTAACCACAACGGTTAAATTACCATAGGACACACTGTTGTAAAAAGCACATCAACATTTCATAACAAAGCCAGATGCAGTGTGGTTTTGTCATCTGGGTGCAATACCTTGGCATCACCACCTATAGATGATCAACCCTACAACAGGATTAGCTTTACAACGAACCACGTTCACAGCCTGGCAACTTGTTAGAAGCATGTCGGAATCATGTTTTGAACAGGAAAACTTTACTAGGTCACGACAAATGACTAGTTGGCGTTTCGTTTGGTCCAGTCCAAAAGGTCTGAGTCAAAAATACATAGATCAAGCACTGTTTAATAATGAAAACAGTCCAAAATAATAGTTGATCTCATGGGAGGAAGCATTATTATGAATTATTTGCAGAGACTATTATTTAAAGGAACACTCCACTTTTTTGCAAATAGGCTCATTTTCCAACTCCCCCAGAGTTAAACAGATGCGTTTTACCGTTTTCGAACCCATTCAGCCGATCTCCGGTTTTCCTGGTAGCCCTTTTAGCGTAGTTGTGATTTTCTAGGCTGAAATGACTAGGAACTATACTCTCATTCTGGCGTAATAATCAAGGAAATGTGCTGCTGTACTATGGGTGCACAGGCGCAATGATATTACGCAGCACTTGAATATAGTTCCCAGCTATTTTGCTATTACCTTAGTGGCTTAGTGCTGGTCACGTTGGAAGTTACCTAACTGGGGACTATATTCAGGTGCTGCGTAATTTTCTTGATTATTACACCAGAATGAGAGTATAGTTCCTATCCATATCAGCCTAGAAAATCACAACTTTTCATTTTCTGCCGGTCTTCGTACACGATGCAACTACAGAAGTATTAAGTTTTAAATAGGAAAAATATCGAAAGTCTTTGGTTTTATTTTTGAGCGCAATGCTTATGGTCTAATCCGATTCAATGATTTATGCTAAGCTACGCTAAAAGGGCTACCGGGAGAACCGGAGATCGGCTGAATGGATTTGAAAATGGTAAAACGCATCTGTTTAACTCTGGGGGAGCTGGAAAATGAGCCTATTTGCAAAAAACGTGGAGTGTTCCTTTAAAGCTGCAGGCCGTAAGTTGCCTCTTTGTCGCCATCTCTGTCTGAACACCTGCAATTGCAGTTAATTGTGGAATTATCTTCATGTGTGGGTTGTGCTGCGGCGGATGGAGTTTTGGTAGCTGTCAGTCACCGCAGCTTTGTGGATATTCACTGTATTTAGGAATCACAGATGAACAGATTCAAATATATGGCCCAAATAAGAATTTTTATTGTATATTGTCATCTAAGAGTAAGTAGCAAGTCTAAAACTTTTGTTCTGACCAACTGAGGAAAAACACTACAGGTTTTTAAATCTAACGATCGGTTATTATCTCATATCACACCAAACTAGCAAGATATTATTACTGTTATACTGTTCTCAAATTGTTCATGTTAACATCAGCATTGCATGACTGTGTATGTATTGTGTATTAGTGTTTCTGTTTCTGTACAGTCTAATCTCTGATTGACATAAAATTCAGATTTCGTATGAAGAAATTATTTTAGCCGAAAAAGCAAATCATTCTTCCTTAGGACCGGTGTTCTCTTTAAAATACAAAACTTGTGTAATCCCACATAAGCTATCTCTATCTGCAAACAGATGCACATTTAAAACTGGAGTAATCTAATTTGAGTCACTTGTGTTTCATAAGCATAAACTTTTTGGATTACAACCCGCAACCCAAAAAATAAGTTTAATTATTTCAGCCGCTGTGAGAAAAGGCTATAAACTATCCGTCACCTGCAGCATTCTCACATGCGATAAAGCTACTATCCGGACGCCTTCTTTATGTTTACAGTCGTGACGTTAATGACGCAGTGGCATGCTGGAATTTCCCATGAAAACCTACAGTACACTCAATTTAAAAACATTATTATAAGCTAACTGCTGTGAATCGGGATAAAGTAAGGCCATAGTTTTGAACACTGGCTGGTTAAGTACTTGCTCAGAAATGTATTTTGTATAATTTTTAATCAAAAAAGTTAAGGACTGCAGCTTTAAAGTTAAAACGCCTTTATAGAATTGTTTCTTACAAACGTACAGCTTTTTGCTTCACAAGATGATAGAATGGAGTGGTGTGGATTACTTGTGGATTGTGATTTTTTTTTATTCCATGGAATGTCTGGATACTGGATTCTGATTGGCTGGCAGGTGTGCAGTGAAACTGTTTAATGCACAGGTAGTTAAACAGGTAGTTTAATTACCATTCTATATTAATGTGCTGCTTCAATTAATGCACACTGAGAGAGAGAGAGAGAGAGAGAAAGAGAGAGGTTGAAGATCTTATTGTGCTGCACACATACATAAACTCATTGTCAGCATTCCCCATGATTCTTATTAATAAAATAGCCTAGATACTAGATTGCAACATTTTATTTCTAAGCAACAAATGCTGTTTTTGAATTAATTAATTATTTGTAGAGAGAGATACGCAGACACGCGGCATTCAGGTAACACACAACTGTCATCTCTCCCTTTCTGTCGCCTTCTCTCTCTGAATTGATACTTTATACATTCATTCATTCATTTATTATTTATTGCCATATCAGCTGCAATGGCAAAACAGATAACAATTTTAAAAATAATTAATAAATAACATATTTATATAAAACACTTACATAAATAAAAACATCAATAACAACAAAAACATAGAATATAAAACGCTAAATTACATCAAAGGAGGTTTTTTAAATTCACTTTAGTTAAAAACTCTAATATTTTTAAAGGGTTCACATTTAAAAACAAATCCTTCAAGGTTTTTTCCATTAAAAAAACGTTGTCTCATAACCGATACTTTATACAAATAAATGCTATAATTAATTAAAAAAAATGTGATCTTATCATAATGCTAAATATAATGTGCCTAACTAATGAAAATAACTAATTTTTTACCCAAAAACTGCACTGCAAAGAGCAATACTAGTTGCAACTTGTCTAGAAATTTGCAAATAATCATGCAATAAGCGGATAATCAACGGCTTGCCGTGCATTAATGATTTTAGAATCCACGTCGTGCATTTAAAACCCTTTAATGCACTAATCCCTTACTTAATCAGCCATATTTCTACAAATCTGATGAAGAAACTCATCCACATCTTGAGGGAAGAGTAAATTATCAGGAATTTTTAATAACTAGATCAACGATTCCTTTAATTATAGAGGTTGATTAGCTGACTAATTGTTTATTCAACCTACCAACTACTCAATTTAAAAAGTTTTACACGTTCCTCATTACAGGTAAACGTTCAACACAACACAACACATTCCTGCGCTGCGGCCAGGCAGCAGAGATGAGCATTACCCGGCTGTAAAGAATGGCGAAAGAATGCGTGTTAAGTCTTAATCCTCAGAAACAGTGAGTGATCTGAGCTTCGGAAGACATATCCTGTCTAAAAACATGAGAAAAGAGCTTCTTTTCCTGAAAAACAGTTCCTCCACAAACAAGACCAAACGTCAGTTTCAGCCCATTGGCAACAGACGCAGCATTGGATGGCTCTCTGGGGATAGACGGACAACTCACAGGAAGTTCAGAGAGAAGCACTGGCCAGCAAGTAACTTTTCTGACCGGACAGTGCCAGAACTCTGGAGCGAGAGACTAATTCTCTTAGCGGGGTGTTGTGTTTGGCACGAAGAGCCGGAGCAGACGGATAAGCCTTGACACGTTGCTCCTCGCGGGGAGAGCTGCCCCGAGAGGAAGAAATCTCTAGCGCTGTCCAACAGACGCAACAAGAGACAGCGAGAGAAATCATCTAGATGGAGAATGACCAATATGGGCTTTTCAAACCCATTTCCTAACCCAAAACTGTTCATACACTCTTTAAAATAAAGGTGCTTCACGATGCCACAGAAGAACCTTTTTTGTCTAAATGGTTCCATAAAGAACCTTTAACATCTGAAGAACCGTTCTGTTTCACAAAAGGTTCTTTGTGGCGAAAGAAGGTTCTTCAGACTATAAAAGAGTAAGAAAGAGATGGTTCTTTATAAAAACCTTTGACTAAATGGTTCTTTGTGGAACCAAAAATGGTTCTTCTATGGCATCGCTGTGAAGAACCTTTCAGAGCACCTTTATTTTTAAGAGTGTAGACTTCCTCACGCGAGTAAAGCATAGCAAATGACAAACAAATCAGTCTCTATATATTGAATTTAGTACTCCGTCCATAGGTTTGCACTGTATCAGTAACTGATGAAATGAAAAATACGCCTAATGGAAATGAGTTAATTGCGCAAAAAATCCCACAGATCACAAAAAGTTATTACGCTCGCTACGCGTTTTTTTTTTTTTAGGCAATTCAAAAAATAAATACTTCACAGAACTGCAATGGAAACGTTTTTTTCTTTCTCACAGTTGACCATATGCACGGATTACTTCCTTGTTTAGATAAGCCAGCTCAGTCATTTCCGGCCAGCTGTACTGAGCCCTAATAGGACTGTCCTTTGCCTTCTGTGTTTTCTCTACATAATCCATTCACAATCAAAAGGAAAGTTTTTTTTTGTCTAAGAGGACCAAACGTCCATGTATACCATTTCAAGAATGACAAACACTAGTTTTAAAAAATGACATGAATAAATCCGCTAAATATGCGCGAGCCGTTGCTGTGATTGACGGTAATAACAGAGCAAAACATCTGACAAGCCCATGTCAAAAACAGAGCTGTGCGTTCAATGATTCAGACTAAATTCAGAGTAACAAATCTACAGCAGGAACAAGTCTGTGTTGTTGAATATAGGCTATTTAATAGCTTTTACAATTCAAGAGAAAACGATGTAGATAAAAGATAAAATTTTATCTAAAATATTTCAAATTCATATTGATTCATATTGAATGCATTATTTATTTATTATATGATTAATATTTAAGTTTTTCAATTTGTAGTGCGGTAAAAGTACGAACATTTGTTAATCGAAAAGCAAGAATAGGGAGTTTAAATGGCAGCCAATAACTAATCCTCTGCTGCCATCTTTTGGTTCTAAGGGTAATTTCATATCAATCTTAAAAATTCGTTGTTTTCCGTTAAAACACTTTTTTCCCATGTCGTGTTTATGAATGAAAAGTGAATTTTTGAAATGAATTTTATTGCACAGCGCACAGCTGTAGAGCTGAAAATTAATAAAAGCTTTAAAATAATGTAATATTTGTGTTCATGACTATGAAGGCAATTTATTGACCAAGAATACTATTAAGACGTTGTTAAAAAGAAGCATAACGTAAGCCTAAACACGTTATGATAGTGTTTAGCTCTCAGCATTTAAATGTACAACTATTACTCTCCTGGGATTTTACCAGGCTCCGCATTTAAATTATATGTTGTTAAATAATATGAAACTGAATGCTCATGCCCCTATCATTATTTACGATGTTGCAATTATTATTTTTCTCAGTTTCTGATAAAAACGAGGCAGGAGAGCAGTCTCAAGAGTCTCTATCCATCTATAGCACATATAAAATGAGTCTGACCGGAAGTTTATGAGCTGGATATCATTATGTGGAAGATCTAAAAAACGCTCTGTGCATATGGTCAATTACAGGTTAAATATAGCCTAAATCCCACTAAAATCCATTGCCATGGCTTATTACATTGGTTGATGGAAACGGTGTCATTTCATACGTTTTTAGTCGGCATTTATAAAATATCGGCATTCTGTAACGGAAACGTGCCTATTTTTGCTGATTTGGTTATAAAAGTGGTTGCTCATCATCTTACAGAGTCCTCAAAAGGTTGATTTCAAATAAAATGTTTTAAAGTTGTGAGTCAGAGCTGGTTGGTTTGGTTCGGTTCAGGATTTAAAACTCTATCCTCCAGTTTCACAATCAAGGCTTAAGCCTAGTCCCAGACTAAAACGTAAATCTGAGCAGTTTCAGCTGCACTGACTGACCTTAAAATATATCAGTGCCTTTATCTAGTCTCAAGATGGACACCAGTAATGTTATTTTTCTAAGGAATGTTAATAAAAAAAATAACTTAAATGACCTAATCCTAGGTTAGTTTAACCCTTGTCTGTGAAACCAGGCCTATGTTTTTTAATATCCGAGGAGAAAATGAATTGGAAGTACACCCATTCCAGACAAAATGACAAAAATCATTACTACAGCTCATCCTAGAGATTCTTATTAGATTCAGTTGTTCACAATATTTAACCTTTTCACAGACAGTCCATTAATCTTATTTTTAGAAGCATGTATTCAAGTTACAACACCAAAATGTACTAGCAAATCTACAAAATAAGTTTAATGTTGCATTATTTTAAGAATAAAGTCAAAATTATGAAAATAGTCACAAATGTAACAATATTTTGAGAAAGTTGTAGCAATACTAGATTATTCTCAAACTGTAACTATGATTAAAGTAGTGCAATGCATGAATCGACTTTAGTCTCATATTGCTACCACTTTAGTCTTGTCATTTTGACTTTGTTCTCAAAATATTATCACTTTTATTCTGTACTAAAACAATGCAGTACAATCAGAAATGCATTAAATAAATTACACAATTAAATCCAGATTTTGCAATTATGTAAAATTGTCCATTAGCAAGGTGATTAGTAGATTTAGGAGCCAGTGCCAAAAATGGCCAAATATTGTGAGATTCATTTGCTTGGACAATATACAGTTCATCACATGTGAGAACAGGTGGTTTGTTTTTGAATCAATCCAAACAGTGTTGGCAGCGATGTATTATTTCTGCTTCAGTTTTCACAGGCCAAGTGAAGGAGGTCATAACACAGCTGTGTTCGCAAAAAAAAACGTATTTAAGCTATGGAAACTATTCTATGGATAGTGACTGAGCGTAACTACACAGAGAATGCAGGAACACATACTGTAGTCGAATAACAGGAAAACAAAACTTTTATGAGGGATAAAATTAAGCAAGAATATGTAAAAGAAAATTCTGAAAAGTAAAATGATCTAGAAAAATATTAAAATTGTGTGATTTTTACTGAAGCACAGATATGAACTCTAAAGGACATGAGAAGAGTTTGCATTTAATTCATAGCTTTAAGCACAAGGTCACATTTTGTATCATATGGAGTGAAGCAGTTCACATTAAATGTGAAAAATGCAGCTTTATTGGTTCAGCTAAAGCACTTTTTCCATGAAAATGCTATAAGGTTGCTAAAGGAGAAGTCAGAGTGTGTTCGTCCTCTTTTTCTGAAGGTTTACATAAACTCTGAGGGTGGTCTGGCGTTTCTGGAAGAAGATGTAAACCTGACATGACAGTGTGTATGTGCGTGATTGTGATGCACATGCATGTCCGTGTATGTTGTGCGGCAGGGTCAGGACAACAGTGCATTAGCACTGTTTGTGTATTTGAGGACTTAAGACAAGTAAACATCAGATGCTCTCAGATGCATCAAGTTTCAGTTATTATTTTGTAAATCTCTGTAGTCAGCATATATAATCTTCATGATGCTGGCCTCAGAGCCGTAAGAAGAAAAAGATATGATAGACCATGCATATATATTAAAGTATTTAGCAACTAGGATCAGATTAGCCAATCATAAGAGGTCATTTAAATACAAAAGTCTTAAAGGGACAGTAGCAAACCAGACAGTTTAAGAAAGTGTCAATTATGATGAAAATGGAAAAGCAGAAATCTAGTTTTAAACATTGTTGTGTATTTCTTAGAAATATACTTTTTATATTCATGATGGCTAAACCTAACCCTAATACCAAAAAATGTAATTGACAAAAAATGTAATAATTTGTCAACAACATTTTTTTCACCGTCTCGAAAATGAGACGATAGCGAAACTAATTCGTTTTGAGTGACAAAAACTATGACTATGATCTATTGACATTTTCGTCAACGAATAAAAACGAAACAAAAATGTTTGGGATGGACGATTTAGAAAGAGATTCATTTAGAACGAATCTCCTGCGTGGTTAGCTACATTTGAACTATAACATGGACTATCCAGCGAAGGGTTGCCAGGTTTTCACACTAAAACCCGCACAATTGCTACTCAAAACTAGCCCAAAAAGCGTTTTGAGGGGGGTCCCCCATTAAAAAATTGCATTCTGGGGGGTAGGCATGGGACGATAACCTGTTTCAAGGTAAACCGCGGTTTGAAGAAGTCACGGTTTTAAAACCGCTAAAATTTCCTGTCATACCGTTCCTGCGGTATGCGCATTTTTTACGTGTCAACAAAGGCGGAAAGTGCAGAAATCCCCCAGCTGTGTGCAGCAAATAGCGTGAACGAGTCACACCCCTCCTGATGTTCTTTGCAGATGGCGTTTTAGAGCCGATCTTTGAATAAATACTTACATGTCGTGCATCAAATATAAATCTGTGTCATTTTCATTTCCCCCTTTCAGCCCCGTTCTAGACAGAGACCCGCCCTCCGTTTGTTTCAGTGTTGAAATAAATACTATTTGGCTTGCTTACCGAAGCAGATAACATGGCTAATTAACTAGCTAACCTCAACCAGTTTCCTTCCTCGTGTTACTTTACAGAGTGAGGAATAGCAGACTAAGGGGCCGTTCACATGTCGCGTCTTTTGCGCGCGCAAGTTCGTTATTTCAAATGTAGCCGCGCGGTTTGTGCGCGCGTCGCGACCGAGCTCGCAAACCGCGCGGCTACATTTGAAATAACGAACTTGCGCGCGCAAAAGACGCGACATGTGAAAGGCCCATGGAAGCGACGCGGTCGCGACGCGCACATTTTTCCAGGCGCGTCCGCACCGCATCGAGATAAAGCAGTTCAACTTTCAGAATGCCGCAAGCGCACCGCGAGTCATGTGACCAGAAACAACCAATCAGCTTCATCCTTCCCCGTAACAACATGGAAAGCTCAGCCAAGATGGATGAACAGCTGAGCAACGCTGTTACAGGGATAACCATTTTCAAATAAATGTAGTAGCAGAGCTACTGCAAGCGATGTTTAGTGTTGGAAATCCATTTATGCTTTGCTGTAACATCCGTGTCTTTGTGGAGAGCGCAGGTCATTGTTACAGCAAAGCATAAATGGATTTCCAGTACTAAACATCGCTTGCAGTAGCTCTGCTACTACATTTATTTAAAAATGGTTATCCCTGTAACAGCGTAGCTCAGCTGTTCATCCATCTTGGCTTGGCTTGGCTTCCCCGTAAGGATGTTGTTACGGGGAAGGATGAAGCTGACTGGTTGTTTCTTGTCACATGACTCGCGGTGCGCTTGCGGCATTCTGAAAAGTTGAAACTGTTTTATCTCGATGCGGTGCGGACGCGCCTGGAAAAATATGCGCGTCGCGACCACGTCGCTTCCATTATGAGCGCGCAAACCGAGCGGCTACATTTGAAATAACGAACTAGAGCGCGCAAAAGACGCGACATGTGAACGCGGTGCGGACGCGCCTGGAAAAATGTGCGCGGGCCGTTCACATGTAGCGCCTAAAAACGCGTGGAAAACGCGAGGCGCGCCGCTTCCCCCTTCTTTCCAAAGCGCTCTGTAGCTTGCGCTTTCTTGGCGTCTGCCACAATGACCTGCGCTCTCCACAAGGACACGGATGTTACAGCAAAGCATAAATAGATTTCCAACACTAAACATCGCTTGCAGTAGCTCTGCTACTACATTTATTTAAAAATGGTTATTCCTGTAACAGCGTTGATCAGCTGTTCATCCATCTTGGCTGAGCTTTCCATGTTGTTATGGGGAAGGGTGAAGCTGATTGGTTGTTTTTTGTCACATGACTCGCGGTGCGCTTGCGGCATTCTGAAAAGTTGAAACGGTTTTATCTCGATGCGGTGCGGACGCGCCTGGAAAAATGTGCGCATCGCGACCTCGTCGCTTCCATTATGAGCTCGCAAACCGCGCGGCTACATTTGAAATAACGAACTTGCGCGCGCAAAAGACGCGACATGTGAACAGCCCCTAATGGAAGCGACGCGGTCGCGACGCGCATGCGGTGCGACGCGCACATTTGTCCAGGCGCGTCCGCACCGCATCGAGATAAAACAGTTTCAACTTTTCAGAATGCTCGCGTTTTCCACGCGTTTTAGCCCTAAGGGGCTAACATGTTCACATGTCTCGCATAAAAACGCATGGAAAACACTTTGCGCGCCGCCTTCACCTTAGCATTCTATAGCATTTGCTTCCATGGCATCTGCCGTTGCTAAGCAACCACGACTTGCGCTCTTTAAGGAGACGTGTATGGAAAGCCATTAGGTTCAATAATCGCGTGCTTTTTATCGCCGTGTTATTATTAAAACGCCGATTTCTTAACGCCGTCTGGCGTTAAATAAGCGCCGTCTGGCGTTATACTAACGTCGTACGCCGCCACGCGTTTAAATAACGCCACTCGCCGATCGACGTCACATTGACGTTGCACGCCACTCAATATTCAAACGTTAGTTCATTTGAATAGCCCTTCCTCTTCCGGATTCACCGGCTCTACGGCGAGTCGGAGCATCCAGTTTGCAAGAGCGCCCATAAAGATGATGGATGTTAGGATGATTTTATACTTTAATATATAACCCATTTTTTTAGAGAACAATGTCTACAGCAAGTAATCATATTAGGAGATGCCTATATCAGGGATAAGGGATCACATTAATGCACAACTTGATAGTTTGCTCGAAGCATCACCAGAGCATGGAGAGCAAAGTCTTGTAGACAGGCAGGCCCGTCTACACATGATCACGAGAGAACTTACTACTGAGAACGATCTAGCAATACATATTATCTAGCAATACATATTACCTAAAATCCCCACTATCTCTAATATGAAGCTAATAACTCGGTGCTTCCATCCACCTGTTTTTAATGCGCATTTTGGTATAGTCTATTGCATAAAAACGCTGGTTGGCAACGCCAAGATGTGCGATGTCTTTGCACAGTATCATTTTGTCAATCTAAAATGCTTGAGCAAAGTCTCAAAGTGCTTTGTTATTAACTCATAAATCTGTTGCCAAACAGCAAACTCTGAAAATAAGCTCACATGACCGCGTTTTATCTGCGCGCTCTGAACCTTTTACAGTTCCGAATAATGTCTTATATCTATATGACAAAAAATGTTATTACTTTAAGTTGCTTTCCTCGTTTTTCTATAAGAAAAAAAAATCTAAGCGGTCGCGCCAGTGCCTCTTATGGGAAATATTTGTTTTCGTGCCGAATGAGAGATTTCGGTGCGTTTCAGTTTCTCTTTAAATTCGTTTTGGTAAGACTTTTGTATGTTGTTTATAACGAATTCCATTATAATGTGTTTTTTTTATATAATTTGTCTGTTTCTTAAATAAATTCGTTTTGGTTAGACTTATGTTGTTTATAACGAATGCCATTATAATTTGTGTTTTAGGCTATTTTAGAATTTGTTTCTTAAATTGGTTTTGGTTAGATTTATATATGTTTATAACGAATGCAATTATAATTTGTGTTTTATTTTATAATTTGTTTCTTAAATTCGTTTTGGTTAGATTTATGTAGCCTATGTTTATAATGAATGGCATTATAAATTGTGATTTATTGTATAATTTGTATATATAAATACACTATAATTCGAATATCTTCTCATAATTGTGCCCCCCATGAAAACAAAATTCAAAAATTTCACAGGAGTAATTCTCCCTTATCAGCAATGTCAAAAATTCACTTATACCACCACCTTCATCGGCAGCTCTCTCACCAAGTATCATCATCTCTAAACACAACATCTAATTTTGGGTTAAATCTCTGACGTCTAAAGGCTCGAATAGCACTTTCCAAGATGTTGCCTATAAAATCTAAAACTATAAAAATTATAGTGTATTTATATATACAAAAATAAAACACAAATTATAATTGCATTCGTTATAAACATATATAAATCTAACTAAAACCAATTTAAGAAACACATTCTAAAATAGCCTAAAACACAAATTATAATGGCATTCGTTATAAACAAAGTCTAACCAAAACGAATTTATTTAAGAAACAGACAAATCATAAAATAAAACGCATTATAATGGAATTCGTTATAAACAACATACAAAAGTCTTACCAAAACGAATTTAAAGAGAAACTGAAACGCACCGACATCTCTCATTCGGCACGAAAACAAATATTTCCCATAAGAGGCACTGGCGCGACCGCTTAGATTTTTTTTTCTTATAGAAAAACGACGAAAGCAACTTAAAATAATAACATTTTGTCATATAGATATAAGACATTATTCGGAACTGTAAAAGGTTCAGAGCGCGCAGATAAAACGCGGTCATTTGAGCTTATTTTCAGAGTTTGCTGTTTGGCAACAGATTTATGAGTTAATTATAACAAAGCACTTTGAGACTTTGCTCAAGCATTTTAGATTGACAAAATTAGCATTACAGATGCTGTGCAAAGACATCGCACATCTTGGCGTTGCCAACCAGCGTTTTTATGCAATAGACTATACCAAAATGCGCATTAAAAACAGGTGGATGGAAGCACCGAGTTATTAGCTTCATATTAGAGATAATGGGGATTTTAGGTAATATGTATTGCTAGATAATACAGGTCCTTCTCAAAAAATTAGCATATTGTGATAAAGTTCATTATTTTCTGTAATGTACTGATAAACATTAGACTTTCATATATTTTAGATTCATTACACACAACTCGAAGTAGTTCAAGCCTTTTATTGTTTTAATATTGATGATTTTGGCATACAGCTCATGAAAACCCCAAATTCCTATCTCAAAAAATTAGCATATCATGAAAAGGTTCTCTAAACGAGCTATTAACCTAATCATCTGAATCAACTAATTAACTCTAAACACCTGCAAAAGATTCCTGAGGCTTTTAAAAACTCCCAGCCTGGTTCATTACTCAAAACCGCAATCATGGGTAAGACTGCCGACCTGACTGCTGTCCAGAAGGCAATCATTGACACCCTCAAGCAAGAGGTCTGTGGGAAGGTAAAAAAAAGTGTGGCAGAAAACGCTGCACTTTTAAGAGAAGAGGTGACCGGACCCTGAGGAAGATTGTGGAGAAGGACCGATTCCAGACCTTGGGGGACCTGCGGAAGCAGTGGACTGAGTCTGGAGTAGAAACATCCAGAGCCACAGTGTACAGGCGTGTGCAGGAAATGGGCTACAGGTGCCGCATTCCCCAGGTCAAGCCACTTTTGAACCAGAAACAGCGGCAGAAGCGCCTGACCTGGGCTACAGAGAAGCAGCACTGGACTGTTGCTCAGTGGTCCAAAGTACTT
Source organism: Cirrhinus molitorella (assembly GCA_033026305.1). Taxonomy (NCBI): domain Eukaryota; kingdom Metazoa; phylum Chordata; class Actinopteri; order Cypriniformes; family Cyprinidae; genus Cirrhinus; species Cirrhinus molitorella. The sequence continues at coordinate 636,769 of CM065137.1, read as the reverse complement.
TTTTCGGATGAAAGCAAATTTTGCATGTCATTCGGAAATCAAGGTGCCAGAGTCTGGAGGAAGACTGGGGAGAGGGAAATGCCAAAATGCCTGAAGTCCAGTGTCAAGTACCCACAGTCAGTGATGGTCTGGGGTGCCATGTCAGCTGCTGGTGTTGGTCCACTGTGTTTTATCAAGGGCAGGGTCAATGCAGCTAGCTATCAGGAGATTTTGGAGCACTCTATGCTTCCATCTGTAGAAAAGCTTTATGGAGATGAAGATTTCATTTTTCAGCACGACCTGGCACCTGCTCACAGTGCCAAAACCACTGGTAAATGGTTTACTGACCATGGTATTACTGTGCTCAATTGGCCTGCCAACTCTCCTGACCTGAACCCCATAGAGAATCTGTGGGATATTGTGAAGAGAAAGTTGAGAGACGCAAGACCCAACACTCTGGATGAGCTTAAGGCCGCTATCGAAGCATCCTGGGCCTCCATAACACCTCAGCAGTGCCACAGGCTGATTGCCTCCATGCCACGCCGCATTGAAGCAGTCATTTCTGCAAAAGGATTCCCGACCAAGTATTGAGTGCATAACTGAACATAATTATTTGAAGGTTGACTTTTTTTGTATTAAAAACACTTTTCTTTTATTGGTCGGATGAAATATGCTAATTTTTTGAGATAGGAATTTTGGGTTTTCATGAGCTGTATGCCAAAATCATCAATATTAAAACAATAAAAGGCTTGAACTACTTCGAGTTGTGTGTAATGAATCTAAAATATATGAAAGTCTAATGTTTATCAGTACATTACAGAAAATAATGAACTTTATCACAATATGCTAATTTTTTGAGAAGGACCTGTATGTATTGCTAGATCGTTCTCAGTAGTAAGTTCGCTCGTGATCATGTGTAGACGGGCCTGCCTGTCTACAAGACTTTGCTCTCCATGCTCGGGTGATGCTTCGAGCAAACTATCAAGTTGTGCATTAATGTGATCCCTTATCCCTGATATAGGCGTCTTATAAAATGACTACTTGCTGTAGACATTGTTCTCTAAAAAAATGGGTTATATTGGGTTAAAATTTTGATTTTCCTAACCTACTTGTGTGCTTTTTAAAATGTTTTAGACCTCATAAAATAGAAAACAATATGAGTTTAAAATGAACTCAGTAGTCAGTAATAGCATAAATTATTTTTCAATAAATTTCCTCTCCCTAAAGTAAATATGATTTACTTTTATACCAAGTATAAAAGATATTTGCCCAGAGAATCAAATATGTTTTAATACAAAATGTATCATGTGCTCAATGTACTAACTAGACACATAACAGTGTTTGTTGCACATTTTAATGCACTGATGATAATGTAGGTAGGCTACTAATTCGCCTATTTTAATGTTATTTGCGCCGATATATGTTTAAATGTATATTTTATATTATACAATCCTATTTTTATCTCAGTTTATTAACTTAAATCATAATTATTAACTTACAAATCATAAAGACTTTACATTTCATTTTTTAGATCAACCATTTCAGTGTCTTGTTGCAGTGACATAATTTTTAGTGGTTGCTTGTTGCCACATATTGGCGCATCAATGCAATTACAATAACTTAGATTTGAAGTGTCGACTTCAGTGTTAATGTTTCTAACAGGAATAATAATAACTATTTAAAGACACTAAATAGACTACTGAAGCTGTTTCATAACCAAAACGACTACTCTTCGGATGAATTCTGAATGTGATCGTCAAAAGTTCAATAGGCCTACATTTAATTAACAAAACTGTAATGCTAATAACAGGCTGATCACATTTAATTAAGAGATTTTACTAAAGGCTACAATAATTATAACAAAGTTGATTAAATTCATACACAATGTGTGCTTTAACTTTATTAAACCTAATGTGATGAAATCAAATTAATGTATTGCCTCGTCACATAGCCTATTAACGAAATTAAATAGGTAGGCTACATAGCTGTCACGTAGATAATTAAAAATAGCGAAATAAGGCAAAAGTGTATTTGTTTACATTCCTGAATAATACTGTCAGTCATTTAATATTTGGTACATTAGTCATTTAATATTTAATACATTGATGAACGCTAGAGCACTGACTGAGGCTCTCGAAAATATGTTATCTTCGCTGTTTTTTATCTTTGCAGCACCAAAGCAGAATTAATATAAGATAGGCTAAGTAATTTATAACTTGTTACTGGAAAAAAAAACCCCGAGGTCTGGACCTCGGGGACCTCAATGGTGGGTACGGCCATGGTTATATATTAAAGTATAAAATCATCCTCTAACATCCATCATCTTTATGGGCGCTCTTGCAAACTGGATGCTCCGACTCGCCGTAGAGCCGGTGAATCCGGAAGAGGAAGGGCTATTCAAATGAACTAACATGTTTGAATATTGAGTGGCGTGCAACGTCAATGTGACGTCGATCGGCGAGTGGCGTTATTTAAACGCGTGGCGGCGTACGACGTTAGTATAACGCCAGACGGCGTTAAGAAATCGGCGTTTTAATAATAACACGGCGATAAAAAGCACGCGATTATTGAACCTAATGGCTTTCCATAGACGTGAAGGTTTAGGCAAAATAATAAATGAATCGCGACCGCTTCGTTTCTATTATAAACGCGCGTCTACATTTGAAATGACGCGACATGTGAACGGCCCCAAAAGTATTACCTTTCTGCATTAAATGGAGAAGAGACAGAGCGCGCGCGCGCGCGTGTGTGTGTGTGTGTGTGTGTGTGTGTCCGCGCGCGCGCTCTCTCTCTCTCTGTATGTGCACATATTCTCGTACATCACTGCTCCAAACTTAATCCAGGGAAGGTGAACATTCCTGCATCAAAACTTGGACTAAAAGATGCATGTGTAGAAAAGGAGCATGTCTCCAAAGACCTTGTTGAGCTGCAGGTTTAACAGCTGCATTTATTTATTTATTCATTTATTTACAGAAATTAGCTTTTGATTATGTTTTTGGTTACTGAGCTGCATGTTTAGGTTTAAGTGACTGCACCTAATTTAATTAAGAAAAATTCAATTATTCATTTTAATTATTAATCTGACATGTTTACTGCTCCAAAATGTTCTATATGTTTCTTAAAAATAAAATAAATTGTGTCAGTGGAAGAAAAGCTGTTTTTTTTTACCCAGACATTTAAAAATAACATATTTTAGAGTTGTAATCTAAACACCGTGAAACCGTGATATTTTTATCTAAGGTTATCATGCCGTCAGAATCTCATAAGGCCCATGCCTACTGGGTGGTAAAATGCACATTTTTTGCTGGGGTTCCCCTGATAAATTCATACTTTAGGGGCTAAATATGACATTATTGGGGTTGCTTCAACACAAGGACATCAAAAACTCCCAGCGGAAACCGTGTAAAAGTAGCCGCGGGAAAACTGCGGACTTGGCAACACTGATCCGGCGGGACATAAACTGGCATACATTTGCTGAATGTCTCATAAAACATTTGAAAATGTCAATATCTGGGAGTAAGAGAAGAGCAGACATATGGTTACATTTGATGAGTATTCACGTTAACACACACAGTTATGTCTTAGGTGAACGTAAAGAGCTGTGAGAATAGCGGACATGTGTCAGTACATTGCATCTGTGCATTTGGTTTTAAAGGGACAGCGTTGACGTTAATCAAGCAACAAAAGAGAAAATCACTCACTGCTCTCTTTAGTAGCCCTAATAAAGATTACCCTAAATGTATTTATATAAATATGTTAAATATACTTCAACATATTTAAACATGTTAAATGTTTTTAATGAATTAAATATTAAGAATCATTACTTCATAAATGTCATTAAGTTTCAGAGGAGTTGGACCACATGACATTTTAGTCTGAATAAAGCTCGTCTTGTCACAAAAAAAGTAAAAAAGTTTGGGGTCAGTAAATGTTTATTCATTCTTTTTTTTTTTTTTTTGAAAGAAATGAATAAATTGTTACATTAATAAAAAGTGACATAATAGATTTACATTGCTAGAAAAGATTTATAGTTTGAATAAATGTTGTTCTTGAAAGAAAAAAATACAGGTTCAAAAAAGCAAAAACATTGGCGGCACAACTGTTTCCAAAACTGATAATTCTACTAATAATTGAGAATATCAGAATGATTTCTGAGAGATCATGTGACACTTAAGCCTGGGAACCTGAGTAACAGCTGATGAAAAATCAGCATTGCATCACAGGAATAAATTATATTTTAAATTATATGAAAATAAAAACCATTATTTTCTATTGTAATAACATTTTGTAATATTACAGTTTATTTTCTGTATTTTTGATCAAATAAATGCAGCCTTGACTTCATTAAAAAAAAATTGCAAGTCTTACTGACCCCAAACTTTTGAACGGTAGTGTTGTCAGTGTGCATCTCTATGATGTTATTTTATGTTTTGTGTTATTTCTGCATGTTGGTTTGACCACATGACTTTAATTTGGCAGACAAACACTATTTTATAAATAAATATAAAAGATTACACCAAGCTAAAAAAAAATATCTACTGTAGAAGGTGATGACAAGTCCGTTTATGTATTTAATTTTTAAACCATTTTAAGTAAATGAAAAGAAAAAAAAGGGTATGTGACTGACCCAAAACTAAATTACGACCTTGACTAGCATTAAGTGCACTTTGGGGAAAACATAAAATGCAATAAAAGCGTTTTAAATACTTCGGAGGATTTACTGCAAAACTCCAACTGCCAATTCTTCTGTAGTTTCTCAATCCTTTCCTCAACAAATGCCCTTTTTCAGTCTCTCTTACTTCCAAGGTCAACATATAATCAAGCTGTGTCTTCCGCCGTTACTGGGTTCAGGCCAGTCTCTCTAAGGACATGTGAGCCGGTCCTGCAACCGGGGCTCCACCGGGGCTCCAGAGCACAGCAAGCATGCAGTATATTGAGCGTGTACTTCCTTCCCACCTGCGAGACCATCCATTAGAAAAACGACAGCGTTTCAGCTGTTCTGATTTTCCACCGTTGCCTCTTAAAGCACGCCGTCTCAAGCTGACAGTCCTGGAAGCTCTGGAAAATGTGCGAGCTTTGCATCCTTTTGGTCTTGTGAAATTCCCACAGTGGAGGTTCATACTGTGTTTAACGTTATTCCGAGGTCTGTGTAAGTCATTTGCGGAGTATGCAGCCTGATTACATCGAAATAATATCATCTGTCTACACCAAACACTCAACCGACACCGAAATTCATAATGGATCACATTCAATATTCCATTTCCTAAACTTGTGACAAGCTAAATATACAAACTGTAAGCAAATACTTCTATCCAAAGCAACTTACAGCACAAGGACAATTCTCCAGAAACATCCTGGTTAAGGCCTGGTTCAAGAACGCACTGATGATGAGCTTTGACCACACAAGATGCCCTGTTCCAGTTCTTTCAATGGGAAAATGATTCAGTGGAAATACTTCTGGAGTCAAAGGCATTTACAGCCGAAAGCAAGAAAATATGACTATGTTTCGTTTTCACGTTCTAAGGCGCAAGTCATTTATTATACAAGAAAAAAGACCCACGGTGGCCTTTTCCTACGGCAGGTTTATCAGAAAGTAACGATTTTGTTATTTTCGTCTCTCTGGATGGAAACGTGTTTTATGAAACTCCAATTTTGTGCATAAGTTAATAAAGCATGGGTTTATGAATGTACAGTTTATAAATACACACGATTAATTGTTATCCCTAAGTGAATTGTGAGCAGTAAAACTATTACACTAACTATTTCAAGTGTAAAAATCTTAAAAAAGGGCTTTCCACTCAAATAAGATTGGCATATAAGACAAAAAGTAAGCAGATTTTACTAACAGGCTAACCTGTCTCTCTGTAAAAAAAAAAATATATATATATAATAATAATAATAATAATAATAATAATAATAATAATAATATTATTATTATTATGATTTTATATATATATATATATATATATATATATATAATAATGATGCTGTCATCTTTCTAAGGTAACTTTTCCCCCTTCCTGTAATTTGGCTCCAACTCTCAAGTAAAAATAATCATTTTGACCACTCAGTAAATATTCATCCATTCATCCCATTTAATATTTAACCTCATTAAAAGAAACAAAAAAGTTTTAGTTAGGAAAGTTTCTTAACCCTTTAACTGTCACTCCCCATTGTGAACATAGACATGAAAATGCACTATCCAAATGTAATTTTTTATAATTCATGAACAAAAACATTTTCTAATATGATTTTCATGTACAATTTCCATGATAATGCAATGTCTGATTTTAAAATGGTTTCCAAAGGATGAATTTTGAGATTTTAAGTCTTCAAGTGATATATAATTTCTTATGATTTCTAAAGCGTGATAGAAAAAAAGGCAACAAAGAAAGTCTTTTTGTGAAAAAGGTCTGAACTCCTGTTATGAAGTACATTTTTTGAGGTGCACTCTTGTCATAAATTAATCTATTACTTTTCCTACATAATTTGTAACACAAAACAGTGGTAAAATATCAATTTAGGAGTCTTAGACCTTTCCAACGATATATAGTTTGTCATGATTAGATTAGGATTTATTTGAAATATGGTGAAGTAAACGTAGGCGTCCCGGTGACGGGACGGTGACAGTTAAAGGGTTAAATTTGATTGATTTGACATGGAATGACCCAATACTGAGGTTGACAGAGAAACTATAAATCACTGTTTAAAACACAAAAACAGCTTTGGCAGCCAATAGCCGAAGGAAATCTTTGGATCATTAATAGAAGTCTAACAGTCAGCCTGTCAATCACTGCACACAGCCTCATTGAGAAACACATAAATACATGTGTGGGCCAGAAACAATAACACATCACTTGACAAATATTAATAAACTCGGAGGTGCTGTTATTTGAAGATAATGAAGTGGACCACACTTACAGTTGAGGTTAAAATTTGCATACACCTTGCAGAATCTGCAAAATGTTAATTATTTGACCAAAATATGAAGGATCATACAAAATGCATGTTTTTTTTTTTGTACTGAGCTGAATAAGATATTTATCATAAAATATGTTTACACATAGTACACAAAACATAGTTGAATTTTGTTTTAATAGGAAAAGTGGGTACTAAGGTTCCTTGACTATGATGTACAGTTGAGGTCAAAAGTTTAATTATTTTAGCAAAATAAGAGGAATCATACAAAATGTATGTTTTTTATATTTAGTACTGACCTGAAAAAGAGAGTTCACATAAAAGTAGTAGTCCACAAGACAAAATAATAGTTGAATTTATAAAAATGACCCCATTTAAAAGATTCTCAATAACGTGTTAACTATATGATCCACAGCTGTGTTTTTTTGTTTAGTGATAGTTGTTCATGAGTCCCTTGTTTGTCCTGAACAGTTAAACTGTCTGCTGTTCTTCAGAAAAATCCTTCAGCTCCCACAAATTCTTTGGTTTTCCAGCATTTTTGTGTATTTGAACCCTTTCCAACAATGACTGTATGATTTTGAGATCCATCTTTTCACACTGAGGACAACTGAGAGACTCATATGCAACTATTACAGAAGGTTCAAATGCTGCTCCAGAATAAAACACAATGCATTAAGAGCCGGGGGTGAAAACTTTTGAACAGAATGAGGATGTGATGTGTACAGAAGACAAAATAAGTCACATTTACCCTGATCTTCAAATTAAAATGCATCAAGGATTTTTCTAAAGAACAGCTAGCAGTTTAACTTTTCAGGACAAACAAGGAACTCATGAACAACTATCACTAAAATAATTCACAGGAAACAACAGAGTATTAAAAATCAAGGGGATGTAAACTTCTGAACAGGGTAACTATTATTTTGTCTTGTGGACTATTTGTCTTTTATACGAAGTGTCTTTTTCAGGTCAGTACTAAATAAAACATGCATTTTGTATGATTCCTCTTATTTTGCTAAAATAATTAAACGTTTGACCTCAACTGTACATCATAGTCAAGGAACCTTGGTACCCACTTTTCCTATTAAAACATCTAAACAGGTTTTGAAATTACACCACAAACCCCCTCATTCTTAGCTTTTCTGCTGCATAAGCACAATATAAAATATAACATCTCTATGCAATAACTACCTAGACAATAGGCTGAAGGATTGCTCAGTACTACATCTGCTTGAGATATTGAGATAAACTTATTTTAAAGTGCTCAAACACTTATTTTAAACTCTCAAAATTGCCTCAAACGAGTGTACGGTGCATGCCAATGCCACTTTTTCCCCTATGTTTCAGTGATTCATTTGTGGCCAAAACTAACAGCGATCAATAATGTGAGAGCTGCAGAAAGAGTTGGTTTGCTTTAAACAGCAGCACATGTTTCATGTGTAACGCAGGTTTGGAACGCCAAAGAACTGCATTGGAAAAGACATGACAAGCAGAACCAGTTATTTAGGTTTGAAGTCCTGAAAGTGTAAAGGCTTCTTTTCTGTATAAAGCAGTAATAATTTTTCAGTAAAGAAGTTTTGCTTAAAATATGACACCTTGCTGTCATTGTGTTATGTTAGCATTATGTATTAAATATTATTGAAGTATTTATGAATTTTTCTTATCAGTTTTAATTTTTATTTTTGTTACAAAAAACTAAAAATGTCAAAAGCATGTTTCTTTTAAAAAAATATATTTAGCCTTATTTTTTTAACTTTAGCAGTTAGTCTTAGAGAATATAAATATTTTTGGTTTAATTTGTTATTTTAAGGGATTGTTCACCCCAAAATGATTTTGGTTAACCGAACAGATGATGGTACCCATTGACTTTCACAGTTCGCCCCCAGTTTTCAGGTTCGAGTGAATACTGCCTTATTTGAGATATTGTGCAACACTAAATGAAACTATAGATTGATTGCTAATCTGAAGAACATGGTGCAGTACTTTTATACTTCTGTTTAAATTTTTGTAAACCTAAAGAATGAGCAAAAGCAGCGAAGACTTAGTTAACTATAATGTTTGACAAAAAGGAAGCATCAGGATGTGAATTTGCTAATCATGTTAGAATCATACTAGAATCATGCTAGTAATTTGCTAATCATGCCAGAATCATGCTAAAAACATGCTAGTAACCTAGCAACCGCATAGCAACACCTTAGCAACCGCCCCGAATACCCTAGCAACCGCATTGCAACACCCTAGCAAACACCACGGGTACCCTAGCAACCGCATAGCAACACCCTAGCAACCACCCCAGGGTACCCTAGCAACAGCCCTAGCAATCGCATAGAAACACTCTGAGAGTGCAACACCCTAGCAAACACCACGGGTACCCTAGCAACCGCATAGCAACACCCTAGCAACCACCCCAGGGTACCCTAGCAACAGCCCCGAATACCCTAGCAACACCCAAGCAAACACCACGGGTACCCTAGCAACCGCATAGCAACACCCTAGCAACCACCCCAGGGTACCCTAGCAACAGCCCTAGCAATCGCATAGAAACACTCTGAGAGTGCAACACCCTAGCAAACACCACGGGTACCCTAGCAACCACATAGCAACACCCTAGCAACCACCCCAGGGTACCCTAGCAACAGCCCTAGCAATCGCATAGAAACACTCTGAGAACCTAGCATTTATCTACTGATCTGTCTATATCAAACCTTAAGCTTTTAAACCTACTTTAAACTTCAAACTATTTCAGAATGAAAATCGTCAAACTTCAAATCTATCTATCCCACTCTATTGCCTTCAAAACATTCATGCTTTAAGCTTTAAAACTACTGTAAACTTAAAACTATTCAGACTGAAAGCCTAAAGCCAGTCTAAAGTTTGTTTTGACAAACTTTGTCTAGTTAACTATAAAGTTTGACAAAAAGGAAGCATCAGGATGTGAAATTAAATTATTGCTCCGCATCATTCACACAGGATCACAGATCATCTGCAGAGACCCAGACGCAGGATGAGCAGAGGGCTTGATCTGGGAAGTGATCTGAGGTTGCGTACACAAACATGTTTTCATAAGAGGGATACAAAACAGTGACCCAGAAATGAATCTGTCAGAAGTCTAAATAAAACAGAGCAGAAGCAACAGTCAGGAAAGACACAACTGGCAATAGCTGCAAAACAAATGAGGAAAACCCAGACACAAACATCAGTGCATTATCACCACAGCCCATCTTCAAAATTGATACAAAGCAGGCGTCCAGATTCCTCCTGTCCACAAACAGGACACTAAAAAAAGCTAGTACTTCCAGGATTCTCATGAGACAGATAACTCATTAAACAAAGTTATTAAGTGTACTTCTGCCATCAGTTTGTGGGAAATAAGCAGCCTGGTGACCTGGACGTTAGAGTACATTTAGGAATGAGTAAACCCTTAAGTAGATCCTGCGCTAGACTCTAATTCTCCAACAGCTTTAATGCCACTAACAGCACTCCAGGAATAGACAATATGCATATTTTACTTTAGTAAAGAGATGTATTTCTGAAAGAGGGCATTCAATAATTAAAAACAAATGCATGACAGGGCTTGATTGAACTCATCATAAATTGTTTTGATTGTGAAAAGTGGTTTCAATATGACAGGCGGTTGAAAAATAAGAGATTTTGATAAGAGATAATAATTATTTTTCATTTAGAGTAAGTGCACTGATGTTGACTTTAAACTCTTTACAAATAGCAATTTTTGTAATCCTGTAATTAACAATATTTGAATTAGGAATGCTAAGATATTAAGCTGGTAAATTTCATGCTATGGCTGATAGCTGATGAACAGCCAGTATATATAAGTCCAAATAAATACATAAATACTAAAAAAACTATCATTTGTAAATGCTACATGTAATTTTAGGCATCACAAAATTCCTTCAAATGCACATCAACTTTTTTGTAGGGCTGTCAAACGATTAATCGCATCCAAAATAAAAGTTTATGTTTACATACTATATGTGTGTTTACTTTGTATATTTATTATGTACATATAAATACACACACATACATGTATATATTAAAACAAAATATTTATATGTATATATATTTATACCTGTATACAATTTAGATTATAAATAAATATAAAAATTTTAGATGTAAATCAAAAATATTTTTCCTTAATATATACATGCATGTGTGTGTATTTATATATACATAATAAATATACACAGTACACAAATATATATTATGTAAACGTAAACTTTTATTTTGGATGCGATTAATCGCGATTAATCGTTTGACAGCACTACTTTTTTGAAATGCATTTTTCTGGATTTTTTTATGTTGTTATTCTGTCTCTCACTTTTTAAATAAACTTTTTAAAATGTATAGACTGATCATTTCTTTGTCAGTAGGGCATCAAATCATTTTTTTCCCTTTTAGGATTGCATTTAACATTAGTGTTTTTAAAGATATTTTAAAGTGTGTAATCACTACCCAAAAGCTGATATATCTCTATAAGTCAAAAAGACAGAAGGATGTTCCAATTATCATTCAAGATGTCAGAAAATAACGAATGGAAAATTTATTTGTTAAAATAAAAGCAATAAAAGTAATCTTCATCGTCATTTTTAAGATGGGAACAGAGATTCTAACTATAAACAAAAAACAAAGAAACATTGTTCATTTAAAATGTAAATTTTGCACATTTGTCAAAAAAAAAAAATTATATGAATGTATAAGAATCGTTTTGCAATTGGATCGTGAGTCCCAGAATTGGATTGGACCGTGAGGTACCTAAAGATTCCCACCCCAAGTTAAGACTGCTTCAAAATTCACATTTTCAGTGTGGGTGTGTTAAATTTACAACGTAGTGTAAAAAGTCCACAGACTTCCCATTACTCAGAAATTGAAACATCTTTTGAAAACTGAAAGGGAACACGATGAATTAGTCTTCCAGGTTGATGTCATGGACTGCAGCACTCTCTAAATGAAGCCCATTTCAAATGTTCCAATTTTATTAAGCCGCCTCTTTCAGCACAATCAGCATATAGAGTCAAAGATTTGATCAAATTGTAATTTTATAAATCACAACAAGCAGATAAACATGCCTTGCTGTCCATACCCCTCAATATGAACCACAACGAGCCCTTTGTAGTAGAGATACGGGTGCACGACCGAGATTAACAGGCTTCTTTCAACAGATATCATTGTCATGAATCACCAGACTCATATGATGTGCGCCTAAGGGAACATGCCTTCAGCATTGTGTAGGACCGGATAAGGAGTCTCCCGCCGGAGCAGTGACAGTGTGCACCTTCATTGAGTCTATAGATTGAGAAGATTACTTCACATGCTTCATCTCGATAATAGAAGTCACTGTCTTCAGGACCTGACCATTCTAGTTTCTGTTATTTCTTCTGTTTGTTTCTGCAGCATTCCTTTGTTCGTCCACGGAACACAAAAGAAGATATTTTGAAGAATGAACCAACCGTTTTTTGTGCACATAATTAAAGTCGAAGTCCAAAAGAACACCGGAAACTGTTAACAAAACCATTCTGCGTGCTCCACGGAAAAACGAAATTCTCACGGTTCTGGCATTACATGAGGATGAGTAAATTATGAGCCTATTTATTTTAATCTAAACCATCTAACTGACTCACTGAGCTCGAACCAAAGTCTGACATCACCAGATCAACAGACAGCGATACCCCTACAGAGATAAACCAATCCAAACGTGGCGCAATGAACAAACACATTAATCTGTCTGCATGTTTCACTAATCTTCAAAATGTGTTTTGCGAGACACAGCATGTAGACAGTCTGAGAAATGGGTCGTTGCCTAACATGTTTATTCTGAATATTGATTTTGACAATGGACATTGGCCCGATTGTGGAGATCGGTGAGCGGTAAACCACATTTGGAGACCTCAACACAAACTGGAAGAAGAAAATGTCCTAGTCATGTGCCAAAGATACTGCAAGAATTCTAGATTATTAAACCAAATGCCTGACAAAATATGGTACGGAGTTGCAACAATTAATTTCTACCGATTTCCTTGTTATTCTGAATAAAATACAGTATATTATAATATTCAGATTAAAAGCGCCAGCCCATTTTCAGTAAAATGATATTTGAATGTTCCTCCAAAACAATTTTTCCCACATGGAGGACACCGGTTGAAGTGCTCCAGAAATGAACCGAATTTCTGAACATCTCTTCTCAAGGGGGATCGTCTTTAGTTAGCAAATTACATATTTATATTCACAAATCAACATGATCTAACATAGTTTTACCGTAGAATGAGAAAATATCAATGTTGCCTTAAGGCAACGCTGTACCACGGTGGAATTGAAGTAATGTATTTCCCCACTGGGATTTTTTATAAATAGTAACATCCATAATGTGATTGCAGTTATTTATTAATTTGAAGTGTTTATTAGTATAGTTGCATTTATGTATTAACAAGAAAAATATTATTCTTTTCAGAAAATAAAAACAGCAATGTTTCACAGAAAGGACAATAATAGAAAGAGTGCAGAGTTGGTTCTTTCATCTGATGACAATGAAGATGAATGTGTGCATGTGTCTGCATGTGCATGTGGCAGATTTTGATGGACATTTAGATTGGATGCATCAATTTCTAAAAGAAATGCGCATTTGAATTGAAAAGAAAAATCATAATTTATAGGTTTTTGGGGGGCATTTAGGTACAAATCTTTTTGATTTGTATATTTGAAGCTATTTCATGTAATAAAGACATATGTGAAAAAATATTTCATGGTTGGAACATAATTGTACCATAGAGGGTTAAACACAAATATTTCACACATCAGATCAGAGTGACATCTCAATTTGTTGTGTGTTGCTTTGAAGTTTTTTAGTGGCGCTGGCATGGCTTTGACATGAAAGAGGACATCCTGGTATTCCCAGCATGTGCTTGAAGCAACGGCAGAACGGTGTTTACTAGAAAAACAGTTCTTTGAGTTTCAGCTTTATTACGAACCTTGGTTTCTCTTGGATCTGATTTACGGTGCACTGACTGGGGAAACCTGAATGTTGGCTTGTCAAATAAATCAAAGTGTAATGACTGTATGAAACAAACATCAATGTGGGTCAATGACATGACGCTCCTATTCATTTATTTAAAAACTCACTTAAAAGCAATTCATGGTTTAAATTCCTGAACTAATTTCATACTGATATGCTAACTAAGTCAGGGTGGTACAACTGTCCTGATATAATGGAAAAAGGCTCATTAGATGAATGTAATTCTTGAAAAGAAAACATAGTTTGCATAGTTTAGTCTGATCTTTAACTATAAGTTCTTGCAAAAATATTTTAACGAAACCTCTTTGTTTATTTAATATTTGAACACTGGTGCAACCAACAAGACAAACAGCACAGTGTGAGAAGTTCGACATTTTATGAAAGGTTGTAAAATGTCATGTGGTGCAACTCCCCAATACTTTCATAGAGATATTATTCCACGTTATTTGCAAAAATACATGCATTGTATCATTACATTTGTACTTTTTTTAACAAATGGTATTTTCACTAGTGCGTCAATTAATTAAAAAACATATATGTACTATTTTTTAAAGTAAATTAAACTAATTTAATAAATTATTTACAAAATGTATTTTCTTTAGTGAAATTAATTGCGATTAATCCCACCTAACATTAAAGTTGAATAATTTTGCATTAAATCTTCAAATTAATGTAGAAACAACATACAGTATACGTTTATATTTCTTATTCAATGGTTAATTATTTGGAAAAAATAACAATTTCCTAGAGACATCAGTAATATTGGTACCAGTGACACTCATTTTCAGTCAACATAACATATTTACACACACACACAAAAATGGTTTTTAAAAATGACTTTAAAATGATTCATTTGTTACCCCACTGACTTAATTTTTTAGTTTAGCCAACTTGAAATTTTAAGCATTTTAAGTCAGCAGGTAGTTTTTAATTTTTAGTTTTTTAATTTTAAGTAGCACTTTTTTTACAGTGCACTGTAAAAAAATAAAACACGATTTGATGAGTTAACTTAAAATAATTTGTTAACATTTCAAGTTGACTAAACTTCTTTGACTTGACTGAACTTAAAATTTTAAGGCCACCAAGTAAAAAAATATTTTAGGTTAACTCAACAAATAGTTTTTTATAGTGTAGCCATTCAGCAATACAATTGAGAGCTATCAATTTGTTCATTTATCAGACTTATGTTATAAATATATATTTCTAAGAATATTTAAAATTATAAGAAAATAAAAGTAGTAGTACACATTATGACAAGTGCAACTGAATCCCTTTGGGGTGTTTGTTTGTTTGCTTTCCATTATTATTGATTCTACAAATATCACTTCCTGTTGTTGCTCTCCAAATCTCTTTTGCATACAGAGATTCAGATGAGATTCAGGGTTTAACCCAGGTCAAACAATTGACCTAATGCAAACATACGATAAATCCACTAGGATTATTGGTTTTATGACAAGATATATAGCGTCTGACCAAAAGCAAGGGCCCAGAATGCAATCATAATTCAATCCACTGAGTACTTCTCTCAAACATTAGAGAATCAGATTTATGTATCAGGTTAATAGTCCTGACCTATTTTGTCCTGACCTTTTAAATTAAACAGCGTTATGGCATTTAATAAATCAAATCAGACGATCAATAAGCACGAATAGCTGAGGGTTGGTGAGATGCGCCAAGAAAATGTTCCTTTATCTACTTTGGGTTATGATGCCCGTTCATCAGCCTATGATTGGGAACAGCAGGCCACTCCAGAGAAACACACAGAGAAAAAGGCAAGCAACCACCTACAAGCCAAAAACGCCTGTTGCCATGGCAGCCAGTCGCAGCCAATGATATCAGCTCATACTGGTTTACACACAAAAGAGCAGAGGAGACAATGATGATTACTCACAAAAGGTGATGCTGACATTTCTGATAGAATGAGGTTATATGACCATGAAAGCAGGTGTTTCAATATTAGAGAAGATAATGCTACATGAAGATATACAATACAGCATTTATAATACTGAACATAAAAAAAAATGCTCCATGGTATCATAAAGGGTTACTCCACCCCAAAATTTACATTTTGTCATTAAACAAGTAAATAACACTGTCAAGTACACTGTAAAAAAAAAAATCTGTAAAATTTACGGTAAAAAAACTGGCAGCTGTGGTTACCAGAATTGTACCGTAAAAAATACAGTAACAACGTTTTACAGTTTATGGTTTTCAGTTAAATTTACAAGTAAATACCATAATTTCAACTGATATAATTGTAATGTACCAACCTGTTGCAGATCTGAAATCTGTTTTATACCTTTGTAATACACTGATATCCACCAAAAGCAGGTGGTGATGAGAAAGTCACATGATAAACTAAAGCCCATCACAAGCAGCTTTTATATATTAACATATATAGAAGGTGCACAGTGTCATTCACACAAACACTAAACACCATCACGATAACACACATGAAACTGAAATAAACTGAAAAATGCAATAAACATTCATTTGGCAACATTAGATGTCGCATACAACCCTAATGTACAAACCTGCAAAGAAAAAAATAAGAAGAAAGAGTTATTTCAACAAGAAAACATCAAATTTTAAAAAATGTAATGCAGGGAATTCTGGGAATGTCAATTTACGGTTATTCACTGTAAATTTTACAGTGTTAACCAGGTTTTTACTGTAGCATTTTTACAGTTTTTAACTGTTAAATTCACTGTCATTTTTTACAGTGTAGGGATGCCACAATTCTCAATATAGTTTCGTACTGAAGGGTTCGATACTATATCCACGGATCAATACGTGCTTATGAATTCCGGTTTTCTGGTTTTGCATCTAATTAATTTCCTTCTTTTATTCCTCTCGGAATATGCTGTGCATGCCGTGATTTCACATGCTAATATGAGAAAACACTTCCCCGCTTATATTTGAAAAAGCAACACACGCATCATCTTCTCTTCTAATGAAATGCAATGATTAGCTGTTCTCCAACAAAAGAGATATGAAAACAAAAGTTATAAAAACATTATGACTTGTTTTTAATTCACAACATCAGAGCGTTTGAAATAACTTCCTTATGTGATCTGATGTGGCTTCGGATCACAGAATGTAAATTCTATACTAATTCTATGTATGTCAATCAGCAATGTCTTACAAATATATTTAACCAGAGGCGTAATTTCCACGGGGATCCCACTTTTCGGGGATCCTCATTTCTGAGGAGAAAAAATACTGAAATGTTCACAGAATTGCGAGTTTATATCACACAATTCTGACTTAACTCTCAATTGCGAGTTTTTATCATGCAATTCTGACTTTTTTCTTGCAACTGCGAGTTTCTCACAATTCTGACTTTATTTCTCAGAATTGCGAGTTTATCTTATTGAATTCTGACTTTAAAACTTGCAACTGCAACTTTTTATCTCACAATTCTGACTTTATTTCTCAGAATTGCAGGTTTATATCTCACAATTCTGAGAAAAAACCCGTCAGATTTGCGAGTTTGTATCACGCAATTGTGAGAAAAAAAAGTCAGAATTGTGAGATAAGTCGCAATAACCTTAATTTTTTATTTAGTGGTGAAAACAGGCTTTTTCTGTACCATTTCTACAGAAATTAACTTATGTTTTTTATGATTTCAGGGGTCAAACAATCTGAAGGATTTTCTGTTTGTAATCAAGTTCATCATTCAGTTATTTTTATTTCTTCACATTTAGTTTTTGCTTTTCTATCTACTTTTCACACCCAGTCTTTGAAGTGCTCATTTTGTAGCCAAAGCTTTTGAAATGTAGATTTTCCTGGCCTTAGTTATCAGGTACAGCCTGCAGACAAGTGTTTATTGTCCTTATATTTCATCATTTAAAACATTTAACAGTTTTATTCAGTTACAGTGATAGCCATGACTTTATCCAAGTTAGAGGTTTCCTGGCTGGAACGAGACGTCATCAGTGTTACTTCTATTTGACGCATATGTGGATTTTCTGCACGAGGGCGCCCTCTGGCGTCCAGTATGAATGAAACCCATCCTATTTTGCATAAAAAATTGAAAAAAATAATACCTCTCTCTCTCAAAAGAAATATTAAGCAGACATATAATAATCCAACCTTTTAGCTTTCATGGATTTGGAACGACATGGGGGTTAGTGATCAATGACAAAAAGTGTCATTTTGGGGTGGAGTAACCCTTTAACCCTTTAACCCTTTTTGCCTGTGACCGTGAATTTAACAGTAAAAAACTGTAAAAATGATACCGTTCAAAACTGTTAAATGGTTAAAAGAATGTAAAATGTACAGTGAATAACCATATATTGACATTCCCAGAATTCCCTGCATTACATTTTTTAAAATTTGATCTTTTCTTGTTGAAATAACTCTTTCTTCTTAGTTTTTTCTTTGCAGTTTTGTACATTAGGGTTGTATGTTTATTGCATTATTTCAGTTTCATGTGTGATACCATGTGGGTGTTTAGTGTTTGTGTGAATGACACTGTGTACCTTCTTTAGGCTTTAGTTTATCATGTGACTTTCTCATCACCACCTGCTTTTGGTGGTTATCAGTGTATTACAAAGGTATAAAACAGATTTCAGTACTTCAATAGGTTGGTACATTACAATTATATCAGTTAATTAAATTACGGTATTTACTTGTAAATTTAACTGAAAACCATAAACTGTAAAACATTGCTACCGTATTTTTTACGGTACAATTCTGGCAACCACAGCTGCCGGTTTTCTACCGTAAAATTCACGGAATTTATTTAACAGTGCACAACACAAACAATAAAAGCGTTGTCATGACATAAATACAGCAATTCTTCAATTCAATTCCATCCATACATTCACTACAAAAGAAAAGTCAAGACGTCGAGCGTTGCGCTAAAGGATGGTTTGGGCATTATGGCAAAACGCTCGTATCATGTTCTCCAGTTCCGCTCCTTGTCATCTTAACCCATACATTCTTCTCATGCATTCCACTCAGCCCATCCATTAGAAACACATGCTGCGCTCCAGGGTCACGACCCCATATCTGTCTGTTTCCCTCACTGTAGGATCCCAGAGAAAAGTGGTAGTTTCCTGTAACTATACTGGCCAAATAGAAAATCCTCCATTATAGCTCAGTGAAAGCATTTGAGCGTCTGTCTAAAAGGCCACAACATTTCATAGGACTCTAAACGTCATTTTTGTTAAACCTTTAATAAATTGATGTTAAATTGTATAGGTTTTGTGATTTTAATTAATTAGACATGTTTTTTAATTAACAACATTTTATTTAAGCATTAAAAAGGAGTCCAGAAAAAATTAAAATGGAAAAAACGGAATCCAGAAAAATTAAAACGGAAAAAACGGAATTCGGAAAAAAATAAAACGGAATTTGGGAAAAAATAAAATGGATTTCATAGGGCCCTAGTACTTACACCATACTGACTGGGTTAAACAGAACTGCATTACTAAAAAGAGTCTAAAATACAATTTTCATTGACTAAAACTAGACTAAAATGTCATGAGTTTTCGTCGACTAAAACTAGACGAAAATAAGTCATGACTAAAATAAGACTAAAGTGCTCAGACTTTTAGTAGACCAAAAAAAAAAAAAAAAAAAAAAAAAAGAGTATGAATGTGACTAAAACTAATAAAAACTAAAATGACAGCTTCACACAAAGACGAGACTAAAACTAAAATTAAAACAGGCTGCCAAAAACAACAGCCGGAATTCAGTTTGTCAGAACGGTTTACTTGATTCACCCTCTTCTTGAGACAAACTTGATTTTGCTGTTTGGCGGCTCTGTTTTAATCCGCAGAGGAAGTAATGGGGCTCACTGTAAACTTTTGTTGGCCAGTGTGTGTGAATGTGCACATTTCTGTGAAAGGCAGGTGTGACAGGAGTCGCCACATGCCAGTTCTACAGCTCTGTCAAAGAAGAGGCCGCTGGCGGTCATGAGTTAAGACTGAATGCAGGGTATTGTGACAGGTGTGCGAATGACTTCACTGGTGAGTTTGTGAAAGGGCTGTGGCGCAAAACTGTTTGCCACATGCTTTTGCCCTTACAAAGCTTTCTTGAAAACACACATACAAAAGCAGACCTCACAATAGAGTCTATCCCCAACAAGGCCAATCTACCTCACGATCCAATCCGATTAAGAGCATCACAATACAATTTCAAAACTTGATCTATATTTTTTTTTAGCAACTTTATCACACTTAGTGCATTTTAATTAAATGTACGTCAGTTGATAATCAAAACAGTTGTATGTTAAGCATTTTAGCTCACTAAATAACAAATGAGCAAATATACAGCAATAACGGAAAAAAACAAGAAACACTAGACGAGATTTTTTTACTTTTTTAAGGAAAAAAAAATAGTATTTTATTGAACTGAAAAACAAAAAATATAGGTGCATTTTGATATGAACTTTATGAAATTAAACTTCTGTTTTAATTAATTATATGCATTAATAAACATGTAAACTAATGCTACCAAGATTCTGGATAAATAATAATTTTTTCTTTTTAATCTGAGATCACATTTCTCATGATTCCGAAGAAAAAAAGATTAGAAATCTAAACAAAATAACAATTTACTAGTGATTCTGACACAACATTCATTGCTTAAGTCTTAATATATTAGATCAAATTAATTTCACAGTTAATAAAGACTTTATAGTAAACTTTAATAAATTTACTATTGGAATCTCCTGAATGAATGATTCAACGATAAATGCGTTTTTAAACATGCAGTTGTCGCCACCTCCTGGTGGAAGAGGATAAACCTATTTACCTTCGCTTTGATCGCTATTAGACATTACATGTTTATCCCCAAACTATAAACTTTTATTCTAGTAGTTCTGAAATAATGATTATGTGATCGAAAGACAGGAATAAGATTGCGTTGGTGTTTGAACAGAGATCACAATCTTTTTAGGATTAATAGTGCAGCTCTAATGTAAACGAGATCTGGTCACATCCCTAAGAAACACATTAGAAGCAATAATCAAAGTGTCTGAAAAGTGATGAATTTTTCTTTTTCTCTTTTATTCGTAATGTTTCTTAATGAAGACGGACATGCTTAATATGAAAAAACAATACTTATTAAACAGAAACAGTGCTCATGAAAACTAAAATAATACAAGCTAATCTGTTATTACTCATACATAAAAATGACATGAGGCATGTGTAATACTGAGCTAACAACAACAACAACAACAACAACAACAACAACAACAACAACAACAACAACAACAACAACAACAACAGTTTAACATAAACAGTTAGCAAAAATGAGTCATCCAAAACTTCAGAAGTGTACGCTGGAGGTTTATGACTCTTAATATTCCAGAATATCACAGAATGTTACAGAAACATCAAGAATGTTTGGAAGCATTTAAAAGGTAAAACAATGAAATACCAGTGGGTGAAAATGTACACCGTCATCTAGCAAAGCGCACGTTTCTCAGTGCATATCCTGTGCAATGAAGCCTGCATTTGCCCTTATATTTTTCGCTTCAACCATGAATTGTTATGCAATTTTCTATACTTATTCAATGTTGTGTTTGTGTGTAATTTCATGACAGCAGGATGAACATGACTGTTTCTAGTAAAAAAAAACTAAGCTTAGAATAGATTCTGAAGTCTTCAGAATTGATTCAGCATCATTGAAGAGAAAATCAGGATACACCAGAAAATACATTTTTTCCCACCTAGTCAACAGTCAAAACTGCATCACAATTTGTTCTGTACTTCGGAAAAGTCAGAAATGCAAGTTTATATCACACAAAATTGTGTGATATAAACTTGCATTTCTGACTTTTCTCTGAATTGTGTGATATAAACTTAAAATTATGAGGTAGAAATTTTTAATTGCAAGACAAACTCTCACACAACTCTGACTTTGTTCTTACAATTGCAAGTTTATCTCGCAATTCTGACTTTCTAACACAATTGCGAGTTATTAAGTCAGAATTGTGAGATATAACCTTGAAATTATGAGTTATAAATGTAAAATTGCTAAACATAAACACTGATGGGTTTTTTCACAAATGTGAGTTTGTATTTCACAATTCTGACATTTTTCTCTGAACTGCATGATATAAACTCGCAATTATGAGTTATAAATTTAGAATTGCAATATGTAAACTTACAATTCTGACTTTTTTCTTAGAATTGCAAGTTTATCTCGCAATTCTGACTTTATTAAGTATGATATAAACTCGCAATAATGAGTTATAAATTTAGAATTGCAAGATGTAAACTTACAATTCTGACTTTTTTCTTAAAATTGCAAGTTTACTGCAAGTTTATCTTGCAATTCTAACTTTATAACACGATTGCGAGTTAAGTCAGAACTGTGAGATATAAACTCACAATACTGAGAACATGAGTCCTTTTTCCTCCCTCAAAATTGCACTGTATAACATAGAATTGCAAGTTTCTCACAAATGTGAGTTTGTATCTTGCAATTCTGACTTTTTTCTCAGAAAAACGTGAGAAAAACGAGTGATCATGCCATTCTGAAAAAAAAAAGTCTGAATTGTGAGAATTGTGTTTGCCAATGAAAATTCCCTGAACATTCCCCGAAGAAAATGTGACAGAACAGTAATTATTCTTGGTGGTTAAATTCATGTTCAGCAACACCAGAGTAAACTGTTGTTGTAGTAGTTGTTAGTACACAGATAAAAAAAAATTGCGAATGTCATAAGCCCAGGAACACAATTATATTACACACCTGCATGCCTGCACAACATATATCAACGGTCTAGACGGAAGCTTTTCATTTAACTCAAGGCGTACGATAATACAGCAACTCAGCCGTAACACTGTCCCACCTAGATGCCTGTATTTCAATCAGCCGATTGTACTTTATGCAATAAACTCTTCAGTGCAGTATGTACTGCAGCCACACCTGATTTCCCTTAATACTCTGCTCTGGCGTGTCCTGATCCTGCCTGCAGGTTGAAGCGTGTAGAAACCAATCTACATGTCTCTGTCTACACCTTCACCTCTCCTAAAGCTGACAGCCTGCTTGAATGAATGGGCAGATGATTGCGGCTCCTGCCTCCTGCTCTCCACGTCCCAGTTTCGCTGCGTTATACAACAGCAGCCGGCTGTCCGTCAGCATGTACACATACACACCGCGGGGCGCGCCAGTTTGGTTCTGTTCATTTTTTTGTCTGGAGTGACTCAGTGGAAGATCATGTTTTAAGCGAAACGGAGAATTCGTTTCTGTAGATGCTCCATTACTTTATAACTGGGAATTGTGATTTTATAGGAAACTATTTAGAACTGTCTTGCAGTCTAGGCAATGTCTGCTACTTTTTGTTTTACTGTAAGAGGCAAAGCTATGCCATTTTATAGCATAAATAGTGGAAGTACTGTGTTCACACTGAAAATTCACTTGAAGTGCCTGGATTATACACTTAATTAGCTGAAAATATGAAGTATGTAATGTTGGACATCCACTGAACTGTCACAGCTTTAATAACCTTATATAATTCATACACTACACGGTTGAATGCACAGTGCATTAGTATAGTCTATAAGTGCATTGTGTATAGTTTAAATCTAGACTAAAGACCCTTCTCTTTAACCTGGCTTACACATAACACATTAGAAATATTTCTAATATTCAAATGCGTTAAAGGATTGTTAGGCTGCATTAATGAGGTCAACCGGAACCGGGAACACTTCCCATAACACCTGATGCAAGAAAAATGGAATCTATGCTAATATTGTCTCCTGCTTATTCCGAGGTCAGATCCAGTCTGTATCCTGATCAGTTGGCCACTGCAGTTCCCTGATCCAGTTTGTATCCAGATGGTGGGTCAGTACATATAGACCCCCTCTACAGGTCTGTATGGGAGTATAAACTACTTGTTTATTGGTCAGAGGAGAACTGAGCCTGGTTTCTCCCAAGGTTTTTTTTTCTCCATCAGTGTCACAGATGGAGTTTTGGTTCCTTGCCGCTGTCGCCTATGGCTTGCTCAGTTGGGGACAACAACTAAATTGGGGACAAACAATTTATTAATTTGGAACTATTGATTTTTCCTCTAACTAAAATTGTTTAATTGCTTCTTTTTGCATTATTGATGTATTACTTTCCTATTTGATACTGTAAAGTTGCTTTGACACAATTTGTATTGCAAAAAGCGCTATATAAATAAAGCTACCATACACCCGGTGCAATGTGTGTTTGCTAGTTTAAGTCCGACGCAGTTTGCATTTTCCCGTCCAGCGCCGCGTCGTTTAATTAGCAAATGCATTTGCGCCCGTTTGTGCGCCCATGGGTGTGCTGGTCTAAAAAAGAGGTGCGTTCGGGCGCATTGTTGGCGCGTTGCTATTTTGAGGAACTGAATATAGACTGCGCCATAGACCAACTCAAACCTGCTCTAAAGTCTAAAGTCAATGGCGCAATATTTATTTTTTTGTTAATTAAAGAGTGCATTGGTAGATCATGCGCCTCTGGGCAGCTCCACAACGCGCGTTCACTTTGCTTATTACACACAGGGATCATCACACAAACATGCCAAATATTAAAAACAAAAGCATTACAGTGTAAAACAATATTATTGTGTAGGCTACATCAATATACAAATGTAATGATGGATAGCCACTGCGTGTAGCAGAATTAGGCGACCTATTTGCAGTTCAGCCTATTAGTGCTTATAATGATGAATGAAATTGGCTAATTAATTGAACAATCGTGCCAATACACACACATATGTGACCCTGGACCACAAAACCAGTCTTAAGTGTCAATTTTTCGAAATTGAGATTTATACATCATCTGAAAGTTGAATAAATAAACTTTCCAGTGATTGTTTCCAGTGGTTTGTTAGGATAAGACAATATTTGGCCGAGATACAAGTATTTGAATATCTGGAATCTGAGGGTGAAAAAACATCTAAATATTGAGAAAATTGCCTTTAAAGTTGTCCAAATGAAGTTCTTAGCAATGCATATTACTAATCAAAAATTAAGTTTTGATATATTTACTGTAGGAAATTTGCTAAATATCTTCATGGAACATGATCTTTACTTAATATCCTAATGATTTTTGGCATAAAAATAAAATTGATAATTTTGACCCATACTATGTATTTTTGGCTATTGCCGCAAATATACCCGTGCAACTTAAGACTGGTTTTGTCGTCCAGGGTCACATATATAAACTGACTCCTCGCACAGAGCTATTTGAAAGCCTGCATCCAACGCAGACGAATGAAATATTGACTGGCCACTTAACAGGTCATTTCAGCAAAACATCACTCTTAAAGGGATGGGAGATGAGACTCTGATTGGTTTATTGCACGTTACGTCCAAAAAACACCCCTTACTTATTAAAATAATAGGGACAACCCATTTCGACTATGCGCCCGGGCGCACGGACCGTTTTCCCGTCGTTAAATTAGCAAAAGTGGATCTGGACACGCCCTGAGCGCGCCTGCGCCGTGCGCTTTACACTTTGCGTTTAGATCCTTAAAATAGGGCCCTTAGAATGCAGCTTATCTCTAATAATACCAAAGCCCCATATTCTGAAAATGCAGAGATTTGTCTGAAGCTCGTATTCCTAAGATGCAAAATAATCAGTTACTTTTCACCAAAATCTACACTCTGGCTCTTTTGGTTTGGTCCCTAGAGTGTGCTAGTCCTTAAGCATCAGTGAAGCTGGGAATACTGGATGTCTGCCCAGAACATCAACCCCTCGCAGAGACTCCACATCTCCATGATGCCGCTGCTGCCTGCCTTTCAAAAGTCCTTGACGCCTCAGAGGCACAAAGCGGCAGAGAAGGGCAAAGCACTGACAGCCTGCTGGATAAACATTCATGTGCATGATGGAGTACTGTACACCAGCGCTGCAGAATGAAGTGCATGATGCCACACTGGAAGATAACAGATGAGCTGAACAGATGGAGAACAAGTCCAGTATCTCCTGTGTCCTTCTGAACAATCACGTATGATGACGGATCAAACCCACACGACCGGCAGGAGCTGTGACTCACCTCATTACAATTCATGTGAAGTGAATGTGCCCTCGCTGACTAAACTACTGAAACAAACACTCTCACTGCGCTGAAAACAATAACAGCACTACAAATCTAATCAGTCTATATTGCCAGAACTCCTGCATTTAAATAACAGTAGATACCAGGCTAGAAAATAAAAGAATAGTTCACCCTCCCAAATGAAAAATCTCTCATTATTTACAATACCAAACCCATAGACCTTTTGTTCTAACAGGGGAAAAAGTTGAAAAATGTCCTAGTAAAAATATCATAAAAGTAGTCTAAACAACATTCCAAGACTTTTTAAAGCGATAACTGGATGATTCAGTCAGTGAGTTGAAATAGAAAAGCCAGTAAATGAAGCAGTCATTGAGTACTTTTTTACAACTGAGATGAATGAACCATTTTTATGATCGTTTTATATGATTTTAAAGCATTAGTTCACTTCCTAGAACAAAGATAATGCACTCACCCCCTTGTCATCCAAGATGTTTATGTCTTTTTTTCTTCAGCCGTAAAGAAATTGTGTTTTTGGAGGAAAACATTTCAGGCTTTTTCTCCATATAGTGGACTTCTATGGTGTGCCAAGTTTGAACTTCCAAAATGCAATTTAAATGCAGCTTTAAAGGGCTCTAAACTGCTCTAAATCTGTCATTTTCGTAAATAAATTAATATTTATACACTTTTTGTCTAGCTCTACAATGCATACTCAGATAGAGTATGTCGAAAAACTCCCATCTCATTTTCTCCTCCAACTTCAAAATCATCCTACATTGCTTTTTTAGCTTTTTTTGTAAAGGGTGTTTGATCTTCTTTGCACGTTCACTTTGTAAAATGAAATATATACACTAACTGTATTGAACCAGAGTTCACAGCGTATGCGTGTGCATCGCAGAGCTAGACAAGATTTGTGGTTAAAAGGTGTATAAATTGTAAACTTTTTTTTTTTTTAAGAAAATAACCATTCATTTCGCTAGATGAGACCCTTCTACCTTGTCTGGGATTGTTTAGAGCGCTTTGAAGCTGCATTTAAATGGGCACCATAGAAGTCCACTATATGGAGAGAAATCCTGTAATGTCTTCCTCAAAACAAAAACAAAAAACAAAACATAATTTCTTCAGGACTGAAGAAAGAAAGACATAAAGATGGATGACAAGGGGAGTCCTTTATCTGTAAAAGTGAACTACTCCTTTAAGCTCTTTTGTTCCCATACACTGCGATTATATGGAAAAGAGCAACTAAAACATTCTTCAGAATTTCTTATTTTGGGTTAAAAAAAGAACAATAAAAAACAATATAAGGGTTTGTAGGCATGTTCATTTAAAGTTTTTAAATCACTAAAACTTGACTTTTTATATTATGTTTTTTTAAATGTATGTATGTGTTGTCATTTTGTTTAACATTTAAATGTGATTTGTAGATAAATTTGACTTAATTACTCAGTAAATAATAGCAGACATGTCATTTTCAGGTGAACTATTTCCTGAAGTCAGTGGCTTTCAACCTTTTCAGCAATAATCAAAAGCCTTTTTGAATACTGAATATGACTTTTTACTTACAATATTACTTGAAAATTACTAGAAAAAAAAATATTATATATATATATATATATATAAAACGTATTAACATCAAAATAATATTGTCTGTTTTTCCACTTAAATATTTTACCTGTCAATGTGTTATGTGCTTCTGTGTTATGTAAAATTTAGTAGCAATTTCCGAGTAAAAATAGTTCCCACACCACTTTTTCCCACGTTAGAAAATTTTATCTAGAAATCTAGAAATTAGGGCTGTCAAACGATTAATCGCGATTAATCGTATCCAAAATACAAGTTTATGTTTACATACTATATGTGTGTTTACTTTGTATTTTATTATCTTTTATTAATAAAAAATATTTATTATTAATTATTAATTAAATCTATTATTAATATTATTTATTATCTACATAGAAGAACACACACATGCATGTATATATTAAAACAAAATATTTATATGTACATATATTTATACCTGTATACAATTTAGATTATAAATAAATTTAAATGTTTTAGATATAAATCTAAAATATTTTTCCTTAATATATACATGCATGTGTGTGTACATAAACTTTTATTTTGGATGCGATAAATCACGATTAATCGCTTGACAGCACTACTAGAAATCAAATTTAATATTAGACTACCTCATTTACACTACTGTTCAAAAGTTTGGGGTCAGGAAAGAAATCAATACTTTTATTAATTTAATACATCCTCAGTGAATAAGTGTTAGCAAAAATTTACACTGTTAGAAAATATTTTTATTTTTAATAAATTCTGTTCTTTTTAACTTATTATTTAAAGAATCCTGAAAAAAAAAAAAAAAAAGAATCACAGGTTACAAAAAAACATTTGGAAGCACACTTGTTTCCAACATTGATAATTTTAATAATAAATCAGCATATTAGAATGATTTCTGAAGGATCATGTGACGCTTAAGACTGGAGTAAAAGCTGATGAAAATGCAGCTTTGCATCACAGGAATAAATTATATTTTAAAGTATATTAAAATAAAAAACATTATTTTATACTGTAATGAAAAAACTGCAATATTGCTGTTTTTTTCTGTATTTTTGATCAAATAAATGCAGCCTTGATGAGCATAAGAGCCTTCTTTAAAAAACATTACTGATCCCAAACTTTTGAGCGGTAGTGTAAATGTGAGAATCCTTATATTTTAAAGAAAAAAAGGCTGTTGAGAGTGTGAATTAAAATAAGAAACGTTTAGATTTGTAGATGTTTGGGCTTAAAAAAAATGTAAATCACGAGTTTGCTTAGGTCCCAAGGCTTAGAATCTATTTGTAAAGTCTGTTTTGCTCTTTGCAACACTTAATAACCAAACAAACATCTGTTAAGAATATTTAGCTAGTTTATTTATTGTATAGAAACCAGTGGCCCTGAAAAAATGAGTCTGTTGGTGACGATTATGATTAATAATAGCGACCATTAAATGACTCCAGTCTGATCTCAGATAACAGGTACGCAAGACTCATTACAATTACAGCGATAATTAATGTTACAGTAACAGATGACTGTATGTTCACGAATCATGTGCATGCAAATGGCCAGTGTCTCTGCATTAGTAATCATGATACTTGGCGTGTAAAGCACAGCAACGCCCCCCTTCATGAATTCATCAGAACATCATCACTGCATTGGCTTTCATGTGATGCTGCATTAGAAATGGACCGATTCATCTCATTTAAATGATTGAGCACAGGGTCCACCAACATCTGTACCACAATTACACAACAAATGAGCGATACTGTGCCACTGCGGCTGTCCTTAAAGAGCCCTCATTCATTCAACTGGTCCCTCAAGAACACGGCGAATGCTCGCATAACCTAGAAAGATGACAAAATGATGTACCAAAATGCGTCCCATGCCAGCTTACTATGTAGTCTACATGTTATAAATTAAACAAAAAATGCGACCTGATTTAACACCCGTCGTGTTTTAAAATAAACCAGATCCTCAAACAAACCCATTAGATTGTTCGTATTTCACAATTAACCCTGAAATGACCATAAACACATGAGGAGAGTGTGCTGTTTAAAGAGAATCTGAACGTTCGCATGCAAACAGGCGTTTGCTGTGGAACACGAGTGTGTTCTTACCTGAATCGGGGTGAATCTTTAATACATTCCTCAAAATCCACCGTCATTTTTGCTGTTATTCCGTATTTTTAGTTACAAATGTAGCAAAGCATCGCCGGTGGCTGTGATGCGTCTGAAGGTGTAACGCGAATGTATCCTTTTCCCCGGTAAAACTGTGACACTGTGACACACTGCTACAGATCTGAGTGGATCGGTTTCAATGTTTCAGCGCTGTGGAAGCTAAGGGACCGTCAACAAATATGCGGCAGACGAACACAAGGGAGCGTCCTTCAAATGCATACCACATTTTTACTGTAGTAAACCTGTGTGTACATTTGGAATATATGGTGAACATTTTTTGACATTTGATTGGCCCTCACTTTTTAAAAAAGGCTTATACATCAGCCTTTATATATATATATATATATATATATATATATATATATACACACACACTACCGTTCAAAAGTTTGGGGTCAGTAAGACTTGCAATTTTTTTTAATGAAGTCAAGGCTGCATTTATTTTATCAAAAATACAGAAAATAAACTGTAATATTACAAAATGTTATTACAATAGAAAATAATCGTTTTTATTTTCATATACTTTAAAATATAATTTATTCCTGTGATGCAATGCTGATTTTTCATCAGCTGTTACTCAGTTTCCCAGGCTTAAGTGTCACATGAATTATTAGTAGAATTATCAGTTTTGGAAACAGTTGTGCCACCAATGTTTTTTTTTTTTAACCTGTATTTTTTTCTTTCAAGAACAACATTTATTCAAACTATAAATCTTTTCTAGCAATGTAAATCTATTATGTCACTTTTTATTAATGTAACGATTTATTCATTTCTTTCAAAAAAAAAAAAAAGAGAGAATGAATAAACATTTACTGACCCCAAACTTTTGAACGGTAGTGTATATATATATATATATATATATATATATATATATACATATATAAATCTCAATCTAGCGTTCTGCACATTTCTGTGTGGGGTATGGATTGTGTTGATAGAAAATAGAAGACAAAAACAAACCTGTGGGTGTCTGTGTCTTCATCCACCTGCTTATGTTTAGTCTATTTCAGTCATTTTTTTTAAATTTCGCTTATTATTTCACAATGACGTCTTATTTGTTAATGCAATAGTTAAAAGGTACGAAAATAAGCACATTTTCACAGCATGTAATGTTATTTGCTAATGGTTCATTTTAGTTCACAGTGCTTAAAAATAACAGATATTTGTGACCCTGGACCACAAAACCAGCCATGTGTCAATTTTTCGAAATTGGCATTTATACATCAGCTGAAAGCTGAATAAATAAGCTTTCCATTGATGTATGGTTTGTTAGGATAGGACAAAAAAATAAATAAATTCCCAAATGAAGTTCTTCGCAATGCATATTACTAAACAAAAATTAAGTTTTGATATATTTACGGTAGGAAATTTACAAAATATCTTCATGGAACATAATCTTCATTTAATATCCGAATGATTTTTGGCATAATGTATAATTTTGACCCATACAATGTACTGTTGGCTATTGCTAAAAATATACATCCGCTACTTAAGCCTGGTTTTGTGGTCCAGGGTCACATTTATTTTAATGTTTATTTTAATACCTACATAAAAACGTATTATTAAATGTTATGACATAAATATTTTGTTATTTCATTCTGTGTTTCTTTGTTGTTGATGCATGTGTGTTAGTGATTGTGAAGCACTTTGGGCAATCAGTGGTTGCGTTACATATGCTACATAAATAAAAAAAATAATTGAGATGTTTGGAATTAGGTTTATTATTATATGCTAACATTTACTAACAATAAACTCAAAAGGTTGTTTTTTATATTGAGTAGTTTTATATTAAATGAAGTGTATCTATTAAAATGTTGAAGGTATAATTAACGTTGACCATAATAAAAATATTTTTTCTAGCTACTAAAAAAATCCTTTACTGTTAAAATATTTTCAATTTTAAAATATTGTATTAGAAATGCAGTTAAAAAAAATAAATGAAAAACCGCAAATCTGATATTTACTATCATTATGTCTATAAAATGTTTTAACAGTGTGCACAAGAAGAGCTGCTTTTTATTTTTTATTTTTGACCGACAGGACAGTCCTTCTCTGTCAATCATCATTACGTCAGTGCGTAAGCCACGCCTCACTTTGCTCCCGCGACTGTAGAAGCGGATTTTTTAAAAAGCTTTTGTCGTCCTCCGATACCGCCTTTAAATGTACCCCACATAGAAAATGATTGTTTTCAAATCAAGCCAAATATAGTATACATATTAATATCCTTTGCAAACTAAGCGTCTCTAAAGACTGGAATTATATGTGTTTTAAATACTTGACATTTCAACAGCTGCTTTTAAAACAGGCATCGCTTTGGCTTCTAAATGTCAGACAGCGACTGGGTTTTCCTTTGGAGCACTCACATGGCTTGAATCGTATGTCTTTCAGATCTGATGAATATTTATTTACTGACTATCGTAGGATACATCCGTTACTGCTTTTCATTAACCGAGTAGTTCAGGAAACATGCAAAAAGCCGCCGCCCGCTATGTAATATTTTTCCAGTATGCAGGGACCAAATACAGGTCTGTCTCTATGACAACAGCACGCTTCCTGCTTATTGATCTGTTATAACAGCACATCCATACGCTAAATGTCTGCTTGTCACTCTCTCCTCAGTGGAGTGATGAAAACACCAGCCGATCAAGCTGTAGAGGGAGTTGAGAACCATTTAGAGGTCAGTCTCTGCCTGACATTTCAAAACAATTGCTGTATGTTTCATAAATAGCTTTTTCATATGACTGATGCAATATAATTGCCTGTTTCGTTAAAAAAAAGTGTTTAAAATGTGCATTTGAGATTAAAATCAAACCACCGCATGTGGTCGTTGTTACAATTCTGTATTTCACTCATCTGCACTCAGATCCTCCGACTCAAAATAGTGCTTAATCGCGATTAGTCGCATCCAAAATAAAAGTTTATGTTTGCATACTATATATTTGTGTACTGTGTATATTTATTATGTATATATAAATACACACACATGCATGTATATATTAAGGAAAAATAGTTTAGATTTATATCTAAAATATTTATATTTATTTATCATCTAAATTGTATACAGGATAGGGCTGTCAAACGATTAATCGCGATTAATCGCATCCAAAATAAAAGTTTATGTTTACATTCTATATCTGAAAGTACTTTGTATATTTATTAAGTACATTTAAAAACACACACACACACACATACATGTATATATTAAAACAAAATATTTATATGGATATATATTTATACCTGTATGCAATTTAGATTCTAAATGAATATAAATAATTTAGATATAAATCTAAAATATTTGTCATTAATCTATACATGCATTTGTGTGTATTTATATATACATAATAAATATACACAGTACACAAATATATAGTATGTAAACATGAACTTTTATTTTAAATGCAATTAATCGCGATTAATCATTTGACAGCACTAGTATAAATATATGTACATATATATTTTTTTATTTTTATATATTATGTTAGATTTAGTCTATACATCAGCATTTTAGAACTCATATAGTATAAAATAGCAGAATATTCTCCTATATACTCAAAAAAAAAAAAAAAATGGTTTGGTGCCGATGTTATTAGGGCTGTCAAACGATTAATCGTGATTAATCGCATCCAAAACAGTTTATGTTTACATACTATATGTGTACAAAATATGTATATGTATTATATTTATACCTGTATACAATTTAGATTATAAACAAATATATTTATAATTGTATAATTTTATTTATAATATGTTAATATCTACATGCATGTGTGTGTGTATTTATATATACGTTATAAATATACACAGTACACAAATATATAGCATGTAAACATAAACTTTTATTTTGGATGCAATTAATCGTTTGACAGGACTAGATGTTATTATATGGCCAAAAATAATTTCACAGAGATATTTTATAACAGACTACTTACTTAAATATCAGTTATCACTTTATATCTCCCAATCATACATTTTTATTAGACAATATATACGTTTTGTTTTAAATAAAAGGTTTGTTTTAATTGTGGGGAGCAAAACACAAATAAATGTACAAATAAATGTTCCTTTAATACAAGCTTTTGTAACACAATTTTTCTCAACAACGATGTATAGATATTTAAGTTCTAGTATACTTGTCCAGAGAGTGTTCGCCTATAACAACATAAAAGATATTTTCATATTTGCTTATTTGTTTTTTGTATTAGAGGTCTTGGAAAAGTATCAGATATGACACAGTGGGCTTTATAGGGTTAAGAAATGATTCCTCAAACCCAGATTGTATTTGACTTTCTCAAAGCTTATATATATATATATATATATATATATATGCATCGCTCAGCTAGAAATACATAAGTATTATGTCATGGTCACCAGAGCCATCATGTAGACAAAAATTCAATATGACAAAGAGAAGAAAAAGAGGCTGAGTGGAGGTTTTGTTGAATGTAAAACCACAGCAAATTGTCAGTAAAATGTAACGCAAAACCATGTTTATCTTCAGCAAAACTCCACTAACAGTCTCTCTAAGTATCTTTGAATTGTTTTTGTTATAATTCCCACACATTGTCAGTGCTTTATGCAAATTGAAATCAACAGTTTTTAATCTCAAGCATATTCTGTAAACACTTTCCATTTACACAAAAACAAAAAACAATTCAAAGATACTTAGAGAGACTGTTAGTGGAGTTTTGCTGAAGATAAACATGGTTCCCCATTTTTGTTCTGAAAGTGAACTAATCCTTTAACATCTTGAGAAGACAAAAGCTGTGTTTGTCCATCACTGGCATAATTTAGCCATTGCTTCTGGCCAAAATTGCAGTACATAATCCATAAGCCATTCATCCTCCAGTGAAAAGGTCCATTGGTGAGCAAGTGATGTAATGCTAAATTTCTCCACATTTGTTCCATGTTAGATGGTCGAGGGTAAGTACATTTTCGGAAAATTTTCATTTTGGATGAACTGTTCCTTTAAGAAATTTAAAACAATATTCAAAATAGATTTGAAAAAGGAATACAATTTAGCAAATTCGCATCCATCCTTTTGGAATATTCTCAAATCATCCTGG
This sequence comes from Cirrhinus molitorella, assembly GCA_033026305.1. Lineage (NCBI taxonomy): Eukaryota > Metazoa > Chordata > Actinopteri > Cypriniformes > Cyprinidae > Cirrhinus > Cirrhinus molitorella. The sequence continues at coordinate 602,083 of CM065137.1, read as the reverse complement.
TTAACATAATCATCAGATTTTGCAAAAACTTAATTTGTGCTGTTTTTTGTTTGTTTTTTTTTTGCGTAGAGCGCTGTGCGGAAGTTAAAGCCAGTTAATGAGGTGTCAGTGGTCATCTCCAGTAGAACAGACAGCGGTGTGCATGCCTTGTGTAACTCTGCACATGTAGACATCCAGCGGAGAGGAGACAAGCCACCGCTGCTGGAGCAAGATTTGCAAGATGCCTTAAACTTCCACTTGAAAGCAGAACCTATACGGTGGGATTTAAAAAGTTGTTTTTCCACTGCATTTTTTCAAACTCTATTTTTTTTTAAAAAAGAAATTCATCTTGTGTTCAGCAAGGATGTATTAAATTAATTAAAAGTGAAAAAGTAAACATGCTTTTTTTTTTTTTTAATTTATTCAACTTTCAATTCATCAGAGAATCATCAAAAATAATAATAATAAAATTATTTAATTATTAATAATAATAATTATTGTTGTTATTAACCAAGTCTGCATATTAGAGTGATTTCTGAGGGATCATGTAGCTTTTTTATTATATCATCAGGGCTCTATGCTTACTTTTCTTTGAAGAAGTACTTGTGCTCCTAACATAAAAAAAATTTAGGAGCACCATCTTATAAAAAAAAATCTGATCAAAAATTAGTCTTCCCATTACAAGAGATACAGGGGAATTTGTTTTTACCTTTATAATGGCATTTTTTATAATATATATATATATATAAGCTTTTTAAAATTCTAATTAAAACAATGGCATAAAAGTAAAATAAGAAGAATAAGTTACCAGTCAGTATTAAAAAAATAATTTGTATTACAGAGGTGTCACAGAAGAATATATTGTGTATTTTCTAGTGCTGTCAAATGATTAATCGCGATTAATCGCATCCAAAATAAAAGTTTATGTTTACATACTGTATATTTGTGTACTGTGTATATTTATTATGTATATATAAATACACACACATGCATGTAGATATTAAGGAAAAATATTTTAGATTTATATCTAAAATATTTATATTTATTTATAATCTAAATTGTATACAGGTATAAATATATATACGTATAAATATTTTGCTTTAATATATACATGTATGTGTGTGTATTTATATGTACATAATAAATATACAAAGTAAACACACATATAGTATGTAAACATAAACTTTTATTTGGGATGGGATTAATCGTGATTAATCGTTTGACAGCCTCAGAGGTGGCATGAGTGCAATCAAATTCATATTCATAAATTGAGATTAATGTTTTAAAAATAACATTTTGAATACAGAAATATTAAACGATTTAGATAACTGAAAAGGAACTTTAAAAATGAAACTAAATCTGCCAGTAGGTGGCGGCAAGTCACTGATTTAATTACTGAATCATATCATTTGATTCGTTCGAATGGCCGATTTATTCAGAAATAACACTGTGACTGTCTTTATGAATGGAAAATTGAATCATTGACTTAGATTAATTTAAAAACGACAAACAAAACACCGCTGTGTTTAAATGGAGATGCGCAGTGGCTTTGTGACTTGTTTCAGATCATTTTTGACGACAAAATATTTAATTGATTAAAACAGAAAACTGTTATTTTTAATTGTTATAATACTTAACAGTATTACTGCTTTTATAATAGACTTCTTTCAATAACTTAAAAACCAATCTGAATAGTGTATGTGAGCTATACATAGGCTTACAGTGATAGCAAATCTGAAATGAACCTTTTTAAAAACTACATCGAAAGTGCAATGACAGAAGCTGTCAAAAAGAAACTATTTTTAATTTTTACATTTTCTGTGCTTCTTGTGGCACCAAACAAATGAGCTAAAATACTGTCTGTTTTTAAACAGGTTTCCTGAATTAAACAACAGAAACGTGACGCTTTAGAGACGCAATAAAACACTTACTTCTTTTAAGTTTTTCGTTTAAAAGGCTTCTAAACAAAGCCACGCTCTGTGTAATATCAGAGAGGTCAAAACAGGGCTAATGCACATCTACTGCAGTCTTTGTTGTGAAAGATCAGGGCCAGTTATCTGAAAATTCAGACCCCTGAAGGGGCAATTCATGGGGAATTACTGGGATCCCCAGACGCTGTTGTGAAGGGGACATAATCCCATGTTGCTCCAGAGAGACCTTCCTTGTATTAAATGCTGTGTAAATTGCTTTCACAAAGTCACCTTGCCACATCCTCCATAGTGAGGTTAACCTGTGATGTGCTAACCAACTTAAACCTTTAAAAACAAAATCATTTTGCGCTGGCAAGTATGCATATATATTTGATAATCTGATCATTTGATTTGTTGATTGTAAATAGTTGAAATTAATTTGCTGCACATCCCAGAAATGCATTTACTTGCATTTAAAAGATAATACACTGCTGTTCAAAAGTTTGGGATCAGTAAGATTTAAATGGTTTTTAAAGCCTCTTCTGCTCATCAAGGCAGCATTTATTTGATCAAAAATACAGGAAAAAAATGTAATATTTATTACAATATAAAATAATGTTTTTTACTTCAATATACTTCAAAATATAATTTATTCCTTTGATGCAAAGCTGAATTTTCATCAGCCGTTACTCCAGTCTTAAGCGTCACATGATCCTTCAGAAATCAAGATGCTGATTTATTATTAGAGTTATCAGTGTTTTTTGGAACCTGTGATTCTTTTTTTCAGGATTGTTTGAAGAATAACAATTAAAAAAAGCGTTTATTCAAAATACAACAATGTAAATCTATGCTATCATTTTTTTTTTTATTAATTTAACATATCCTTGGTGAATAAAAGTATTAATTAAAAAAAAAAAAGAAAGAATAAAAATTTACTGACCTCAAACTAAATCTAGGTAATATTAAATGTGAGTATAATAAATGAAATTAAGTAATTATGTATCATTTTATTATTTATTGTCAACACTGAGCATTCTGGGAAATTACGTGTTATTTTATCATGAAATAAATTATTAGATATAATGAGGCATACACATACATTTCAGACATTTCAGAAATATTTATTTATTATTTTTTTATTCATATTTCTGGTTATATGTATTATATACACCACTATTCAAAAGTTTGGTGTCAGTATAATATTTTTTTTTAATGTAAATTAGCAAGGAAAGTGACAGTAAAAATATTAATGTTATAAAAAATCAAGAAATATTAAACAAATCCCACTTTAATAATAAAAAATGTTACTCAAGCAGCAAATCAGCATATTAGAATGATTTCGTCTGAAGGATCATGTGACACTATAAATTACATGTTTAAAATATAATAGGAATGTATTTTTAAAAAGAAAATAGTAATAGGTTTTTACAATAATGTATTAGTGCATTTTGATCAAATGAATGCCCCTTTGGTGAGCAGAAGAGATTTTTAACACTACAAAATGAAATATGTCATTTAAAAAAAATAGGATACACTGCAAAAATGCTTTTCTAGCTTAGATTTTTTGTCTTGTTTCCAGCCGAAATATCTAAAAATTCTTAAATCAAGAATTATTTTCTAGGCAAGTACCCATTAATGTCTTGTTTTCAGAAAAAAGAAGTTCAAATGAAGTGAGTTTTTGCTTGAAACAAGCAAAATAATCTGCCAATGGGGTGAGAAAAATAATCTTATTTCAAGATGAAAGATAGATAATTTTTCTTACCCCATTGGCAGATAATTTTGCTCGTTTCAAGCAAAAACTCACTTAATTTTGACTTTTTTTTCTGAAAACAAGACAATAATTTTTACTTGTCTAGAAAATCCTCCTTGATTTAAGATTTTTTTGATATTTTGCCTGGAAACAAGACAAAAAATCTAAGTAAGAAAAGCATTTTTTGCAGTGTAGTCTTCTTTATCTGCTGTTGTGAGTGCTTAGCGCAGGAGCAAACTGCAGGAAATTAGCCCTAAAATGCCCCATCAACCCTGCAGAGATGCTGTCACAGTCTAATGGTGCTTTTAGCTGGAGATGTGTGCTGGCAGCTGTGCTCTTTTCTGTCTGGCTTTACTATGTTTAGAACACACTGACCACTGAGACTGCTTCCTCACAGACACATAATCACCACTGAGGAAAATATACAAGCATTTAGGGAGATTTAATTGTTTCTCAAGTTCTCTAAGGCTTTATACACTGCAAAAAATGCTTTTCTTACTTAGATTTTTTGTCTTGTTTCCAGCTAAAATATCTAAAAAATCTTAAATCAAGAAGGATTTTAATTTTAATTTTAATTTTGACATATTTTGTCTGAAAACAAGACCATAATGGTCTTGTTTTCAGACAAAATATGTCAAAATTAAGTGAGTTTTTGCTTGAAACAAGCAAAATAATCTGCCAATGGGGTAAGAAAAATAATCTTGATGAAAGACAGATTATTTTTCTCACCCCATTGGCAGATAATTTTGCTTGTTTCAAGCAAAAACTCACTTAATTTTGACTTTTTTTTCTGAAAACAAGACAATAATTTTTACTTAGATATTTTGGCTGGAAACAAGACAAAAAATCTAAGTAAGAAAAGCATTTTTTGCAGTGTATATTATATACACACTACCGTTCAAAAGTTTGGGGTCAGCAAATGTTTATTCATTCTTTTTTTTTTTGAAAGAAATGAATAAATTGTTACATTAATAAAAAGTGACATAATAGATTTACATTGCTAGAAAATATTTATAGTTTGAATAAATGTTGTTCCTGAAAGAAAAAAATACAGGTTCAAAAAAAAAAAAGTAGTTTCCAAAACTGATAATTCTACTAATAATTGAGAATATCAGAATGATTTCTAAGAAATCATGTGACACTTAAGCCTGGGAAACGGAGTAACAGCTGATGAAAAATCAGCATTGCATCACAGGAATAAATTATATTTTAAAGTATATGAAAATAAAAACCATTATTTTCTATTGTAATAACATTTTGTAATATTACAGTTTATTTTCTGTATTTTTGATAAAATAAATGCAGCCTTGACTTCATTAAAAACAATTGCAAGTCTTACTGACCCCAAACTTTTGAACCGTAGTGTATATATATATTGAAATAATATTTTATTTATTCACTAGAATGCAAAGCGGAATTTTCAGCATCAATACTCCAGTCTTCAATGTCACTTAAGTCCCCTTTCTGTTGTCATATATAAGTATTTGACTCGTGTGAGTTTGACGGGCCCCGTCTTTTTTACTTGTCTAGAAAATCCTCCTTGATTTAAGATTTTTTTAGATATTTTGGCTGGAAACAAGACAAAAAATCTAAGTAAGAAAAGCATTTTTTGAAGTGTATTATTGCCGTATTGCTAAAATGTGGTGGAAATGTTCAAAAAGTACTGACACAAAAATTTCACCAACTGTATTTGAAATCAACAGAAATTAAATAAAATTACTTTTTGTTTGCATAAACACTAAAACAATGACATTACCTATGATGTCTGGATTTTAAATGACAACATGACTGACAACAGTTTATCTAATAACATGGAGGAAATGTTCAAATAAAACTTCATTAAAATGTCAGCCTTTAAATAAAGAAAAGGGTTATCAGTGTTGGGGCAAGTTACTTTAAAAAGTAATGCATTACAATATTGCATGACGTTACTTTTACTTTACGTTACTAATTGCGTTACATTACTTTTGCGTTACTTTTTAAATCTGGGCAGGGCTTGCTTGTTTGTTTTTAATATTAAAAAAATTTGATTCTTAGCAAATGTAAAAGCCCTTTCACACCAAAATAAAATGAAGTGAATAAACCTAAGGAAAATTAAATTGACGTCTGTACAGTAGAACTGTAGGAAAAGAAAGTTCAACACTCAAAAAAGTTAATCTAAAGTAAAAATTAATGTCTTGTTTTTTGTGTTTGAGTGTTTTTGCTTGAAACAAGCAAAATTATCTCCCAATGGGGTAAGAAAAATAATCTTCTTTTCTGTTTGAAATAAAAAAAAAATTGGCTTACCCCTTTGGCAGATTATTTTGCTTGTTCTAAGCAAAAACTCACTTAATTTTGACTTGATTCAAGAATTTTTTTTAATATTTTGGCAGGAAACAAGACAAAAAAATCTAAGTAAGTTCAGTATTTTTGCAGTGTACGGTTGAATTGGATCAACAAAGGTCAGCAGCGAAGTCATTGGTTAATAAAATAGGATTGAATACATGAAGGATCAAATAAATGCAGTCTTGACAAGCAGAAGAGACTTTAAAAACAACATTAAAAATCTTTATCTTTATTTATTTGTATATATAAACAAATGCATTGTCAAGCACTAAATATGTCATAATTGTAATCTCTGAAATTGAAATTTGTGGGTAAATAATAAAAAATAATAAAATAATAAAAAGTAAATAATACAATTTTTAAATAATAAAAACAGAGTAAACCCTGAAAAACATTCAGTTTTTGGAATTATGGAATTTAATTAATAATGATCATTTTTTGTATTATTTTTAAATATTGCAATTGAATAAAAATATTAGATATTGCAATCATTATTATATTACAATGTTTCTAATTATTTTAAAATATAGCTTTGAGATAGAAAACGATCCAAAATATCTTTGACGAAGGAGTCAAACAGTTTGTTTTCAGCAGTACATCAAAAAATCCTTTCCTTCAATATGTTGCGTGATGAACATATGAACATATTTCCATGTCGCTCTTGTGTTCTGTCCTCAACCGCCAGCATAAACCAGATTTGTTTGTTATGATATCAAGCTGCATTTGAATGAGTGACTATTGTTTTTCTTACATGAAAACCAGTGTTATGGTATTTCCTCCAGTGTCTTGATTACTCTGGACTAGCTTGAAGCTTTCTCGGAGGAAACTGGCGGGTGAGTTTGCAAAACAAACACATGTGCATTGCAGCATTTGAGTCAGCGTCTGCCGTTCTGCCTTTTTTCCCAGAATCACCCGGGCTTACCGTGTCCACGATGACTTCCACGCACGTTATAGAGCCGTGTCACGCACATACGTGTACCGCTTCGCCGCAGGTCTCAGACATCACACAGAAATGCCAGTAACGGAGAAGGATCTGTGCTGGGCGTTAAAAGACACGTGAGTGCAGGCCCTTCTCTTCTGCATCTTGTGCTTTAAAACCGCATCGTCACACACAACACTGCAAAAAATGCTTTTCTTACTTAGATTTTTTGCCTTGTTTCCAGCTAAAATATCTAAAAATTCTTAAATCAAGAAGGATTTTCTAGACAAGTAAAACTTATTGTCTTGTTTTCAGACAAAATATGTCAAAATTAAGTGAGTTTTTGCTTGAAACAAGCAAAATTATCTGCCAATGGGGTGAGAAAAATAATCTATCTTTCATTTTGCAATAAGATTATTTTTCTCACCTCATTGGCAGATTATTTTGCTCGTTTTAAGCAAAAACTCACTTCATTTTGACTTTTTTTTCTGAAAACAAGACAATAATTTTTACTTGTCTAGAAAATCCTCCTTGATTTAAGATTTTTTAGATATTTTGGCTGGAAACAAGACAAAAAATCTAAGTAAGAAAAGCATTTTTTGCAGTGAAGTCACAGAAGCTGAATCCTGTATCACTGCAAAAAATGCTTTTCTTACTGAGATTTTTTGTCTTGTTTCCAGCCAAAATATCTAAAAAATCTTAAATCAAGGAGGATTTTCTAGACAAGTAAAAATTATTGTCTTGTTTTCAGAAAAAAAAGTCAAAATGACTCGAGTTTTTGCTTAAAATGAGCAAAATAATCTGCCAATGGGGTGAGAAAAATAATCTTATTTCAAGATGAAAGATAGATTATTTTTCTCACCCCATTGGCAGATAATTTTGCTTGTTTCAAGCAAAAACTCACTTAATTTTGACATATTTTGTCTGAAAACAAGACAATAAGTTTTACTTGTCTAGAAAATCCTTCTTGATTTAAGAATTTTTAGATATTTTAGTTGGAAACAAGACACAAAATCTAAGGAAGAAAAGCATTTTTTGCAGTGTAAGAGAGGAAAAGGAACATATACTCTGACTCATAGTCAAGACAAAAAGCCGCACATGAATTATACACACTCACAAACCAGACCCATCGTAAGGGCAAGCGAATGATTAGCGGTTATCTAGGCTCAGAAAGAGCCTAGATAACCAAAGAGCTCAGATGAGGAAAGTGTGCATTGTTATGGATGTCTTTTTGAAGCGCACGACGGAGGCTCGTCTCCAAGGGTGACGTGTGAACATTAATGCTATTTTTTCCACTCTCCACAGTTTTAGCGAGAAAGTAGGCCAAGATGAGCTTCAGGCTCGTGGTGACGCAGAACAACGCCCACACTCCTCTTATGTCTGCTTCATCCTCACTCACATCCCTGCTGCTTTCCATCTCATTCATAAGAACTGCTCTTCCACACACATAAACTGCATTACGGCCTTCGAAATGAACGTTTGTAGAGGCTCATCTGAACACGCATTGACCTGTGTGGCTTAATTTATTTTTAACATTGTGAATTCTCCAGTTGATTATTTTAATGCTTATTGCTTATTTGCCATACATATTTTTCTAAAGACCGTTCCTGTGAAGTTTGCATCATTGATAGGGATGCACCGAAATGAAAATTCTTGGCCGAACCGAAAACCAAAAAAGAGGAAACCAAGGCGGAAAACTGAAAACCGAAACACCGAAAGAAATGATGCCAATTATTAGTACCATTGTATTTATGGCCATGACTGTGTACTAACTTGACTAAAATCGAAACCATTGCTATTGCATAAATTAATGTTAAAATTTCAAAGAATAAATCAATTACAAATTATGCAAATATTTATTTAGCACATTGCAACAATGCACAGTATAAAATAAAATTCAAACTAAAATGTTTAACTTGACCCCACTCATGTGTACATTAAATAATAATGCACTGGCCGACTTTAATTATCCATGTACTAAATTCCTTATTGGTTTTGTACGCGTAGTCTTGTTTATGGACATGTGACTTGCATACAGAGCGCTGACATTCGCTGTTTACTTTCAGTTTCTCTGCTATCCGCTATCTTCAGTGAGTAGTAGGCTAAATGTGCGTGCATGAATGTAAATCAATTTATGTTTTGTCTTTACCCGTCATATTGCGATAATGTTACCGCTGCATGTCTGATTGTTGTCATTAGTCCATACTGTAGTTCAGTTCATATAGAATGTGGAGAAGCGATGCGCGTGAATAAGGAGCTAAAAACCGCGCAAGCGTCGCATTTTTAAGGTGGAATGGATAGCGTCAATAAGAAGCTGCGAATTCAAGCCTTCTCGCATATAGCGCCATTTCATCTATGTGAATGTTTATTTTTACTATATGGACGGATTCTGATCGTATTTGTTTGTTTCAGCCTAAACCACCTCGGTGGTCCTAATGATGTTATGTTTGCTAAACATAAGCGCCTAGTTTATTTTTGACGGATAATAGGCTAATAATAATCGTTTTGCTATCGTCACAGGCATCAGCAACAGACGATATCCCTGACTATCGTCGATACACGATAACATCCTGTTTCGGCCGTATTGTTTCGGTGAGAAAAGTCTTTCGGCCGAAAACCGAAAATGCACTTTTGGGCCATTTTCGGACGAAAATTTTCGGTGGCCGAATATTCGGTGCATCCCTAATCATCGATTTGTTTTTGCTGTAAAAGACCATTTTTGAAGAAGAAATGCATATATTCATGTAGTGTACATGGATTAAAGTTCTCCGTTGTTGGGTTCCCGCCTGTCCTTAATGGTTTAAATTCACGTTTCATTATTTTAAGGCTGTAAATAGTGTAGTAACCTAATAAATATAATACATATAATGGCCCCGACTTATTTACGGCGCTAAATTTCACGTCATAGCTCAGTCGCGGGCCGGGCATCGGGCTTGTTTTAGGCTTTTCCTTTTTCTATATTTTAGACATCCATAAATTAAAAAAGAAACAAGAGAAGAGAATAAAGAGAGAAAAAAGAGAAGTTGATGACGGTAAACTAAACAAATATATGTCATAACCCATTACACAGTCTACTCACTCACGCACACGCCTCACGAAATCTCCTATTTGATGCGCCTTAATGCATCTTTTTGGATTAGCTACATAATGAAAGAGTTTTTGTGTTTCATTTGTTTTATTTCATTAAGCACAAATTTAAAGCTTTCTATATATGTATTTATCATGTCTGTAAGCCATGTATTGTTTTGATAGATAATTTTAAATTGTTTCCACTGGAAATAAATGCAAGTGACGGCGCTGGCGCCTCCATGTCCTGCGAAGTGGCTTCCACTTTCTGCACAAACGCAGCGCACATTGTTTAACGTTTAAACCACTATTGTTTTATACTTTAACCCTTTTATATCTATAGATTTTATTTTAGTCAAGTCATGATGATTTGAGAAGGCAAATTGATCAAACAGACTATGAACAGTCTTCCGCTGGCGGCTGTTCGCTACTTAACAAAACAAAAACTTAGACCTATATTTAACGAACAAAAAAATCCTTCCCAAATTAACTTAATAAAAAAAAAAATTAAATGAAACGAAATATATGCCTAATCACTTTGCCATTACATACAAAAACTTAATAGCTGAAAAAATAGCGAAACGATCACTTGTCCGTGTTCTTTTCTGTCTCTGAATGCATACACAGAACAGCGCGAATTCTCTTTGGTGCTTTTAAAAACACGACACAAAATAAACATTAATAAATCAAGTATGTCCCATTTTATGCAAGTCACTGATTTGCATGTGAAATTAGGCTTTTATGGAGGAGCAAAAGCCACCAAAGGGGGCGGAATAGAGAGCAATAATCGATTTATCTCGATTATAGTATTTTCAGAATCGTTTAAAGCTGAAATCGAAATCGAAATAAAATTTCGATTAATTGCACAGCCCTATTTATGTTAATTTTATTATTATTTGGTTATTTGTATCTTTTCCATGCCGTCGGCAGCAGCAGCCTGCTCATCTTGTCAATAATGCCTTTTTTCTGAGATGGTGGTGATAAACGTTTAAACTAACATTGTGATATGCTTGAAGTGTTTTATTTCTATGAATTTTAGTCAGATCAAGTGTTGATTTAAGAGGCTAAATCAAACGTAAATTGACGGCCGGCCGCGTGCGCTTTAGGTCGTCGTCACTTTAAAAAAAAAAAAATACTTACATCTAACGAGCAAAAAAATACTCCAAACGTTTTTCTCAGTTAACTTAATAAAAGACGTTAAAACAACTCATCTTTAAATTCTATTGGTCTTAAATATTTAAATAAAGTGTTGGTTAAAGGAATGTGGCCTCAAAAAAAATTTCAGTCAGAATAATTTATTTTCACTTTAATCCATGAGTGTATGTGGGATCTTTGAGAAAATATAAAGCGTCACTAACTTTGTCAATTCTTTTATTGTTTTTTTCCCCACTTTTACTGAACTGTATCATAAATTTGTCATACGGTGTGACATAGCAAAAATAAAAAATAATATACAAATAGCATGAGAGAGATTTCTTCATTGTTAGACACGTATTTTCTTATAGTGTAGACAATTAGACAATTTCAAGACAAACTTTGACAACAAGATAACCTTTGCTCTCAGCTGTTCAGAGCTGTCATTTTTTTTTACCATTTTAAGATGAGTGATATGTATATCTTCCCTATTGCAATAGTCAACTGTTTAAATATTTAATTTTAAAGATAGTTTAATTATAAATAATACAATTTTAAAGATATTTTGAGATAAAAACAAATCTGTGGTTCTTTTATGTTTGTCCCACCATAAGACATTACGTCACACTGAAGGACAGAAATGGCATTTTTAAAGTATTTCTATTTAATTTTGATTTGGAACATGTCAAAGTTTAACTTTGATGCAAACAAAATCAAAAAATAATAATTTTCATCAACAAAATTCATCAACAAAAAATGTTTTTTTTTTAACTATATTGCTATTCTTTTTATTTTTATTTTATAAAAGTAGTAATTTATTGAGAGAGTCGCACCATAGGACAAATTTGACACTTGGCTCAAAAATGTAAAAAAAAAAAATTGTGATCAATGAGATTCGAAAGTAATTAATACTTTTTTCAGTATTAAGAATTGATCAAATAGGTCAACACTGAAAGTCAAGACAGTTATAATTTGAATAAAACTGTATTGCTATTTTAAATAATGCTGTTCTTTTAACTTCATATTCATCACACTTTTTACTTATTTATTAAAATTTAGGTTTACTATCATTACATTTACTGTCATTACATCATTACAGTTACATTCCAAAATATATCCAAATAGAAAGTTATTTTAAATTGTAATAAAATTACCCAGTACGATGTTTTTGCTATGTTTTTGATCAAATAAATGCAGGTTTGGGGAGCAGAAAACATTTAAAAGAATCTTACTGACCCCAAACTGTTCAGCAGAAGTGTATTATATATTGTATCTGTTGAAATTCATTTTCTGAGGTAATAAAATCAGCAATAAAGTACTGTTGTAGTAGCTCGTCTTTAATGTGCTCAGTGTATATGAGTTTGATAGTTCTCCATTCTCACCCCAGGAGGCTAAATATTGATGCAATGCAAGAGGCCTCTGCGCTGCTGTTAGGAACCCACGACTTCAGCAGCTTCCGCGCCTTGAGTTCAGAGACGCCCTTCAAGAACCCAGTCAAGACCCTAGAGAAGGCCCAGCTGGAACCTGGGGTCTCCTTCAGTCAGAGACACTTTCACAGGTAGGATTCTTCTTGCCGGCAAAAAGCTGCAAAGACAGAGAGCCCTATTGTAACGATCTAAACGCAAAGCGTAAAGCGCACGGCGCAGGCGCGCTCAGGGCGTGTCCAGATCCACTTTTGCTAATTTAACGACGGGAAAACGGTCCGGGCGCATAGTTGAAATGGGTTGTCCCTATTCTCTTAATAAGTAAGGGGTGTTTTTTGGGCGTAACGTAAATAAACCAATCAGAGTCTCATCTCCCATTCCCTTTAAGAGCGAGTTGCGGTCGCGTCATGGCGGATCTTGTTGGTGGAAAAGCAGAACGCTTCTCAAGCGAAGAAACCGATCTGCTCGAAAATACGTGACATTATAAAATACACTGATTAAACTGAGGAGTTCAGCGAGTGATGTTTTGCTGAAATGACCTGTTAAGTGGCCAGTCAATATTTCATTCGTCTGCGTTGGATGCAGGCTTTCAAATAGCTCCGTGCGAGGAGTCAGTTCATATATATGTGTGTGTATTGGCACGATTGTTCAGTTAATTAGCCAATTTCATTCATCATTATAAGCACTAATAGGCTGAACTGCAAATAGGTCGCCTAATTCTGCTACACGCAGTGGCCATCATTACATGTTTATATTGATGTAGCCTACACAATAATACTGTAATCCTTTAGTTTTTAATATTTGGCATGTTTGTGTGATGATCCCTGTGTGTAATAAGCAAAGTGAACGCGCGTTGTGGAGCTGCCCAGAGGCGCATGATCTACCAATGCGCTCTTTAAATAACAAAAAAAATATTGCGCCATTGACTTTAGACTTTAGAGCAGGTTTGAGTTGGTCTATGGCGCAGTCTATTTTCAGTTCCTCAAAATAGCACACCTCTTTTTTAGACCAGCTCACCCATGGGCGCACAAACGGGCGCAAATGCATTTGCTAATTAAACGACGCGGCGCTGGACGGGAAAATGCCAACTGCGTCTGACCTAAACTAGCAAACACACATTGCGCCGGGTGTATGATAGGGCCCAGAGACTGAAGGAATGTGAGTTTGGTTGCTGCTGTGATAATACAAACAGTATTGGTTGCCAGTGGGTTCATAGCAACAGATTAGTCAGGTTAGACACCACTTGTGGAAATGAGACTGTGAGGAACAGACTTACTGGGCCCTATCATACACCCGGCGCAATGTGTGTTTGCTAGTTTAAGTCTGACGCAGTTGGCATTTTCCCGTCCAGCGCCGCGTCGTTTAATTAGCAAATGCATTTGCGCCCGTTTGTGCGCCCATGGGTGTGCTGGTCTAAAAAAGAGGTGTGTTCGGCCGCATTGTTGGCGCGTTGCTATTTTGAGGAACTGAAAATAGACTGCGCCATAGACCAACTCAAACCTGCTCTAAAGTCTAAAGTCAATGGTGCAATATTTTTTTTGTTATTTAAAGAGCGCATTGGTAGATCATGCGCCTCTGCAGCTCCACAACGCGCGTTCACTTTGCTTATTACACACAGGGATCATCACACAAACATGCCAAATATTAAAAACAAAAGCATTACAGTGTAAAACAATATTATTGTGTAGGCTACATAAATATAAAAATGTAATGATGGATAGTCACTGCGTGTATAGAATTAGGCGACCTATTTGCAGTTCAGCCTATTAGTGCTTATAATGATGAATGAAATTGGCTAATTAACTGAACAATCGTGCCAATACACACACATATATATTAACTGACTCCTCGCACGGAGATATTTGAAAGCCTGCATCCAACGCAGACGAATGAAATATTGACTGGCCACTTAACAGGTCATTTCAGCAAAACAACTCGCTCTTAAAGGGAATGGGAGATGAGACTCTGATTGGTTTATTGCACGTTACGCACAAAAAACACCCCTTACTTATTAAGAGAATAGGGACAACCCATTTTGACTAAGCGCCCGGGCGCACGGACCGTTTTCCCGTCGTTAAATTAGCAAAAGTGGATCATTTTCACAACTAACAGCTTTATGAAGTGTTTCTCTACCCAGAAGTCTTTTTCTAGAGAGATGTTTTGTCTAACAGTCGCTATGTTTTTAAACAACAGTAGAATCCATTGAACGCGCTGTACTTCTGTTCCTCAGAAAAAATAACGAAGTTCACTTCCAGAACAAACATTTACAGATCATTTACTCATCCCCTTGTCATCCAAGATGTTTGTGTCTTTCTTTCTTCAGTCGTAAAGAAATTACGTTTCAGGAATGTTCTCCATATAGTGGACTTCTATGGTGCCTGCGAGTTTGAGCTTCCAAAATGCAGTTTAAATGCAGCTTCAAAGGGCTCTAAATGATCCCAGCCGAGGAAGAAAGGTCTTACCTAGTGAAACAATAGGTTATTTTCCAAAAAAAAAAAAAAAATTACAATTTCTATACTTTTTTTAACCTCATCTTGCCTAGCTGTCATGAGCCAGAATACACAGTTCACGCAGAGCTACACTGCAAAAAATGCTTGTCTAGCTAAGATTTTTTGTCTTGTTTCTAAAAATTCTTAAAGAAGGATTTTCTAGACAAGTAAAAATTATTGTCTTGTTTTCAGACAAAAAAAGTCAAAATTAAGCCAGTCATTTAAATAATGCAACTGAAAGCTTGGCATTTTATATTAATAGCCACTTTTCAACAGCATGTGCAGAGGGATTCATTGAGCAAATGTGGAGTCATTCGGCATCACGGGAGCATATAAATTGCCTCTGATTTCCTAGAAAGATATATGACTGAACATCAAGGCCCAGTACATTTGTGCTTTAATTACCCTAATTATGATTTGAAATACCAAACCTCATGTTCTTTAGCCACTGGTCATTGACAGCTATAAGCTAAAGGAATGTATGCATACGTTGATATACGTTAGAAATGCAGACACACAGTATGACAGACAAAGCCGCTTCATAGCGCAGTGGATGTCCAGTCTTTGAGGCTTGTGTTTCATCAGTCGCCTCTTCAGTTAGGCATGTGCAATGAGACTGTTGCTAGGCAACAGATGTTGGACTAAAGCATGATGTTGACAAAAGCGGCTGTCCTGAGCTGAGAGACAAACACTGTAGCCTGGCAGATGCAGTGAAGAATGGCTGTTTTTATGCTGTTTTAAAGCAGTGTTCATTTTAACAGCAAATGTTATTATTTTTAGTCACAGTCTTTTGACTAAAATGCCATCATATTTTAGCCATCTGAATTGTTTTTAGTTTAGTCGACTAAATATCATAAGATTGTAGTCAACTAAATCTACAGTAGATTTAGTCGGCTAAAATCTAATGGGTTGAGTTGGAGTGTAATGCATTTATTAAACCTTTCTCTAAAATGATGAAACTCATTATATAGGTTTCATATTAAGGTTTTATCATGATAAACACAGATTTGCAACATTTATATTAAAATGAAACCACTTCTCATTAAGGAACAAGAACATGGTCTTCTTTTCAATGAAATGGCTATAAAAGCAAAAAAACAACTTGTTTATCGCATTCTTCATTATTTCAAGCAAACATTTATTTATATAAATACATTTAGATTCATCTTTATTAGGGCTACTAAAGTGACTCAGTTAGGAGCAATGTGTGAGTGATTTTCTGTCTTTCTTTTGTTGCTTGATTAACATCAGCGCCACAGACAATAGCAAACTAAATTGGGATGCTGCCCCTTTAAAACCGAACGCACAGATATTCTCTCAACTGTTTACGTTCACATAAGACGGAGCCGAGTGTGTTTATGTAAATACTAATCAAAACGGACAATCCGACATCATTTTTGTGTATTTCTCTGTTCATAAAAGAGTAACTTACTCGTGTGCTGTGAGAGAGGTGCTCAGAAATCATCCCTCCCTAACATTTTCGTCTCGTTTTTATTTGTTGACGAAAATGTCAATAGATTTTAGTCATAGTTTTTGTTATTCAAAATGAGTTTTCGTTTTGTTATTGTCTCGTTTTCATCGATGAAAAAATGTTGTTGACGGAAATTATGACGAAAATTATGAGTCAACGAAATTAACTGTTTTGAAGAAAGTCAAAATTTTTGTCAATTTATTTTGGGCAAGTACAAGGGAGGATTTGCGATGTATATGTACACTATCATAAAAAAAAATTATTCAACAATAAATTACATTGATCAAAAGACATTTATAATGCTAGAAATTTACACACAAACACACACACACATATATATATATATATATATATATTTTTTTTCCAAATAAATGCTGCTCTTTTGAACTTTTTATTAATCAAACAATCCTGAAAAAAGAAAACGTTTCCTTAAAAATATTGTGCGGCACAACTGTTTAACATGAAATGAACATAATGGAAATGTTTCTTGAACAGCAAATGATGCTGAAAATTCAGCTTTGATCATAGCAATCAATTAAAGTATATTTTTAGAAATATATTTGAAAAGAAAATATAACTGAACAAAATTTTAATTGAAAGACTGGAGTAATGATGATAAAAATTCAGCTTTGATCACATCAGTCAATTACATTTTAAAATACATTACACTAGAAAATAGTTATTTTAAATAATAGTAGTATTTCACAATATTACTGTTTTACTGTGTTTTAGATCGAAAACATTATAAAATCTTACAGACCCTAGTTTACATGCATGCATTTAAAGGGATATTTTGGTTTATTGTGATCATAATAGTTTGGACAACATCTGCAGCATTTAAGGTGAAATTTTTAAGACTCCTAATTTCAGTGATATCACTCACAGCAAAAATATCCAGAATAATCCTTTAACCACAGTTGCTTTTATCTATAAAAATAATTCTCTAATCTGCATGCAGAACCAAAATGATTTTCCCTGTCCTGCTCAAAGGCCATTGGGGACATATGTTTAAAACCAACTCACACTGGGATCCCTTCAGCAGGTCATTTTGGGTTTTTCATGTGCAGCTCTCAGCTGGGAGACACACAGTCAGGACACACACACACCATCTGCTCTGTTTCACACTAATGTCAAGATCTGCAGGGAATCAACTGCATTATCATCCACACACACACACACACACACACACACACACACACACAAAAGCACTCACTCATGGCACTGTATGTGTAACTGCATCAAAATAACAGATCAAGGCATTTTGCTGCACAGCCCTTTAAGAAACGCAGAACGGAAAAGTGTATTTTCTACCAAAAGACAGACAATGGGACAGTTTCTCAAAAAAGGACAGTTCTGTCATCATACGCCTGCCATCTGTCATCATCAGCAGAGTGAAAATTATTTAAAGTACCGCTTTTTGTGGTCCTCTGAAGAGTGAAAGTATAAAGATAGAATTACTGATGACAGAATTTTCATATTTGCTTGAACCTTCCCTTTAAAAGGTTTATTAAGCTCCTAGGAAAGCTTCTTTATTTATAGCTGTGTGTGTGAAAATGTCTGTTCAGTTTGATCACAGCTACAAGAAGTAGTCAGAACCAGGTACTTTGACAGCTTTAGCACTAAAATGAAACCATTTGTTTTGTACAGTATCTTAAAGGAACAGTTCACCCAGAAATAAACTTTTGCTAAAAACATAAATGAGTTTGTCTCTCCGTTGGATTGCGGAAAACGCGGATGGATCATAAAAACGGAATGCACTATTTAACGCGGAATGTCACGGAGTTTGTCAAAGTTTAGAAGAATTAATCAAAAGTATGTCATCAAATTGCGACATGAACTAGTATGTTTAAATATTAAGCCGCAAAAGACAAATTTGAATCCTGGTTTTTATGAATGGCGCAGACACACGGCTTTGTTTACTGTACATACTGGCGCATGTATGATGTTCACAGTGATTTCAGCATCTGCCGACTCAATAAATAAGGACATAAATACATGAACAGCATCTCCACAACTTCATTCGCATTTGACCATTCCATTTGAGTAAAATTTATAGTTAGCTTCCAGCCGCAGCTGTATCCAATCTAGCCACAACAAGTGTCCATTACAAATATTCACGGCAGCCCATCAAAATAAAAGTTTGGTTTAACTTAAAAATGACAGAAATATATTTTTAAAGGGTACATAACGTACATAGTTTCACCTATTCTCATGTTAATCTTGAGTACCTATAGAGTAGTACTGCATCCTTAATATCTTTAGTTTTATCATAATTATAAAAGACATTTGATGCTGTTTCTCTTACCATCTGCAGTTCTGAATCATGAGTGGATCTTTTATAGCTGGGAGCGCTCTATCTTTCAGTATCAAACAATGTGCAAATCCAGCATCCAACTGGGCCTTGTATATAAAACGTTGGTCAACAAACACACTTGCAAAACTCCATTACTGCTCCGGAAAAACGAGCTGCATCCACTGTTCACCTAACCCTGGCTTCTTTGGGAAGCTGAGCAAAGTTATCTTTGCTTCACAACCAAAACCACTTCTTTAGAGACATTTTTCAGAGTGAATCCCTTGCAGCAGTGCAGCCGAATGAAGCACAATGATGGACGCTTTTTCTCTTGTACCAACCCAGAAGTAAGATTTTCAGTACAGAAATTCTCCGTCAATTGTCCAAATTATTTTTTTAAACTTTGGCCATGTTTAGCATGAGAATCCAACTCTTTAACACTGTAAACAACTCTGAATACACCAAACACCATTGTACCCCCCTTTAATATTTAGAATGTATGTAATACTACTACTAATAAAACTTTCTTTTTAAAAGAAATAATTACACAATTTTTCCTTCATTTTTAATTGTAACAGTAATTCCCGTTTACTTGCCAAAAATAACATTTATTTAATTTTCATTAATTAAAAAATACTTTTTTTATGTCTTTTGTTAGTACAAATACATAGCACAGAATTGCTGAGTGAATAAAAAAATCACAAGGCTATTGTAAGAATAAATAAAAGTTGTTATGCATGCAAATAATTAGACATGCTAAAACCAGAATTTGGTAACAAAAAAATGCAATATTTCATAGGGCCCTACACATGCCATTAATAAGATTAATAAGATTTTATTTAACCATTAAAAAGGAGTATTAAAATTAAAATAGAATCCAGAAAAATTAAAATGGAAAAAACGGAATTCGGGAAAAAATAAAAAGGATTTCATAGGGCCCTAGATGACATTTGTAGAAGTGTCATTCCCTCAGTTGCTCACCAATGGATCCCCTGCAGTAAATGGGTGCCGTCAGAATGAGAGTCCAGATTGGACTCTGATAAAATCATCACAATAATCCACACCACTCCAGTCCATCAGTCATCATCTTGAGAAGACAAAAACTGCGTGTTTGTAAGAAACTAATCAATCGTCAAGACGTTTTTAACTTCTAACCATTGTTTGAGAATCAGCTATTTGGACTCTCATTCTCATGGCACCCATTCACTACAGATGATCCATTGTTGAGAAAGTGAGGGAATGACACATTTCTACAAATTTCTACAATGTACAAATGTCATCTAGGGCCCTATGAAATCCTTTTTATTTTTTCCAGAATTCCGTTTTGTCCTTTTTTATTTTTCTGGATTCCGTTTTAATTTTAATACTCCTTTTTAATGGTTAGATAAAATTGTATTAATCTTAGTGATTAAATGACACATTTCTCCAAATCTAATGAAAAAACAAACTCTACTAAATCTTGGATGGCCTGAGGTGCACTTTTCTTTTGACATGACACATCTATTATTGACTATACCTCAACTCAGTTCATAAATAAACAACTGTTCAAACAAGGTTTTATACTACAGAAGTACTCAAATGAATGGCATATTCATCTGTATCTTACTCAATTGAGGACACTTCACCAACAGGAAACATGAAAGATGTGTTTGCGCTCATGTCACATGGAGATGAATTAATTAATTAAGGGAAAACAAGTCAGCTTAGATGTCCAGGTGCACCCGTTTTATTATTATTCCTCTACAATAGGGTGATATTCAATAAAAGGGATCACATAGCCGCTGGAAGTATATGGAAAAGATAAGTTGATGAGATAACCCAAGGGCCTATTGTTTGTGAAACAGGATACGTTTAGGGGTCAATGTCTGGCTAGATGTTAGAATTAATGAGAATGCTAGTAGATATAAACCTCCTTGTTTTAAACTACTGAGGGTTTTCAGATAAAATATGATTAAAACATGCATGAGATGAAATCTGGACACCACTCATTGAAGTCGACATAAAATGCCATTTGCAACCTGTTTTACTTCTGTAAAGTGATGCGTTCCTGAGGAATTGTCAAGGAATTTTTAACTAGAAACATCTTGAGAGTAGTGTTTTTTAGACGTTCTATATGGAAAAGCCAAAGAAATGGTTTGTATTTATAACAAAATGAATACAAATCTATGTAGAAAACATAGTGTTTTTCCTTTTTTTTAATTCAAGTCTCAATCTGAGACAATCTGAAATAGCCAGGGTATTTTAGCATTATAATTTTTTATTCTTTTCCAGTCATCACACAATCGGAAAAGCCAAAGAATGATTTTTTAATTTGCATGTTTTATCACTGCGTGCTATTTCACATGCAATGTTTTGAAAGGTAGTGCAGTTCAGTAAGCGATTCTTTATTGTGGAAGTGCAGGTTTATGTTTTAGAGTAGACTCTCTGTGCTTCCTTTGAGGTTTTCATTGCGTTGGTGTTGCATGCGTATCTCTTTTCATGTAACACGCTCTGGCTGTTTGTTCATTCGAAGCCGTGATTAAACGAGAGCCAGACGATCTCATTCAGCGTCTCTGTGAAGTCAGTCCAAACAAAACTCATCGTGAATTCACCTCCTGTTAAAAAAAAGGCCGTCTGAAACATTGAACCTCTCTAGCAGTAAATATTGGAGATGTTATCCGGTCTGAGCGCTCCAGTGCTGCTGCTGCAGGTCCGCTTGTTTACTTGATGCAAAATGGCACTTAATGGAAGAAATACTGTACAGCTAGGCAGAAATAATGTGCTGAGTGAAAGAAACAGCCCAAAAGAGGTCACGAATCACGAAGAGATTTCTTCTTAACTGCCATTTTCTTCTTATTTTCTAAGTTAACCCCTTAATTGTCACCGTCTCACCTGTGGGACGTTTACTTGACCATTTTACAAATAAATCCTAATTTAATCATGACAAACTATAAATCGTTGGAAAGGTCTAAGACTCCGTATTTTGTAGAAAAACGAATAGATTAATTTATGAAAAGAGTGCACCCTTAAAAATCTACTTCATAACAGGAGTTCTGACCTTTGTCACAAAAAGGCTATTCGTTGCGTTTTTCCCAATTTAGAAATCATAAGAAATTATATAGCACTGGGAAACTTAAAATCTCAAAATTCATCCTTTGAAAACCATTTTAAAATCAGACATTGCACTATGATGGAAAATGTACATCAAAACCATATCACAAAATGTTTTTGTTGAAATATAAAAACTTAACTTAAATAATGCATTTTTATGTCTGTTTTCAAAAATGGAAGTGACAGTTAAAAAAAGTTCCCAAAAATGATTCTTAAGAATATTCTTATCTTTTTACTTAAGATTGTTCTTAAGACAACATTTAAGAAGAATTCAAACTCTTAAAAAGAATCTTCTTTAAAACCATTGCAAATAACTTCCTAAAGTTAGGATAGCCCCAGACTTGTCTTAAATCCTAAAAAGTGTGAATTATTTAATGGATTTATTGGGTTATTTCAAATTAATTGTTATTTTTAAGCATGACAACACTACTAGCTACATATAATACATATTAGGACTGTTAATAGGGATGTCCATGAGTAAGACGAGACACTGCATGTGAATAGGGTAAAAAAAATTAACTAATAGTTATCACCTTCCTTACCCAGTCGATTGATTACATTGATAATTGCAAAAAAAAAAAAGAAAAAAATATTGTATTACAAGTTTTCTAAAATGTTAGGTTTAAATATGCAAATGAGCCATTGTTTATTGAAATATGCACTAATTTGCACACATTTCTAGTATAAAAATCTAAACACTGGATGAAGTCAGTTTCAAAATTATTATTATATTTTTTTTTTTGGCATATTAGAGTCAAATGTTTTTACAGAGGGAATTTTGGGTATGTCATTTTGTCACTCCGTAATTCAGAAAATACTCAGAACAGAACATTTTGGGGCGAATAAAATGTTGTATATAATCAAGCTAATTATATATGAACAAATCCCTCTGGTAAAACCTTCAGGATATAGACAGGAATACAAATGAAAGTTTGTTGTGTGTAAGTGCTACTGAAGTGGAGATTTATGGCTCAGTGTAGGAGAAAAAAAACTAATTTTGAGAAAACAGCCTTTAAAAATATGTATTGCAATATCTATTGACACAAATAGATAAAGTGCTATAAAAGAAACACTTAACAGTGTCTTTTGGACGTTTTCCTTCCACTAGTCTGAAAACACACTTTAGGAAAAAACAAAAAACCCAAAATCTCAAATTTGACAGCTGCCTGAGAAAAACTGTGTTTTTGCCTGCAGTGTCTCCTTAAGAGACAGCGATGACTGATAATGTAAACACTGCAAAAAAAGGCTTTTATTTAGATTTTTTGTTTTGTTTCCAGCCAACATATAAAAAAACTCTTAAATCAAGGAGGATTTTCTAGACAAGTAAAAATTATTTTTTTTGTTTTCAGAAAATTGTCAAAATTAAGTGTTTTTTTTTAGAACAAGCAAAATATTCCTCCAATGGGGTAAGCAAAAAAATCTTATTTCAAACAGAAAACCTACCAAA
Organism: Cirrhinus molitorella; assembly: GCA_033026305.1. NCBI lineage: Eukaryota > Metazoa > Chordata > Actinopteri > Cypriniformes > Cyprinidae > Cirrhinus > Cirrhinus molitorella. Next base: position 578,789 of record CM065137.1, on the reverse strand, counting down.
AACACACTTAATTTTGACTTGTTTTCAGAAAAAAAACAAGACAATCATTTTTACTTGTCTAGAAAATCCTTCTTGATTTATGAATTTTAAAATATAAAAAAAAAATCTAAGTACGAAAAGCATTTTTTGCAGTGCACTAATAAGCAAAACTTACTTTAGTTGAACTAACATTTGTGTTTTTTTCTCATTGCTGAAGAGTGTTGAACTTTCTTTTCTTACAGTTCTACTGTACAGGCGTCAGTTTAATTTTCCTTTAGCTTTAGTCTTATTGACTTCATTTCATTTTGGTGTGAAAGGGCTTTTGCATTTGCTAAGAATCAAACATTTTTATATTAAAAACAAACAAACAGGTGTATAGACAGGTGTGTGGCTTTCCTAATCAAGTCCAATCAGTATAATCAAACACAGCTGGACTCAAATGAAGGTGTAGAACCATCTCAAGGATGATCAGAAGAAATGGACAGCACCTGAGTTAAATATATGAGAGTCACAGAATACTTAGGACCATGTGATATTTCAGTTTTTCTTTTTTAATAAATCTGCAAAAATGTCATCAATTCTGTGTTTTTCTGGCAATATGGGGTGCTGTGTGTACATTAATGAGGAAAAAAAATATAGGCTGCAATATAACAGAGTGAAAAAATTAAGGGGGTCTGAATGCTTTCCATACCCACTGAACTCTTCCAAAACACGGCGCATTAAAAACGTGAAGCTGAGGCTGAGAAGCGAAAACAGGCTTATTATGATTATTAGGATAATCTGCAGAAACCGCCAAAAAAGACAACCCTGGATGTATGAGTTTATCTTCAGCCATGTATTCACACAGATAAAGACGTATCAGTTTCTTAAGAAAAACATTAAGATGTTCTTAAGAACATATTTGAGAACTTCTTAAGGATGTTTCAAGAATTGCACTTAAGAACATTCTTACGAACTTCATAGAATTTATTTCTTAACAGTGTTACTTTTAAAAGTAATGCGTTACAGTATTGCATTACTCTCTAAAAAAGTCACTAATTACGTTACCTAGTTACTTTTTATGGAAAGTAATGTGTTACAATTCTTTTGCGTTACTTTTTAAATCTGGGCAGGGCTTGTTTGTTTTTAATATAAAAAGATTGATTCTTATCAAATGTAAAAGCCCTTTCACACCAAAGTGAAATTACGTGAATAAGGCTAAAGGAAAAATTAATTCCCGTCTTTACAGTGGAACTGTAGGAAAAGAAAGTTCAACACTCTTCAGCAATGAGAGAAAAAAACACAAATGTTAGTTCATCTAAAGTAAGTTTTGCTTATTAGTGCACTGCAAAAAATGCTTTTCTTTTGTTTTAGATTTTTTGTCTTGTTTCAAGCCAAAATATCTCTTAATAATATATTTATAATATATATTTCTTAAATCAAGAAGGTTTTTCTAGAGAAGTAAAAATTATTGTCAAAATGAAAGTGTTTTTGCTTGAAACAAGCAAAATAATCTCCCAAATGGGGTAAGATAAATTATCTTGTTTTCTGTTTGAAATAAGATTTTTTGCTTACCCCACTGGCAGATTATTTTGCTTGTTCTAAGCAAAAAGTCACTTATTTTGCCTTGTTTTTTTCTGAAAACAATTTTTTTTTTTACCTCATTTAAAAAATGTTGTTGTTGTTGATATTTTGGCTGTAAACAAGACAAAAAATCTAAGTCTGAACAGTATTTTTGCAGTGTACGGTTGAATTGGATCAAAGGTCAGCAGCAAAGTCATTGGTTAATAAAATGGGATTAAATACATAAAGAAAACAAAAAGTAACTGGCGTTAGTTTTTTGAAAAAGTAACTCAGATATTTTCTTGGAAATGAAAAATGCGTTACTTTACTAGTTACTTGAAAAAAGTCATATTATTACGTAACTCAAGTTACCCCCAACACTGTTTCTTAAAAAGATGAAATGTTGTTTGAATTAGTCATTTCAAAATGCTTAATTTCTGTTTTTGTGCATTCCTTTTCAGAGATATTCAATTCTGGGAGCTCACTTTTCAAAGTAGGTCTTTTTTATACAGACAAGTGAGTACAGGCTTTATTCCCCTCTTAATATGATATTGATGCTGCATTATAGAGTGTCTGCCGCCTAGTGGTCAAAGTGTGAATTTCATTTCAGCAGATTTGAAAGATTGTCTGTGATGATGGAATATGACTGATCTGTTATATAACGTTAGTGGTCGTGTAATCAGAGCGACACGTTTCGTCTCACAGGTGCGGAGGATGACCGGAGCGCTGGTTGCTGTGGGTCAGGGTCGATTGTCTGTTAGTCAGGTTCAGGAGCTGCTAGAAGCACGAGATTCACTGGCGTTCCCACAAAACATGACGGCCCCGGCCCACGGCCTGTTTCTGACCCGCGTACAATACAGAGATACAGGTAAGAACCGGCTTACGATACCAGACTACACATGATACATGCACAGTATCTCACACCCCTCACATTTTTGTAAATATTTCATTATATCTTTTCATGTGATAACACTGAAGTAATGACACTTTGCTCCAATGTAAAGTACTGAGTGTACAGCTTGTATAACAGTGTCCCCTCAAAATAACTCAATGCACAGCCTTTAATGTCTAAACCGCTAGTTTAAAATATAAATATATTTTTTCCTTACAGATCTTGGGGCATGTATGCTGACTGAACAGTGATATAATTATTCAAATTATTCAGAAACAGATTTCACAATATGTAAATATATAAATGTATTAAAAAAAGGAAAGAAAAAGCATTAAAGTCTTGTTTTTACCCAATTTTGGGGGGAATAAAATGGAATAAAATGTTTTTTTTTTTTTTTCAGAAAATAATTGTCAAAATTGTGTTTTTTTTAGAACAAGCAAAAACAGAATTCACAATATGTAAATATATATGTATTAAAAAAGTGAAAAAAAACATTAAAGTCTTGTTTTTACCCAATTTTGGGGGGAATAAAATGGAATGGTTTTTTTTTTTTTTTCCTGAAAATAATTGTCAAAATTGTGTTTTTTTTTTTAGAACAAGCAAAAACAGAATTCACAATATGTAAATATATTTATGTATTAAAAAAAGGAGAAAAAAAAACAAAGTCTTGTTTTTACCCAATTTTGGGGGGAATAAAATGGAATAAAATGTTTTTTTTTGTTTGTTTTGTTTTCAGAAAATAATTGTCAAAATTGTGTTTTTTTTAGAACAAGCAAAAACAGAATTCACAATATGTATATATATGTATTAAAAAAGGAAAAAAAGCATTAAATTCTTGTTTTTACCCAATTTTGGGGGGAATAAAATGGAATAAAATGTTTTTTTTTTTTTTCAGAAAATAATTGTCAAAATTGTGTTTTTTTTAGAACAAGCAAAAACAGAATTCACAATATGTAAATATATATGTATTAAAAAAGGGAAAAAAAAACATTAAAGTCTTGTTTTTACCCAATTTTGGGGGGAATAAAATGGAATGGTTTTTTTTTTTTTTTCCTGAAAATAATTGTCAAAATTGTGTTTTTTTTTTAGAACAAGCAAAAACAGAATTCACAATATGTAAATATATTTATGTATTAAAAAAAGGAGAAAAAAAAACAAAGTCTTGTTTTTACCCCTTTTCTTTAAGAAAAATATTACAAAAAGTCAAAAATACTTTGAGATGTATTTTTATTCTAGCACACATCATTCAGACGTCAATATCAGCACAAACGCAGCAGACCTGAGAGGTGCTGGATTTGTTAAACAGTTTTATCAAGATCCGCAGCAAGCATTCCTCATCCCATAACATCCAGACGGTCGCCGATCCGCTCCAAACACACACCGAGTCTGTCCTAACAGAGCACTTTCAAAGAGATACATACTTTTTTGTCATCAACATTCAGTTGAGGTGAAATACGGAAATGATTTATAATTTCAAAAGGCTGATTTGTCAGCTGTAAGTGCATGTTTGTTGCAAAAAAAAAAAAAACGAAACTTTTTTTCACGAGTGATGATGTTACAAAAACATCTTCACTGAGGTGAACGTGACAAATGACTATGAGCAGCGTGGAAACATCATAGTCCTCAAGCTTTATGGGTATTTCAGTCACATACTGAAAATAAAACACAAATGCAATGATTATGCAGGAATGTGTTTGATAATATCTGATGCGACACCAGATCAAGTGTTTCTAGACAGTCTTTCAGTTTAATCATAGATTTTCACATAAATTTTGTTTGCAAAAAAAAACCCCTCCGTTTAATATCATCGTAACAGCTATGATTGACAGCTTCAACCAAACTGAGCAAATGAACAAGGCATCAGGAGATATATTTAATCGATTCAGTATTTATCAAAGAAAAAAGTTTTTCCATTCAAAGATGTGGCTGACACACTTTACCCCAACCTTACAACAATACACAAGCCAATGAATAAAATATATACGTCTATAATGCATATATATATATATATATATGGAGCCGAGTGCAGTGTCGGTTGGTTAAATTAAAACGTCCCATAGTATAAAATAATTTGCTATGGCTACCCTGAAGAATACAGTGAGATTGTGGAGGATTCGCATCTGCCTTTTGCATTTTTAAGGCGGCTGCAAATGGGAATGTGGCACAGCCTTTTGCGGTTACAAATTCAGTTGCATTTGTGTATTTAAACCTGATCATTTACAAGTCAATGCAGTCTGTTACTGGGAACACAAATAATGCTTCCGCTCATACGACGAACGCCGTGACGCATCTGCTTTCTTGTCAAATATAGCAACAATTCACTCTTTGTACTTATTAAATATCCCACCACGCTTGCGTCATTCCACGATAAATACCGGCGAATCCAATGGAGGCACAAATCTTTGGCTTTTGCATAACTTCACACCAATAAAAGGACTTTGGCAATGGTTTGTTTTGAATTCAGAGCCAATAACTGCCAGCGTCCCTTCTGTAGTAATGTCATGAGGTATCGAGTATTATTAATGGATAACAGCAACCTCTCATCTGAAATAAACCCTGCATTGACTCCTCGTTTGGAGCGTCACACAAAATCAAATATAGCTGCATGCAGATTCATGATCCACACAACACAAATAAAAGCGACTGAAGTGTACACTGGTGATAGAAAGTTCACAAAAATCTCATCAGCGATTATGACAAAACACGTCCTTGGTTTGGAGTCCCATGTTTGAAATCAACATAACAGTCAGTGTAATTGATTCCCCACACTTTGTGTGAAGGCAGGCTGTTAAAAATCAATTTAAAAGGTTCATGATGCAATTCTTGATATTGAAAGGCATTTCCTCGTGCCTCTATCCCGCTGCTGTAGCATTCTCATACACCTGACGTTAAGACATTCACAATTTATTAAGAAGTACAAAGAGTGAAATGCGATTAAACAAAACCTATAAAAACACCATCTGAGATAAAACTGCTCCACATGTAAACATCCTCTCTGGCACAGCTCTGCTTCCAGCCTCCGAATTAAAATGTCGCACGAGCACAGTCCCGTCAGAAGAACGCTCAGTTGGCGATTTTCTCGATTTCATCCAGATCATCCGTGTCCAGCTTCTCGATTTTCTTATCTGTAATAGGAAACAGATCATTGAGTTAACCCACATTCACAACCATGAAAACAAGTTAGATAATGGAATTATCCTGGTTTAAAAATTTCTAATAAGCAGCATCTGTGAAATCGTCACAGAAAATGTAGAAATTTTCAACTTTTTTTTTTTAATTGTTGGAATCATTATATTAAATATAGCTGCAAGCAGCGATTACCGGGGTTCAAGAACTTTAAGGCATTTAAGCACATATGTACAAGTAATTTACCATACAAATATTGTGTTTTGTAAAGTTTATGACTGTTATAGCGCCAGCTGTGGTCCGATCTCCTTAAAACTTTGCATGCTTGTTTAGAATCACCTGTGGCATGTGCTCAGCAGGTTTGAGTTTTCCTTTAGGCTTTATACAGGGTTTCTACAGATATGAACAAGTGAAATTTAAGACTCAAGACCTTTTTAATACCACCTCATATGAAATTTAAGACCTAAAGTGGGAATGAAAATATATATTATATTGCATACATATTACATGTAATAGTTAATGTGTTTAACCCTTTAATTGTCTCACTCTATTGTGAACACAGACATAAAAATGCACTATCCAAATGTAATTTTTGTATAATTCATGAACAAAAACATTTTGTAATATGATTTATGTACAATTTCCATGACAATGCAATGTCTGATTTTAAAATGGTTTCCAAAGGATGAATTTTGAAATTTTAAGTCTTCAAGTGATCTATAATTTCTTATGATTTCTAAAGCATGATAGAAAAAAAGGCAACAAAGAAAGTCTTATTGTGAAAAAGGTCTGAACTCCTGTTATGAAGTACATTTTTTGAGGTGCACTCTTGTCATAAATTAATCTATTACTTTTCCTACATAATTTGTAACACAAAACAGTGGTAAAATATCAATTTAGGAGTCTTAGACCTTTCCAACGATATATAGTTTGTCATGATTAGATCGATTTTTCTTTGAAATATGGTGAAGTAAACGTAGGCGTCCCGGTGACGGGACGGCGACAGTTAAAGGGTTAATGTAAAAAGAAAACAATTTCATCACTGTCATAAATTATATTTATTACTAAGATATACTGTGAACTTTTCATACCAGCAGGAAATATTTCACACAAAATACCCCCATAAAATTACCACATCACCGAGATTTTTGGTGGTGTAAATTTATTCTGAAGCAATGTTTTCATGAGTTCTATCAGCTTTTACATACTTAAATCTTAAATAAAAATCATATTTTTATTTACCTTTATAAAGGCCTGGTTTTTAAACTTTTGTTTAAAGTTGTTTAAATGTATGCATCAATTTTTGTGTCAAATTATTACAACTTATCAATTTATATATAGCTGTTACCAGTCAGATTAAATAATTTACACTGCAAAATTAAAACTGCAATAAATGATGGTATGAGATCAATGTTTTAAATGCATTTATGAATAAACAAATAAATGTGTTGGGGGAAAGCATTTTTTTTACTAAATCAGATAGAGTCAGTCAATAGAGTCAATATGAGTCATTTCAACTGATTCGTTCAAAATACTGAATCATTTAGTAACAAAGCACCACCGAGTGTTGCTTTCAGAATGTGCTGCGATCCTCGTTTGGAACTATTTTCGGTAATGAAATGGAATAAAAACTGTAAATGTTGTGTTTAAAATGTAAGTTTGTTTAACAACTACTTGACTAATTATTTGTTTACTGAACTAAAATCAGTGTAACATCTGCAATCGTGATAATATTCAGCAAAGCTCGGTTGGTATGTTACTGAACTATATGATGTTAGAAAAACTACACATTTAGATTTTTACCTCAGTGTGTTTCTTTATGTGTGCCGTTTCTCTCTGTTGCTTTTAAGTCTCTCACTAAGAGACAGGCAGCGCAATTTTGATACCAGAAATACAGATCCATTATCAAACACGGTTTACGTTGAATGTATTAAAATGTGAAGAATCATTCTTGCGTTTCGATGCTTCGCATTTTTCTTTTTTCTTTTAGTCAATCTTCGGTCTGTCCAATGATTGTAAACAATCATTAGGTCCATCAGACTGAAGATATTTTAGCGGTAATGTGACCAAAATAATTTAAGACTTATCGAATCTGAATTTAAGACATTAAGACTTTTTAAGGCCTTATATTTGGAAAACGTTATTTAAGACTTGATTTTTGGACAGGTCTCTTTTCTAAATGACCCCTTTATAGCTTCCCAAAGGGTAAATGTAAAATTTGATAATTATTGACCTAGACAGGCCAGAGAATTGTACTGCAGTGTTTTTTCCAAGATCAAGTGAAAAACCTAGGACTAGTTCACAATCAATCATTTATCAAGTGGTTTGATTGACAGCAGTGGTTCTGGAGGAAAAGTTATCCGGAATGAGTTCTGTCATATGATATAAACATGTGTAACGATAACGAACTAAAATTCTTCTTGAATGACAAAAACTATGACAAATCTTCTAGCATTCGTCAACGAATAAAAATGAGACGAAAATGTTAGGGAGGGACGATTTGGAAAGATTCATTCAGGAAAATCTGTTGTGTAGTAGGAGGTTAGATGCGTACAAACCGGCAGAACAAGCTCAAATACACTTGCTGCACATCTAATAAAACATTAAAAAAAAAAGTGTCAATATGTGGGAGAAGTGCAGACATGGGGATAAATTTGACGACGCAAGACAGATACACCGAAAGCATGTCTCACACGCTTTCATGTTGCATGAACTGAGAAATACACACAGAATGATCTGGAATTGTCCGTTTTGATGAGTATTCATGTAAACACAGCTGATTACGTCTGAAATGAATGTAAACAGTAGAGAGAAAGTGCATCAGTGCATTGCATTGGGTTTTAAAGGGACAGCAGCCGCATTTAGTGTCTATTGTCCGAGTCACTGATGTTCATCAAGCAACAAAAGAAAGACAGAAAACCACTCACTGCTCTTGACTGAATCACTAGCACTAAAGATGAATCTAAACTCATTTATAGAAATAAACATGTCTGTTTGAAAGAATGAAGAATATGGTAAACAAGTGACTATAAAGAATGCATCATTAGCCGATATAACCATTGAGATTACATTCAAAAGACGACAGTGTTCTTTATTAGAAGTGGTTTTATTTCATTTTAATATTAAGGCATGTTGTGTATCACCGCCGTTAAATTGTGTGTTTATCATGATTAAACCTTAAATCAAACCTATAAAATGAGTTTGGAAATGTTAGAGAAATCTTAATAAATGCATTGCACTGGAACTAAACCCATTAAGTTTTAGCCGACTAAATTTATTGTAGATTTATTAGCCTATTAAAGTCGTATGATATTTCGTCGACTAAAACTACACAAACTAAAATTGTTGATTCATATTGGCAGAAGTGATGAGACTAAGTTTTGAATGCTCATATCTTGTAAACATGAACTGTGTCATTGTTTTGGAGCACACTAGTTTATAATAACTGTAAGGCTAACATATTCATACCAAAAGTTAAAAAAAAATAATAAAAATTTGATTTTGATTTCATGGGGACTTTAACGCGGCTTGACAGTGTTATCTACCTGGCTGTCAATGGGACAGTTACTAACCTACTGATTTTCATCCAAAATATCCTAAATTGTGTTCCAAAGACATACAAAGCTTTTATGGGTTTGGAACGCCATAGGGGTAAGTGATTACTGACAAATTTGTTATTTTGGGGTGGAGTAACCCTTTAAATCATAATATAGCCATTTTTATTTTCTCCTTGTTATTAAAAAAATAAAAACAGTAGTTTAATCAAGAGTAGCGAGTGACTCCGTCTTTTATTATTTGATTAACATTGAGACAGATCTATATGAAGACCTACTGTAATGCATGGATCTAATAAAATGTTACACATCAGATTTTTCCCCGAACATTCATGTAAAACAAAAGATTATGCATGTGTGAATCTCAGCTAGACATTTTGCAAATGTACTTTTTATGGGGAGATCGCGCTCTTGGAGAGGTGCGTCTTACGCACCCTCTTGCAAATGTCAGTCAGCGCAATCGTTTTGTTTTTTTCTTTTTGGGTTTAAAAAAAAACAAAAAAAAAAACACTGGTTTGGTAAGAAGTGAACAGAGAAAAAGTTCTTCCTCTCAGAAAACATACAAACACAGATGATTTTAGATGTTTAATTACTATTTGGAGCATTAGGGTCACCAAGAGAGTGCTTAATGAGCTCATTTTTATAAAAACCTCTAATTTGTCCAAAACTGACATTTTTCACTTCTTTTGTCTGTAGCTCAAAATTAGACTCAAAATTAGCATTCCGACTCATTTCAAATGAGTTTTTCCAGTGCAGTGCCTTGACCAATGCACAGAAGTATATTAATGCATTATTAATTATTGTTAACATTTGTTGTATACGTTTTTGTATTTTAGAAAGACAAAGACTAATCTTAGGGATGTAACGATAACTGGTTTGACGATAAATCATGATAAAAATCCACGGTTAGTATTACGGTTACATCTTTTAATTATCATTAAAACCGTATTTGATTACCACGATTTGCACAATTTATAATAAATATATACTGTCCAGCGTAAAGCAGAGTTTAAATAACAGTCTCATGTGCGCAGAGCAGAGTAGTTTAGTTTTGAATGAAAGGCGTGACGGAAAGCTGGGAAGTTTTAAAAGGGTGCTGAGGGAATATACAAATGAATATATAAGTGAATTAATTATATGAATGTACCTTTAATGGTTCTGACTGTCTTCAGAAAAGATTTGATGGCATTGTATTTTGATCTTCATTCCATGTAATGCCTAATAAAGTAGTGTTCTTAATCGCAATGCTGCTTTGTCCACTGAGTTTACAGAAACAGCTGTAACTTTGCTGTTCCATGAGTGCCGCCTAGTGGCAGAAAGTGGATTTACATTGACTTACAATTACCTTCAGCCTGTTTGCAGTTTTTGTCTAGCAGCTAAAACTGACCGAACTTTCATGCACTGCTGTCATTTGACCTTTTGACTAAAAACAAGGATTCTACAAAATTTAAACTCACATAATACATCTAGAATTATTTAGATAAAATACATTATAACCATTTATTGATTTGACTTAACCATTTTCTTTATTTAAAGGCTGAAATGTGAGGTTTACCATTTTATAAAACCTTTTCAAAGCTTTATTTGAACATTTCAAACATGTTATTAGATAACTGTTGAAGAGAACTGTTGTCAGTCATGTTATAATATAATGTTATTGTTTTATATGCTGTTTGTTGATTTTAAATATAAAACTTGGTGAAACTATTTATGTGTTAGTACTTTTTAAACATTTCCAGCACATTTTAACAATACCGTGATGATATTGATAACCGTGATCATTTTTGTCACTATAATCGTGATGAGAAAATTTCATAGGTTACATCCCTAAGTAGTCTAAACAGTTTTCTAATAAATCACCAGAATGACTCTGCTGATAGAGCTCAATCAAGGACATTGATTCGTTTGTTATGGGAACTGAGGATTCAACTTACTGAAGTGCTCCTGGATGCGGTTGAGGATGTTCATGCTAAATTTGCTGTCCACCATGTTGATCGCCAGCCCCCTCTTGCCGAATCGCCCGGTGCGCCCGATTCTGTGCAAATACGTCTCGTTGTCAGGGTTGCCATCCTTGTCCACCGGCAGATCGAAGTTGATAACAACTGAAACTTGCTCCACATCAATGCCTGCCAGGAAAAATAAAGCCGTTTGGAGAAAAAGCATTAGGTAAAGTCTGCTTATCCCAAACTAAGGAAGAGCTTGTAGCCAACACACCTCTAGCGCAGACATTAGTGGTAACAAGGACTTTCTCCTTGCCATCACGGAAACGTTCGATGACCGCTGCCCTCTGCTCCACCTGCATCTCTCCGCTGAGCAGCGCCACCTGGTGGCCTTCCCTGGACAGCTCTCCTGCTAGCCATCCGGCGGTTCTCCTGGTCTGTGATGGCAAATCAGTGTTAAATTCAGAAGCATTAATTCCCACTCGAAGCCAAATGTCAAATTCCCTGACTTTTCCCTGCCTTTTAATGACTAAAAAGCTGAATTTCCATGACCTGTAATGAACAGATCCATCCACTTGCAAGCTTTATTTACTTGTTTACAGACATTTTTAGTACAAAACTATGGAAGCCCGTTTCTGCTACTAAATAAAAAAAGAAAAACTCACAATTCTGACTTTTTTCTTGCAATTGCAAGTTTGTATATTGCAATTTTGACTTTTTTCTCAGAACTGTAACATTCATTTCTGAGGAGAAAAAATACTGATGTTCACATAATTGCGAGTTTATATCATGCAATTCTGACTTTATAACTCACAATTGCGACTTCTCACAATTCTGACTTTTTTTGGCATCTGCTAGTTCATATCTCACAATTCAGAGAAACAAAAGTCAGAATTGCGAGTTTGTATCACGCTATTGTGAGAAAATAAGTCAGAATTGTGAGATAAGTCGCAATAACCTTTTTATTTTTTATTTAGAGCCGGAAACAGGCTTTTTTTCTAATATTTCTACAGAAATTAATTTATGCTTATAACAATCTGAAGGATTTTTGTAAGGGTTTGGGGTTTGTAAGGATTTGTAATCAAGTTCATCATTCAGGTTTTTTTTTTTTTTTTTTTTTTATTTCTGCACATTTAGTTTTTGCTTTTCTATGATCTACTTTTCATACCCAGTCTTTGAAGTGGTCATTTTGTAGCCAAAGCTCTTGAAATTATTTTTTTTCTGGCATGTTTGCCTTAGTTATCTAAGCAGGTGACTGCATTTGACTTCAGTGATTGCCAGTTGACGTGCGGGAAGGGAATAAAATGGCACTGAAAAATAGCCTAACCATAAAAATAAGCAAATAAATTGATAAATAAAAACAGTACAGAAAAGTTCAGTTTGATAAACAAACTAAAATTTAAAGCAACAAACCAAAATCCCTGATATTCCATGACTTGGACCAAAAAAAAAAAATATTAAATTCCCTGACTTTCAATGACTGGAATAGACCTTTTAAAATTCCATGAGCCATGGGAACCCTGATTAATGTAGTTACGCCACTTTATTTTTCTGACTTAAATCATGTCTCAATATCAGCAAATGGTACTGTACTCACGTGGCAGAAGATCATGGCCTGTGCAATAGTAATGGCTCCGTAGATGTTGCACAAAGCCTGGAATTTCTCCTCCTTGCTGTTGCAGATGACGTAGTACTGCTTGATAGTGTCCAGAGTCTCCTCTTCACGCTTAAGTTTGATGATGTTGGGGTCGGGAACGATCCTCTTCGCAAAGTTCCACACGGTTTCCTCAAAAGTGGCAGAGAACAGCAGCATCTGGCAAGTTTTAGGAAGCATCCTGTAAAAATACAAGAACAACGGGCCTCATTTATCAATCTAACGTAGATTCGAGTGTACAAATCAACTCACAGAGTTCACATGTGATTCATGAAACATTCGTGTGCCGCCAATCCCGTCGTACGAATGATCGTTGATAAATTTGGCGGCTGAAAGCGATCGTCATTTAAATATCACGCCCCTAAAAACACCCCGCTTTAGAAGCCTTGCCCCTAGAGTTTACCACACGAAGAAACAAAACCCGGACAAAAAGAGAAAGGAAACTCATGAAGGAAAAACAATATCTGACTCTGAAACGCTCTTTAACCTTATATTTGCAAACAAGGACATTCATTTATACCTATATTAAATACCAATAACTAACGAAATATTTCTAAACATTATAGTCTATTTAGTTCTCCTTAATCCACAACAAACCCTTTACATTTAAAAGGTATTAAAGAACAAGAATGAAAAATGAGTAGCTATAAAATTTTATATTAAACTAAAGTAAAACACCAATTAGACTAGTGAATACACATTGCAAAAAATGCTTTTCTAGCTAAGATTTTTTGTCTTGTTTCTAGACAAAATATCTAAAAATTCTTAAATCAAGAAGGATTTTCTAGACAAGTAAAAATTGTCTTGTTTTCAGAAAAAAAAAAAGTTCAAATTAAGTGAGTTTTTGCTTGAAACAAGCAAAATAATCTGCCAATGGGGTGAGAAAAATAATCTCATTTCAAGCAGAAGACTAGATTATTTTTCTTACCCCATTGGCAGATTATTTAGCTTGTTTCAAGCAAAAACTCACTTAATTTGAACTACTTTTTTTTGAAAACAAGACATTAACGTGTACTTGTCTAGAAAATAATTAAGAATTTTTTGATATTTTGGATGGAAACAAGACAAAAAATCTAAGATAGAAAAGCATTTTTTGCAGTGCAGAACACAAATATGGAGCTAAAATGAATAAATGAGCAGTGAAACTAAACGGCATTGTCCTCTAAGTCTCTCTCATCCACATCCAAATGTCTTTTTTTGTCATGTAACATTTATTTGCTAAACAAAGTCTTTGTGCTTCACTTGTGTTCAATATCCACATCAAACACCCTACACATGCGCAAAAAATTATTTTGGGGCTGCACGCTGACTTAAATAACTTAAGTTTGGTTGACTTTAGTTTGATTATTGGCTAAAATGTCAAGTTATCAGCGCTGAAATGTAGTGTATGTGCATGAGGCGACTGCACCATCAGTTACATTTAATAAAGATATAAAGAAAACATAAAATGCATTAAGAGTCACAAAAACGCACAAGTTGTTTTTTCTCCTTTTTAAAATCTGTTAATTAAGAGAAATACATTTCATGCAGACTAGCCCTCTTTATTTAATTTATTCTTTTTATAATTTGTTTTTCTCAGTTCAGTTGGGTGATATGAAGATGTGTGAATCCTCATGGTCTGTTGTTTATGCTGTCATTTGCTCATACAAATGAGCAAGAACTAAAAAAGAATTTAAAAAAAGTTGTTTGTGGGCCAGGTAAATAATTAAATTAACAAAAATGCTGTCATTATACAATTTTCTAGGCTGCACGCAAATTCAGGCGAACTCAAAAACTTGCGACACGAGCTCAGACCTGACGAGAGATTTGATCTGAGCCACCGCTCGCCTCCGTATTGATCACAAGTTTTGCATAGAAACAACCATACGCCCAATTTTCTGTCGTACGTTCATTTCATAAATGAGGCCCAATGGGTTTTAAAGTCTGTGTAAAGTCAAAAATAAATGTGTTCCAAGTTTGTCAAGCCACAGAAAACCGTTAACCACCCAGCCAAATTTAAATGCTGAAAAACTTCAGCAAGTTAATAAAATAAGGTATGAAATCTTGAAAAAATATGCAGTATTGTCAGCTCTTGGACATTTATCGGTCTACGAGAGAAATCCTGTACCTCTGGATCCGAATGCTCTGGTCTTGGTGGCCCTGTGTGGCGATCATGACGTCAGCTTCATCCAAGACAAACACCTTGATCTTTTTGGGGTCGATGAATTTAAGCTTCTGGCACCAATCCAAAACAGTACCAGGAGTGCCGATCACGATCTGCTCCTGTAATCTTGTCCCCCGCTCCACTGGACCAAACAACACACGACTCAATAACATGCACCATCACACCTGACAACGTCAACTATTACACAATCCTGTGTGATAAATGTGGTTATTTTTTAATAGTGATATAATGGGGTCAACCATTTAAAATCTGAAAACCAAGAAAATGTGATGCGGTCTGGGAAAACCCAAAACATGGTGAAATTTGACCTTTTTTAGATTTTGATACCATAGGAAAGCTGTGTTCAAGCCCTTTCCAAAATGTTTTTATTTTGTCCATAGCTTGAATGTAATAAAAGTTATAGCTATATGAAGTTGGCTGATAGCTATGATTTTCAGGAATGGAACTGAGAAAAACAGATTTAAAGTGAAATGACTTTCACTTTACGGGTTTAAGGAGAGCTGTCAGCAGCGCTATACTGCATTATTACACAAATAGACTAATGTCTGTTTTCCGTTGTTTATTATGAGTATAGTCTGAACTTTTGATCACCCCTTGTATGTTTAAATAGCACCAATAATGTACTTGTAGTTTACATGTAGAAACGCGAGCACAGCACAACTGTTCACCGTTTACATAACAGACCATCATCTGACTCCTCCTCTTTAGTAACTTCATCATCCGATCTTCATCTCTGGATGTGAAATAGTCCATTATAACATGGTTAAGGCCACTGACATCACCAGGACTGAGCAGATTTAGATCATTTGTGAGCAGCTTCTTCCGACTGTGTTGATCTTTTGCGCTCCGCTATTTCACGACATCAAACAATAAATTAATAAATAAATACAACTTCTTGCCGTAGTTTATACAGGACTGGTGGGAAATGTGCATTGACACACCTTTATTAAATATAATAAGTTCCGTGGTTTATTTTGACAGGTTTTTGTGGCGTTTAGAGAAAGCACCTCCGCAGCTCGTTCTTAACATTAGAGAAAGACCAGGGTTCCCACTCGAAGCCAAATGTCAAATTCCCTGACTTTTAATGACTAAAAAGCTGAATTTCCATGACCTATAATGAACGGATCCATCCACTTGCAAGCTTTATTTACTTTACAGACTTTAGTACAAAACTATGGAAGCCCGTTTCTGCCACTAAATAAAAAAAGATAAAGATAAAACTCACAATTCTGACTTTTTCTTGCAATTGCAAGTTTGTATCTTGCAATTTTGACTTTTTTTTTTTTCTCCTCAGAATTGTAACATATAAATTCATTTCTGATGAGAAAAAAATACTGATATGTTCACATAACTGCAAGTTCGTATCACACAATTCTGCCTTAACGCTCAATTGCGAGTTTATATCATGCAATTCTGACTTTATAACTCGCAATTGCGACTTTTTATCTCACAATTCTGACTTTTTCCGCATCTGCTAGTTCATATCTCACAATTCAGAGAAACAAAAGTCAGAATTGCGAGTTTGTATCACACTATTGTGAGAAAATAAGTCAGAATTGTGAGAAGTCGCAATAACCTTCTTTTTCTTTTTTATTTAGTGCCGGAAACAGGCTTTTTCTGTAATATTTCTACAGAAATTCATTTGTGTTTATAACAATCTGAAGGATTTTTGTAAGGGTTTGGGGTTTGTAAGGATTTGTAATCAAGTTCATCATTCAGGTTTTTTTATTTCTGCACATTTAGTTTTTGCTTTCTATGATCTACTTTTCATACCCAGTCTTTGAAGTGGTCATTTTGTAGCCAAAGCTCTTGAAATTATTTTTTTTCTGGCATGTTTGCCTTAGTTATCTAAGCTGGTGACTGCATTTGACTTCAGTGATTGCCGGTTGACGTGCTGGAAGGGAATAAAATGGCACTGAAAAATAGCCTAACCATAAAAATAGGCAAATAAATAAATAAATAAATAAAATAAATAAAAACGGTACAGAAAAAGTTCAGTTTGATAAACAGAAACTAAAACTTAAAGCAACAAACAAAAATCCCTGATGTTCCATGACTTAGACCAAAAAAATATTAAATTCCCTGACTTTCAATGACTGGAATAGACCTTTTAAAATTCCATGATATTCCAGAAATTCCATCAGACCCGTTGGAACCCTGAAAGACACTGTTATTTCTGCTTGCTGCAATGAATCGCAATTTTTCTGCACTAAACAAGTACATTTTGCCAAGATATTTTCAGAGATGATAGACAAGATGTTATAGAATAATAATTGAATGAAAACCTAATTTTGACAAAGAATTGACATTCAACCTATTTTTTTTAATTTCCTGAAAACGTCCCAGCGCACATCCGACGGGTTTTCCCAGATCGCGTCAAACATGTGGTAGTCAAACCCATTCCAGATATTGTGCACAAAATCCTAAAATAAAAAAAGCACTTACATTTGTTTCCTCTGATGGCGTACACTAGTTGCACTTCAGGGTAGAATTTGCCCATCTGCTCGATGACCTTGCCCGTCTGTAGGGCGAGCTCATATGTGGGGGACACACACAGACACTGGGCACAGAGAGTCAGAGTGACATTAACGCTAAAACGGCTGAATTATTTCCGTGCATTATGTATTACGTTGCAGTTCATACCTGAGGCCATTTGTTTTCAGGGTCCACATGACTTAACATGGCCAGCACAAAGGCAGCCGTCTTCCCTGTGCCTGACTGAGACTGAGCGATGAGATTCTGTGGACTGGATGGGAAAAAAATGCAATGTCTTCGAAATTCTGCTCTCAGTTAATCAACAATGTCACATTTTGTCCTGCATAACTGAGCATTTAACCACAAAATAAATCACAAAGTAATAAGAATAGCACGAATGAGAAAAGACACCTAACATGCTTGATTAAACATTCTTCATGATCATTTTTTTCCATTCGTCGACAGAGATAATCATCACGATAAATGTCACATTTTTATTTTTCAAGTTTAAAGGTAGATTTTTGCTACAATGTAAAACTTGCAAAAAACAGACCGCTAAATGTGGCTTTAAAATATTCTTTATGGTCAGAACTTGACAAACACTAAATAAATATTTCTTAGTTCTGCATGTTTTAATGATGTGACCCTGGACCACAAAACCAGTCTTAAGTGTCAATTTTTCTAAATTGAGATTTATACATCATCTGAAAGCTGAATAAATAAGTTTATTGATGTATGGTTTGTTATGATAGGACAATATTTGACCGAGATGCAACTATTTGAAAATCTGGAATCTGAGGGTGCAAAAAAATCCAAATCTTGAGAAAATCGCCTTTAAAGTTGTCCAAATGAAGTTCTTAGCAATGCATATTACTCATCAAAAAATTAAGTTGATACATTTACAGTAGGAAATTTACAAAATATCTTCATGGAACATGATCTTTACTTAATATCCTAATGATTTTTGGCATAAAAGTAAAATTGATAATTTTGACCCATACAATGCATTTTTGGTTCTTTCTACAAATATACCTGTGCAACTTAAGACTGGTTTGGTCGTCCAGGGTCACATATTGTTTCAAATGAAGAAACAGGTTTGTGTAACCTAATAATAATAATAATAATAATAAACTTTAGAAATACACATTTGGCAGTAGCTTGATTTAAAACGCAGATGTAGATGTGTGTTCATTACAAAAATTAGATTTTGATATGGCAAAATTGAATCATTCTGACTAAGTTTTTTTTAATTAACCATTGCTCTTCCATAACATCATGATAAAAACTTAAAACCAGAAATATAGCACCTCAATACCATGGTAGAAGTGTTTTTGGTATGAAGGTATTTGTATGAAAAACGTCGTCTAAATACATTTAGTATAGATGCATAAACACTACAGCTTAATCACAAAAAATACTGCAATTATATTCCATTACACCGCATTTAATACATTACCTGTCTACGTTAATAATATAATAAAATTCAACAAATATACCCACATTTCTGACACAATACCACTGCAATTAATGCTATTACAGTAAATCTATGGTAAATAGCAACTTGTAGATTAAAACAAACAAACTTGTGACTATCCTTGAGCACAGTGTTTCTCGTCAACATGGTTTCACCTTGCTGTAAACGGTCATTTGTTTTATTCACTAAACTCAAGTGCTTCTTGGAAGTTTGCGCTGTGCCGCCGCCGTTTGAACAAACGTCCGAGTGGCACACCTTTTGCTGCATACACATTTTGTATATAATGTGGGTTTTTATTTTAAATTAGATGATTTTTTTTGACAGCCCTAAGCTTAACATACTTGTTTCATTGTTATTCAAGAAATTTCTCATTGCTTTTGACTAGCTTTAGGAGCTGTAATTAAGATCAATATATTTAATTCATACAGTAAAGACTACACAGTTTTTTTTAATTTTTTTTTTTTAATTCAATTTCTGTAGTATTTTAAAGTTAATTATTACTAAGCCTTCCTGGAATTTTAAAGTAGTTATTTCAGAGCTTTGTTGTTTTTCTATTTTTTAACAACAACAAAACTGAATTTTAATAAACCAATTTGTAATAAAATAAATTCATTCATTCATTTATTATTTATTGCCATATCAGCTGCAATGGCAAAACAGATAACAATTTTAAAAATAATGAATAAATAACATTTATATGAAACACTTACATAAAAACATCAATAACAAAAAAAATAGAATATAAAATGCAAAATTACGTCAAAGGTGTTTTTTTTTTTTTTAATTAACTTTAGTTAAAAACTAATATTTTTAAAGGGTTCACATTTTAAAAAAATCCTTCAAGGTTTTTTCCATTAAAAAAACATTGTCTCATAACATTAAAAATTGGACATACATATATATATAAAATATAAGTTAATAAATTGATCATAGAAAATAAAATATTTTGAAACTATGTTAGGACTGCATTTAGTATTTAAATGGGGAAAATGGTTTAATAGACATACGGTTCTGCGAGCATCATGGGCAATGCAGTCTCCTGGATTTTGGAGGGCCTGTTGAAACCCATGGCATACACTCCTTGAAGTAGCTGAGGTTTCCTGGCGAGGAAAAAAAAACAAAAAAAAAAAAAGACTTAAAAACAGTAAACTACAGGAAAATTACATGCATAGCCTGAATGGGCCAAACACAACCCATAGATATTGGAGCAGACTTGTGTTCCTCCAAGTACATCTTACAATCAATAAATAAATGTGTGTGAAGAGTTCATTTGCAAAAACACATGTTTTTATTAATTTTCATAAATAATGTTTTTTATTGCGTTAGTAAGCTGTATGTTTTTGTTAATATTATTTAATCAAAACAACCCAAATGCAGACTCATATTACTTGGAATGCAGAATTAAAAAAAAAAAAAAAACATTTTTGAAAAATTAACTCTTACAGGGTTCCCACTGTACGCCAAATGTCAAATTCCCTGACTTTCACTGACTAAAAAGCTGAATTTCCATGATCTATAAGGAACGGATCCATCCATTTGCAAGCTTTATTTACTTGTTTACAAACGTTGTTAGTACAAAACTAAGGAAGCCCGTTTGTCACTAAATGAAAAAAAAAAAAAAAGCTAAAGTTAAAACTCACAATTCTGACTTTTTTTTGCAGTTGCGAGTTTGTATCTTGCAATTCTGACTTTTTTTTTCTCAGAATTGTGAGATATAAGCTCATTTCTGAGGAGAACAATTACTGATATATTCACAGAATTGCGAGTTTATATCACACAATTCTGACTTAACTCTCAATTGTGAGTTTATATCATGCAATTCTGACTTTATAACTCGCAATTGCAAATTTTTCTCTCACAATTCTGACTTTATTTCTCAGAATTGCGAGTTTATATCTCACAATTCTGAGAAAAAAGTCAGAATTTTGAGTTTGCATCATGCAGTTGTGAGAAAATAAGTCAGAATTGTGAGATCAGTCGCAATAACCTTTTTATTTAGTGGCGGAAACTGGCTTTTTCTGTAATATTTTTGCAGAAATTAATTTATGTTTTTTATGATCTCAGGGTTAAACACTCTGAAGGATTTTCTCTTTGTAATCAAGGTCATCATTCAGTTTTTTTTTCTTCACATTTAGTTTTGCTTCTCTATCATCTACTTTTCACACGCAGTCTTTGAAGTGGACATTATGTAGCTCTTGAAATGTACATTTTCCAGGCATGTTTGCCTTAGTTATCAGGTATTTGACGCAAGTGATTGCTAGTTGACGTGGTGGAAGGGAATAAAATGTAAAACACAAATAGAAAAATTACATTTTGCTAAATGGAAACTAAATTTTAAAGCAACAAACAAAAATCCCTGATATTCCATGACTAGGACTAAAAAAATATTAAATTCCCTGACTTTCAATGACTGGAATAGACCTTTTCAAATTCCATGATTTTCCAGAAATTCCACGACCCATGGGAACCCTGCTCTTACATCTTTATTAATTTATTACATTAGTCTGCCCCTGTTAAAGCTGTAATACAATCAGGAGGGGGAAATATTGCAAAACTCACAATCGTAGCTCTTCGAAAGACTTGACGGAGTACAGCGGGGAGCTCGGATCCCTCTGAAGGACTTCAACTTGATTGGTCGTGTTCACTAGATTACTGCGGATCAGTTTATTCAGTAGTGACTGTGCTGCCTTGTCATCTGCAATTCAGATCAGCTTTAGTCAACTCTCATTCCAATAATATACTTATAAATCAAACTGAGATTACGGAAGAAATCAGGCTGTGTGATGATTCTGCTGCAAATATCACCTTTATCATCCTCCTCGGTCTTCTCTCCTTCTCCTTCTGTTTTTGCCCCTTATAAATAAAAAGATAAAACACCATTTAATATAACAAACCACAACAGTAACATACAAAATCCAGGTACACCTTAACAGCTCATGCTAGTTAAGAGAATTAGCTTCTTACCATTTGCTTCAGCTTTCGGCTTGTCGTCTTTTTCATTTATTTGCAAGCTGCCTATCTGTAAACCAAAGTGAAAAGAAGAAAATGACTCAATTTAGAAAGTTGCAGCATTTCTAAAATTGTCTCGAAATGTACACTTTATAACAGGTCGACATATTAAATACAGGTTACACGAAAGTAACCACAACATAAGCACAATAACATTACACTGCATTATTTAAAATACAATTAGCAAGCGACGTAACGTTAGCTTAACTGCGACACAACTTTAAAGTTCAACATTCGAAAACCCAATACGACTCTTACACGACTAAGTGAGTTATTGTAGTTCGTAAAATGTTTGATTTAACTACACAGCTTTCTATAATTGTTACGTTTCAATTTGAGATTTAAACCCACCGATTCCGCTGCGGCTTCTTGTTCATCGACAGCCTGGGCCCACGAATCTGACGCCATGTCGTTACTTGTAAATAAAATGTTTGTCTTTAAAACCGGAGTCGATTATTTAACAGTGGACTGTTAAATCTAACCGAGCATAAAAGCTTAATAAAACTAAACGAAAAACACTCGAATGCAACAAATTCATACAATGGCGTGTGTCGGTCCTCGCTTCTTATGGGGTGCGATACTCACACCTCCGGTCGGAAACAGGCTCGCGTGTGTTTGGTTCCTCTTAAAACGTTCCGCTGTAAGGCTAACATGCATGATGTGAAACGAGTGCCTTTTCATGAACAGATAACACCCAATGACAGTGCAACATGCCTTCTGAGTGTAGTACCGTGTATTGTGCAAAATGTAAATTCATATTTGTACATTTAAGGGATATATGTGCGCACTAATATGAACATTCGCTGTTTTCATATTGTAATGTTTTCAGATAGACTTCGACTTATTTACTTATGTGTAGTCTTCATGGGATACTGCCCTATAGAGGTTTTGTTGTGCAATTTGCACCTTTTTAAACCGAACCAAGTTGCTTTGTCTAATTCCACATTTTCATCAGCTGTCATATAAAAGAAAACAAAAATTGATAACTGAATCAACCCACTTTCATGACCATGAGAACATGGTATTTTCCCCTATCTTTCTCTCTCTCTCTCTCTCTGTATATATATACACATATATATTAAAAATATATGTTTATAATATATGTTTCCTACACTCACCTCTCGTAAAAGTCCCGTAATTTGTATGGTCCAAACTTCATTATATGAGTCACGTCAACATATTTCAAGGAAGAATATTGTTTAATTTATCATCTGCGCTGCAAGTTTCAGAGTCCACCTGCTGGCAGAGAATTAAAGACCAAAAACTAACCTTTATTTTTACGCAGAAAAGTTGTAAATGTGAACCGGAGGATCCACAAGAAGACAATGAATTATAAAACTATTAAAATATAGTCTACACCAGGGGTACCCACACTTTTTTATGTGATAATTTACTTTTAAAAGGATCAACTCAACCAGATCTACCAACAAAAACACACCGTTTAATTAAAAAAAATACACTTCAGATGCTAGCTTATGAAAACAAAATGTCCATCTTAAGTTTTCTACGAAGTGAATTTTGTGCCAATATTCATCAAACAAATCCAGCGTTTTGCAAACAAATGCAATCTGCTTTGCAACGAAAAACTTGACTTGATTTGCAAAAACAAAACTCTATTTATCTATTTATTTACTCTATCTATATTTATTGTGTGTTACAACTGTGAGGCTTGTGTGGCTTGATTTTCTCACAAATGTGTGCAGGCAGATTTTCTCACAAATACAATTGAGCAAACTTTCTTTTCCAAAAACAGCAGATGGCTGTTGGGTGAAATTATTATATCTGATACGAAATTAAATTGTCTAAGGTTTGATTTTTGGTACACAATGTGTGACCCTGGACCACAAAACCAGTCATAAGGGTCAGTTTTTCAGAATTGAGATTTATACATCACCTGAAAGCGGAATAAATGAGCTTTGATTGATGTATGGTTTGTTAGGATAGGAAAATATTTGGCCGAGATGCAACTATATTAAAATCTGGAATCTGAGGGTGCAAAAAAAGAAAAACATTGAGAAAATCACATTTAAAGTTGTCCAGATATAGTTTTTAGCAATGCATATTACTTTTTAAAAATTATGTTTTGATATATTTACAGTAGGAAATTTACAAAATATCTTCATGGAACATGATGTTTACTTAATATCCTAATGATTTTTGGCATAAAAGTAAAATCAATAATTCTGACCCATACAATATATTTTTGGCTATTGCTACAAATGTACCCCAGCGACTTATGACTGGTTTTGTGGTCCAGGGTCACATTTTGTCACTCTCCACAATACATTTTTGTATTACAGTATATTGTGACTGCGTAAAAATGAATTTGTTGAGTATATAACTGAACATTTTTCTTTTGGATGCATTACTTATGTTTTATGGAAAGTAATGCATTACGGAACTTTTGCAGGCTTGCTTGTTTGTTTTTAATTAAACAACATCAACAACAAAAACAATAGTAATATTTTTGCCAATTGTAAGGACTTTTAAATAAGGACTTTTAAATTTAAATAAGCCTCAGTCTAAAGGAAGAGCCTCTGTCGCTGCACCTCACTCCCAATTTCTCTCAAGATTTACTTATTTGAAAAATAAATATCCATTACTTGAAAAAGCAATCAGATTGACAGTGCATTTATTGTGCAAAAAATGTAATTTCATAACTGCACATTTAAACTGCCTGAACAAATCCATATGTTCATTATTTGTGCATATATATGTATATTTGTCTTTGCATTTTTCATATTTGTCACATTTTAAATCTCAGCATGTGTGTCAAAACTCAAAAGACTTCTTAAACTGTGTTCGGTATGTTCTTCCTCAGATTAAAATGCTGCAACACAATGATGAAGTGTAAGTTCTGATATCAGTAATTCTCTGCATTGCCTGTAGATGCTGCCCCACACCTCTCTAACGCTTTCACAGACAGACACTTCTCAATGACATAACAGAAGAATTTGCTAGAATGAGACATTATATATTTAAAATATTGGGGGAAGATGTCTGCTGTTCTGCTCTGTCTGCATTTGGGCTTTATTCTGTGGAGAAAAGTAACTAGAATGCAGATTGAACGATGAGGTTCTAACATATTTTTTTTATTCAGTCCATATACTGTTTTTATGCACTTTTTGCTTACAGTGTTCAAAATGATTAATACAAAGCAAAAAGGGTTAGCCCTAACACTGAATATTTTATCTACTCAAATTAATCAAAAGCACTGATCATCTATAATAATTATTAATCATGTAGTGCAATGTTAGCTGCTTTATTACTGCAACTAAATTGTAACAAATATTTAGTACGACTGAAAAAACTTTTTAAACAAAACACTTTTTAGTTTATATTGATAAGGATAAGTGCTCAGATGCAAAAGCCTTTAAATCCATCTGACATTTTTCTTATAAAAATGCATTTTTATCAGGCTATAGGTTTACATATAAGTATTTCTGATGGGGCTGAGGGTGGGATTTCAGCGAGTTTGAAATAAAAGTATTTGATGGATGCATTCATTCAGTATCATTATCTCATTTTTGACAGAGATGGCGTGTTTTGCATCTGAACTCCTCATATGTTGATTATTGACCGTTTCACAGTTTGACTATCAAGATTGTGGCCATCAGCTTTTAACTGTGGTCTGGCTGTCTCTTTTGTTAGTTTAAATGAGTAATTGATTGGGTTTGTTCTCATGTTTAATAGGCTGACTGACGGACGCATTCTGCTCGTGTCTAAAGATTACATCAGTTTTGTCGAGAGACGTTCTTTTCTTCCCAAAAGTATTTATAACTGGGGGAAAAAGGGAAAACCTTGTCTTTTCATCTTTGCTATTCATAATGACGATCTTTCCAAGTGTCCATGGCAACCAAAGACAGAAAGACTCCGAAATGCTCTTGCACTACAGACGCAGATTTTAGTTCACCAAAAATATATCTGTTTTCAGATACAGCTGACGACATGTGTATGCAATACAGCAAGCCACCATCTTTCAGCTAGCATTTTCACCTTCTCTTCCTAGCATTTTCTGTTATGACGTGTGCAACCTAAAGAAACATGGACTTGGAATATTTTGTATTGGTTTATAACCTTGATTTAATGTATATTATATTTATTTTTATTATTTTAAAATATTTTATTTTATTAGACTAGATATGTCAAATGCTGCATTCATGGTATTATCTAAAAAAAAAGCAATATAGCTTCCCCTTTTGCAACAACGGCAGAAATGGTGCTTTGCAAAAGTTTCAAACAGTGCAAGCTATAGCTACTTAAATGACCTTTTTAGTATTATTTTTACTATAATATTGCTGGAGCATCTGTCTTGCTGCTAGGCTGTTTTGTACATTGTGGTGGAGGTTTTAAAATAAAAATCAAACAAAAATATAGCTGCAAGCAGCAATTACAGGGCCAAGCACTACAGATGCAAAATGAGGATCATCAGACCAACTGCAGCAATGAGTATTTAAAACCATTTTAGGATGATTTTAATCAAAATGGCTGAAAAATCATAGATACAGCCACTAATAATATGATTGATCACTTTTGACCTGTAAGTGGCGCTGTTATCGGATATATGTTGTGGTGCTATGAAAATGGAACATGGAATCTATAACTTTTTTGGTCAAAATCAGACCAACGGTCACCCCAACCTTGACAGATACAGCCTCAGATAAACTTTGGCATCTTTCCAGCAAATTTGTTGATGCGTTAAATGAAAACCGTATTGTATACTGACATGAAATCCATAACTTTTTGCCAACATGGGCTGAAGTTGATCCGAGTCAAATTTGGTGAAAATAAGACCAACGGTCTAGGAGAAGTTTAAAAAAGTAGGTTTACAATGTAAATCAAAATGGCGGACAGGAAGTTTGGCCCACAATGGAATAACTGGTATTTATTTTGCCAAGGTACAGCCTCAGATGAACTTTGGCATCTTTCCAGCAAATTTGTTGATGCGTTAAATGAAAACCGTATTGTATATCGACATGAAATCCATAACTTTTTGCCAACATGCTCTGAAGTTGATCCAAGTCAAATTTGGTGAAAATCGTTTTTAAAAAGTAGGTTTACAGTGTAAATCAAAATGACGGACAGGAAGTTTGGCCCACAATGGAATAACTGGTATCTATTTTGCCATGGAATGTTTTGAGACCAGTGTCAATAGGCTAATGCAACCAAAAGTTATTAGCATGTTTGGAAATTTCATTTGACTCTGCATGAGCCAAGAAATCAGAATTTGCCTTCTAGACCTTGCAGTTCAAAAGTTATTAGCATAAAATAATTGAAATTTTGGACAAGTGGTGGCGCTTGAGAGTTTGAGTTATAGACTCCAAACTTGCTATGGTTAATGTTGAGATTGTCCTTTATCTGTGTACCAAATTTCAACTTTCCCGCAAGCCGCTCTATGGGCTGCCATAGACTTCCAGAGCGGAAGAAAAATAATGCTAACGGATACAATATGTGCCATTGCAGCTGCGGTGCTTGGCCCCTAATAAAAAGGTTAAAGGTCCGTTGTTTTCTTTCTTTTCCGTATTCGCCATCTTTTCCTATTAAAATGCTTGCTACTTATGCGAAATTGCAGCAGATACGATTTTTTTATGACGGAAGACAGTTTTGGAGGCAGTGTGTATTTATTTTTAACATGCAAAAATTTCTGACGTAAATTGAATGACCTTGTCAGGATTTGAGACTTTTTAGTTGTGTTTTCTTTTGGTTCAGTCCTGTTTGAGTTCCTTCCGGTTCCTTTATGCCCTTATTTGGTTTTGTTCCTGTTCCTCCCCTCATTACGTCATTATTAGTTAATCACCATCACCTGTCTGTGGCTCGTTAACCACCCTACTTAAGTTGGATTCTGTTCAGTGTTTGGTTGTCCGTTCTCGTCTTTGTTGCTGCGTCCCAATTCGCATACTATCCGTCCTAAATAGTATTCGAAAATAGAATTAGTATGTCCCAAATCATAGTATGTTTAAAAAAGTATTCCAAAGATTCCCGGATGGTCTACTTCTTCCGTTTGGAATTCGAAGTGCAGATCGATCCACACTCTAACGGATAATATTGGCCACAACACATTGCGCGGTGGACTAGGATTCGATTAAAACTACAAACACGCATAAAATATGTTAAAAAACTACAAACATGGCGGATATGCGCGGCCGACAGACAGGTTCAGAAAGGGGTTTGAGTGATAAATAATCAGTCTAACATAATGAAAACATATTTAATGTTATCCGCGTCATATGTCATCTACAGCAACATTATGAACTTTTATAATGATATGTTTGGTCATTATTTTAAATGCGTCATTATGCAAACGCATGAGCGGAGTTCTCCCCATGAAAGATCAACGTGCATCTTAATTTCTCTCCAATACGGTAGGAAATCAAATTAAACGAAATTTGGATTATGTTAACCGTTTGACAAGATGATTGACAGGGCAGTTTAAACAGTGACAATATATACGTAACTAAGCAACAGAGCGTCCGTTAAAGACGCAGCTATGACGAAGTAGTATGTCCCGAAGCTTGCCTACTATTTTGCTACATACTCAAAAGTATGTACTTTTCTTCACAAAAAGAGTACATACTTTTAGGGCATAGTATAAGTAGGCGAACTGGGATGCAGCATGTGTCTCCTTGCCTGCCTCATTTTGGATATTCTATTGTGGATTTGTTTATTAAAGACTTGTTTTGCACCCGATCTTGATCTTGCGCTCCTCGTTCATCCTCCTCCACGCGACACTTGACAGACCTTAACTCACAAATGTTATTTTAATTTTTGTGTTTAATTAGCATTTATTATTGTTTTAATACAGAATAATTTGGCACATGGATGCCGACACATACACATCCAAATGATCCCATGCTGCAAAATCTATTTTCGTTTCAGTCTCAAGAGGCCTAAAGGTTGTGCTCGTTTGATCAAAGTCTAGCAGTAACATGGATATCCAGACATTCACTCATTTTGCCTGTAAAAGTGAGGCGAACAACATGTACAGAGCTCTGACTGGAGCATTTTGTATCCAGCCGTGAGCGCTTTATTGTCTTGGCAGACGGCAATCATTCTCCAATAACGTGTTTCCAGCACTGCCTTATTACGTTCTTAATAATACATTAGTTTCTTTATAATGCTGACACTCAATAGCTGTTCGAGTCCCTTTCACCTGGAAAAAATATGCATTTTGATTGATCTAATCTACAGTCTAAATGTGATCATCTGAACGTTTCTTATTTAAAGGGCTCTCCGAAACAACAGAGAAACGTTGTGCTTTGATTCGCCCTCCTACATGAAGTTGAAATCCTGAATGAGTCAATGTCCTGATGGTTTGTTCAGGACAAAGTCCTTTAGACATGTGGGTCTAATCCGTCCACCAATGGTGGATTTCCATCTGGGCCAGCATATTTTATTCAGGAGCGTGACTTACACAGTTACCAGCCATGTTGCCCAGGGCTTTTACACAGTCGCTCCGCGCCACCGAGAGACAAAGAGCCCACTCTGAAAGCGATCTCTGTGTAATCGCTGGCGAAGTGACCTCTAGTATTGTGCGTCTGTGCTTCTGCAGAGGAGCGTTCGTGAGGGGTGTGCATGCATTTTAAATGCTTTTCCTCAGAACCTCCGAACCACACAATGGGGTTACATCATCCTCAGCGGAAAGCCAATCGGAGGGCCGCAGAGTGATTTTTTGATATTTTAATTAGCAGCTGTAGCTCTGTTACATCATATCTGCCATCGCAGTTGGGTTTCCAGAGACCGCCGGTCGCAGAGGCTGAAAGACTTCCACGGAGAGCTCGAGGCGATTATTCGCATCCGAAAACCAATGCAATGCCGCAGTTGTTCCGTATGCTTTCTTTTGAAGCCTCTGCACCAAAAATCACTCTGTGAAACATTCTTGTACACTTCCACTGACGACTTTGCGGTAGCGAAGAGAGCAAAAACCTGTAATGGTAACCATGGAAACAGTCCAGTCAGCCAACAGTGTATGTAGCCTTCTGGTGTGCATGGTGTACATACTGAGTGAGGCTCTCTGACTCAGACGCCCAACAAAATCACAAGCAGCCCTCGAAAACAAATCCACACCAACTTCCAGTATGTAGAATCAACACCAGCAGATCATCTTGATGCCATTCAACTACTATGATATTCTGCACTGCAAAAAATGCTTTTCTTACTTGGATTTTGTGTCTTGTTTCCAGCCAAAATATCTAAAAAATCTTAAATCAAGGAGGAAAATTATTAATAAAAAAGTAAAAATTATTGTCTTGTTTTCAGGAAAAAAAGTCAAAATTAAGTGAGTTTTTGCTTAAAACGAGCAAAATAATCTGCCAGTGGGGTGAGAAAAATAATCTTATTTCAAGATGAAAGATAGATTATTTTTCTCACCCCATTGGCAGATAATTTTGCTCGTTTTAAGCAAAAACTCACTTAATTTTGACATATTTTGTCTGAAAACAAGACAGTAAGTTTTACTTGTCTAGAAAATCCTCCTTGATTTAAGATTTTTTAAGATATTTTGGCTGGAAACAAGACAAAAAATCTAAGTAAGAAAAGCATTTTTTGCAGTGTGTACTTTATGGTTTAACGATATACAACAACTAAATTGGGGACAAACTATTTATAAATTTGGAACTATTGATTAATTTCCTCAAACTAAAATTGTTTAAAGTTTCTTTTTGAATTATTGATATATTACTTTCCCATTTGATACTGTAAAGTTGCTTTGACAAAATTTTGTATTGTAAAAAGCGCTATTGCTATTGATGTTATACATGTATTAATGTATAATTGTAATATATGTTATATATTAAGATAAAAATTGTGTGTGTTATTAATAGATAAAAGAA
Organism: Cirrhinus molitorella; assembly: GCA_033026305.1. NCBI lineage: Eukaryota > Metazoa > Chordata > Actinopteri > Cypriniformes > Cyprinidae > Cirrhinus > Cirrhinus molitorella. The sequence continues at coordinate 548,152 of CM065137.1, read as the reverse complement.
ATTATATATTTGTCACCCTGGACCACAAAACCAGGGTCTATTGAAACTGATATTTATACATATTTATTCATAGATTTGTTGTGTATAAATACGCTTTCTATTGATGTATGGTTGGGACAATATTTGGTCGAGATACAGAAAAGCTGGAATCCAAAAATATCTAAATATTGAGAAAATCGCCTTTAAAGTTGTCCAAATGAAGTTCTTAGCAATGCATATTACTGAACAAAATTTTGGTTTCGATATATTTACGGTAGAAAATTTACAATATATCTTCACACAGCATGATCGTTACTTAATATCCTAATGATTTTTGGCATAAAAGAAAAATCTATGAGTTTGACCTAGACTATGTATTGTTGGCTATAGCTACAAATATACCTGTGCTACTTAAGACTGGTGTTATGGTCCAGTATATATATATATCAGTCATGGCACCCTTGCAATTCTGTCAGAAAATGCAACACTTCTCTCAGAAAATTGTTCCAAATGCAAACACTTTGGTATTCACATGCTTATTGTTTTTGTTTGCACTGGGAAAAAAACTGAGAAGAAAAGTCAAACTTGATCAAATTTCACACAGAACTCAAAAATGGACTTGACAAAATGATTGGCACCTTGTCAAAGTTGTAAGAAATCATTGTTTTTCAAGCATGTGATGCTCGTGTAATTTGTACCAGGCGTGGCCAATATATAAATGGAGAAAAGTTGACTGAACCTTTGTGTTGTGTGTCACACATGGAGAAAAGAAAGAAGTGTACAAAGTTGTCAGTGGATTTGAGAGGAAAAATTGTGGAAAAACATGGACAATCTCAAGGCTACAAGTCCACTGTGTGCAATATCATCAAGAGGTTTACAGCCCACTGTAGCTAACCTCTCTGGACGTGGACAAAAGAGCTAAATTAATGAAAAATTACAACGAAGCATTGTTTAAATGGTGGACGAAGAACCCAGATTAACTTCCAAACAAATTCAAGCTGATCTGCAGACACAGGATACAACAGTGTCAGCTCACACTATCCATTGTCATCCAGACTGGAGTTTGCCAAAACTTATGTGACAAAACCACAATCCTTCTGAGAGAACATACTGTGAACAGATGAGATGAAAGTAGAGCTTTTTGGTAAAATGACATCATGGCACTGTTTACAGAAAAAGAAAAAAGTCCTATAGTCAAACATGGTGGAGGTTCAAAGATGTTTTGGGATTTGCTTTGCTTTGCTGCTTCTGGCACTGGATGCCTTGACTGTGTGAATGGTATCATCGAATCTGATGATTACCAAAGAATTTTGGTGCAACGTAGTGGCCAGTGTCAGAAAGCTGCGTCTCCACCAGAGGACATGGGTCTTCCAGCAGGACAATGACCGGAAACACACTTCAAAGAGCACTCAGAAATGGTTACAAACAAAGTGCTGGAGAGTTCTGAAATGGCCAGCAATGAGTTCAGATCTGAAGCCCATTGAACACCTGTGGAGAGATCTCAAAACAAAACAAAAAAAAGTTTGGAGAAGGCATCCTTCAAATCTAAATGACGTGGAGCAGTTTGCAAAAGAAGAGTGGTCTAAAATTCCAGTAGAGAGGTGTAAGAAACTCATTCATGGTTACAGGAAGTGACTGATTTCAGTTATTTTTTCCAGACGGGGCGCTACCAAATATTAAGTGCATTTTTTGGGTTCTGTGTGGAATTGTATCAGATTTCTTTTCTGTAAAAATAAACATGAGAGTACCAAAACATTTATATATATATATACACTACTGTTCAAAAGTTTGGGGTCAGTAAGACTTGCAAATTTTTTTTATGAAGTCAAGGCTGCATTTATTTTATCAGAAATACAGAAAATAAACTGTAATATTACAAAATGTTATTACAATAGAAAATAATGGTTTTTATTTTCATATACTTTAAAATATAATTTATTCCTGTGATGCAATGCTGATTTTTCATCAGCTGTTACTCAGTTTCCCAGGCTTAAGTGTCACATGATCTCTCAGAAATCATTCTGATATTCTCAATTATTAGTAGAATTATCAGTTTTGGAAACAGTTGTGCCGCCAATGTTTTTTTTTTTTTTTTTTTTTTTTCTGAACCTGTATTTTTTCTTTTAAGAACAACATTTATTCAAACTATAACTATAACTTTTCTAGCAATGTAAATCTATTATGTCACTTTTTATTAATGTAACAATTTATTAATTTCTTTCAAAAAAAAAAAAAAAAAAAAAATGATGAATGAATAAACATTTACTGACCCCAAACTTTTGAACGGTAGTGTATATATATATATATATATATATATATATATATATATATATATATAAGTGATTTAACAATATTATAAACGCATTACTAGAATATTATTAAATATTTTAATATGTACGTACACACACACACACACACACACACACACACACACACATATCATTTATTTTTTTTAATAACATGTAGTATGATTTAATTATTTAACAAATCATTGTTACTTTTTTAATCATTTTAATTATTTACATTTAACAATACTTTCAATGTACTTTAAATGCAGTAAAACAGCTGTGATGGATTCATACAGAATGTTATGTAAAATATAAATGTTGTAATGTATGTCGTTTATGTAGATTTTACTATGTACGTTTAATTATTTTCTTATACGTTTATTCATTTAAATATTTAATTATTATTTTTTATGTAGGCTAATTATTTATTAACTTCATTTTGAGGACTTTGGTTGTTGTGTTTCACAAAGCCTAATGGGTTTTTTGCAAGTTAGACACTTAATGATCATCACTATGGCGACATACAGATAACAAACACTGATAAAAAAGAAGTACTTCCGTTAGCATAAAAACAAATGAGAACAATCGACGTCAGCAACGCAAACATTCCAAACGGTCCTTTTCATACGCGACTAATTATAGCAACCTGTCCACAACGTCTCTGAATTCCAGAAAGCTTCCATTCCCAAAAGCCACCACAGAATTTGCCTATTCCGATCATGGCATCCATGTGAACACGTGTGAGTCATATCGTCTTCGGTCGGGGCGCTCCCATGAAACCCAAGCGCGGAGCCCCCCGCCGAAACCAAAGCAAAATAGCAGCAAAATGCAAATTGCAGCAGGAGCCAGATTATTTGCATGTCTCTACCGAACGCACACCAGGCCGTGCCACCGCACAGAGCCGACTTCCCCTGTGCGTTACATAACGTGTGCTAACGTTTTTCGACTTTTTCGTGAACTCACCGCTTCAGACTGCGCTTTGCTTTTTAGGAAGCGCCTCTAATTGCAAGCAGTGTGCTCGAATGCTTTTTTAGGATGGCTTATCATTTTGCCACAGTGCTGAATGGGTAAATAAGCTGAATGTGACCTGCGCCACAGCGCTTTCTTTGAGAGAACGAAGGCAGCCGAACAATTCATCTGGATAGATGCTGTCATATTCCTCCAGGTTGTGGTTTCCCTAGTGGACACAATGGAAATTTCAGCAGGGCTGAATCTGTTTCCATGGCAGCCCATCCGTGCAGCCAGCGTTTCTAATGAGCGTTACCTCCAGACTGGCAGGAGAGGCTCTCGAAAAGTCCCTCGTACAGTTTGCAGGTAATATTTGCTCTGGCGCGCCACGTGATTCCTCGGCGGAGCGGATTTAAAACGGTGCGCTTTGACGACGCGCGCTCGTCCCAAACCATGAATCATTTAAAGCTTGTGGCTGAGGCGGAAATGTCACGTCCCCTGGATTGGAGCACGCGCGCCGATTTAACCGGGCTAAACGCGGTGTCGGGGGAAGAGAAAAAAAGAGCGGCGTCTCTGTTGAATGTTTCTCAAAATCTTTATTATAACAGATACTCTGTAGAAATGTTCTGTGAGATAAATACGCAGTATATTCAAGAAGACGTTCTTGAGGTCTTGAGGTTCGTCATGCATGACTAGAATACATCACAAGTAGTATGAAAGAGCCCTGTAAACATGACCACCGAATATTAATAAACCTGTGCGCGTGAAGGACGCACAGCAGAATATGTCTGTCAGGATAAATTTGGCACATCTACAGTAAATATGCTTCACAATAATGAGGTTACTGTCCTTAAACTGACATTCCAGATCCAAGCCGAACATCAAATGAATGAAATGAAACGAAGCAGATCACGAGAATCACAGGTAAGCTACATACAAAACATTTATCCAAAGCAAAAGTCACTTCTCGTCGTCGTTTCCATATAAAACGGTTGCTCGACCTTCAACACTGCAAAATATGTATCCAAAGATTTAATAAATAGCTTGTTTTTTATTTTTTTACATACATAGTGGAAGCCCTTTGCGGGTCCACCCTGGAAGAAAAGCTTGACATTGCTAGTATACCATTAACACCACCAGTGGGCTACTGGGTAAAGTGGGAAGATACTGGTTTGATGTTAATGGTACTGTTTGCTCAGTCTATCGAATTGCTTCATTACAACCGAAAAAACAAAAAAGGAGAGTCCGGACTCTTTCGCGAGACCGGACCCCGTCATTGCACATATCTCGGAGTATAGTTTTGGAAAACACAGTATTCCTTCAAGCCCCTGGGCCGCTCTTCCGGACCGCCGCTTCAGTCGGTCCGCTGCCTGTCACGCTGTAAACCCTGGACGATGGAGTTTGGGAGATCGAGGGGAGAATGTGTGGAGTGCTTGTCGCCAGATGGGAGAGAGTGCCTCTTCACAACGTCTTTGGATGTACACATCAGAGAGGTTAAGAGTCTTTGGGTGCGCTCACGCCGACGAGGACTTCTCTGTGCTCTTGTCCAGCGCTTCGCCATCGTTGTCTTCTTCGATGACTGTCAAATGAACACAGACACAATGAGAGACAGAGCAAACTCACACATCCTCTCTATTGTCTCTCGCTATGCACTGGCACAAAGATGGAGATTCCATGTTGCCATGAATTTTAATACATCAGAAATGGCGCAATACATCACAGTACGCAGTTTAAGCTGAAAGCGCGAGAAAACCGATTTTTTAATCGTGCGTAAAAGCACAAGCGGGAAGCGCAACATGGAATTTCGCATCATCTGCGCCTCCTTTTGTTCGTGGAATAAACAAAGGCTTTGCCCGTTACCTCTTTTGCTTCTCCCGATCTGCCCGAGCTTTGGTGGTCGTTTATTCTGGTTGCCACCGAAAAAGTTGTTGGTGTCTTGGAGGCGGCAGGTGAAGGAAAGGTGTTCCTCGTCCCCGTCGTTGCCATAATGAGTCATTTTGTCCTCGCTATACGGTAATACATCCGACATGCTGTATGAACTGACAGCGGCTACTGTATATGTGCTGCTGAGTCGATGGCGCGAGTTGAATTTCGTCGAGCGAATCTTTCGGCTAGCTGTTTACCTCTTACCGCACGTGTCTCCGCGAGTGGTTGTCGAGGACGCGGGGCGAATGCATGCAATTTCCTTCGCTCAGCTCGCCGCCCGCTCCACTGACTCCGAATTTCCCAACGCTGGAATGCTGGAGACGCGAATGGACGCTGGCGGAGGAATGCGCCTTTGCGCTCTCGGGGCTTTTCGGCGGCTGGAGCGAGCGTCGTATGGAAAACCTGAGAAACAAATGCAAATTGGCAAGCGATGCAAAACAAAGATCCCTGATGGAGAATGAACGTCACTGAGGCGCGGGCTTCCTCTCCAGCTCTAACATTGCAGCTATCGCCAATATTAATCTTGGGAAATTTCCAAGCTATTTAAACATGGAACAAAAGTGCTTCCGCGTGGCATTGACAAATAAAGATGCCCGAGATTATAAATCTTTTATTACTTAATTCTAGCTTGCAATCTATCAAACATCCATGTTGATTACACGCATTTTCAGACAACGTTCAGAACATTTTACACAACATTTCTGATATAATGAGTCTGAAAATGCCATGTGGTGTATCCATCAAGTGCTGAAATCATTTCCCCACACCTTGAGTGTACAAAATCAAAAGTCATCATAAAGTCTATTTTTCCAAGTAAAACTTGGATTTAACCTTGAGACATAGTCAAAAGGATCTAAAGTTGGTGATAAAATCTATTAAAATTCGATGCTGGATAAAATTAATAATCATTATATATATATATATATATATATATATTACAAAAATTAAGTTAATTTATATTTAACTTAAAAAAAATAAAAAATAAAAATTAAATTAAGATATATAAGTTATAGAAAAGTTCATGATATCTTTATGGAACATGATCTTTATTTAATATTCTAATGATTTTTGGCCTTAATTTTTTTTATATATATATTTATAGTTGTAACTACTGCTGTTAGCTTTTAACTTTTAACTTCAAATTGTAAACCATAAAAGACAAATCTTAGTTAGGATGAATATACTAATGCCAATATAGTATATAAAACATATCTTAAGGACTGAATTATTATTAATATGCACATTTAATTTCATTTTTATGAGAAAATGCTGTCAATTTTTTTTCAGTTGCCTTCAGTCATGGTTTGCAGTAAATGCTTATGTTGAGGCTTCATTGTTATAGGTTTCTGAGTGCTGCAATCCTGAAGTGCTGAAGTACTGCACATTTTGTATGTCTCTCTTATGTAATACACCTGTGTCACCACGTTTGTTCATTTGTAGAGGATCCAAGACCTGAACTGGGTAGACATATGTGAGTTTTACAAATAAACACATTTCATCACCTGTGATCAGAAGTGACCCTGGACCACAAAACCAATCATAAGGATACATTTTTTGAAACTGAGATGTATACATCATCTTAAAGCTGAGTAAATAAGCTTTCCATTGATTTATGGTTTGTACTATTTTAAAAAAAAAAATCAGAAAATCACCTTTAAAGTTGTCCAAATTAAGTTTTTAGCAATGCATATTACTAATCAAAAATTAAGTTAATTTATATTTAATTTAAATTAAGATATATAAGTTATAGAAAAGTTCATGATATCTTTATAGAATATGATCTTTACTTACTATCCTAATGATTTTTGGCCTTAATTTTTTTTATTTATATAATTTTGACCCATACAATGTATTTTTGTCTGTTGCTACAAGACTGGTTTTGTGCTCCAGGGTCACATATATCATCATGAGAGTCAGTAAATGTGTGAAACAGAGCTGGGCCTAATTCACAATGTTTTTACACTTTAATCTGCTCCCAAAATACCAGTTAGGGAAACCAGTTACCAGTTAAAGGGTTACACTGCAAAAAATGCTTTTCTTACTTAGATTGTTTGTCTTGTTTCCAACCAAAATATCTAAAAAATATTAAATCAAAGAGGATTTTCTAGACATGTAAAAATTATTGTCTTGTTTTCAGAAAAAAAAGTCAAAATTAAGTGAGTTTTTGCTTAAAACGAACAAAATAATCTGCCAACGGGGTGAGAAAAGTAATCTTATTTCAAGATGAAAGATAGATTATTTTTCTCACCCCATTGGCAGATAATTTAGCTTGTTTCAAGCAAAAACTCACTTAATTTTGACATATTTTGTCTGAAAACAAGACAATAAGTTTTACTTGTCTAGAAAATCCTTCTTGATTTAAGATTTTTAGATATTTTAGCTGGAAACAAGACACAAAATCTAAGTAAGAAAAGCATTTTTTGCAGTGTGTAAATAAATAAGGACTGACTCAGTTTAATAACATTGAGAGCATCTACTTTCTGTAAGACCTAATATCCTCATATCATAGTTGTAGAAAAGCCCTTCTGTTATTTTATTCGGTTATTTTATTCTTATTACATGCTATTTCAGTTAAAACCCGACCAAACAGAATAAGATATTAAAACACCGCTGTAAATCACAAGAGAACGCAATGTGGGATGTTTTTCCCCTCCTTTGTGTATAGGTTTTCATTTCGCAATATCAGAAGCTGGAGTGAGGCTGAACTCATACTGGCACAATCTGGATATATGAGCTGAGGGGGTTTGCTCCTCTGTCCAAGATTTGGAGAGCATAATCTTCTTCACCAGGCACACTCATAACCTTTCCAGGATCGAGCAGCAGACACTGTCACTCGGCTGCAGAAGCGAGCGGGATGGAGGCAAGATGCACTGCTTCCTCCCATCTGTGAATGAGAGGCCATTTTGTTCTGTTCTATCTGATCTGAATAGCTGAAATGGAAAACGCACAGAGCCGGTTGAGCTTCGCCTCGGTTTGCTAAGAACCAGCCTGTTTCTTTCGAGAGAGGCCATTTGAATGCTTAGGCTTCAGACGGTTTGATATTGGGGAGAATGATGAAAATGAGCTGAGTGTGCTTGGAAATGAAGTGTTGAGCTGCTTCTGAGAGTGTGACTGAATCCAAAGATACCAGATGCGTTTCATCTTTTCTTTCAAACCTCATGTTGTTCTGGCCAATTCTGATTTTTGATTTTCTTTTTCCTGAAATGCTAGTTAATGTTAACAGACTGGACTAAAACGTACTGACTTTGCTCACACAATGTTTGTACTTTTTGGGATTCCCCCTGCCCTCACACACATTGTTACTTGTGGTGTTCCTGGTCAAATACACTGCAAAAAATGCTTTTCTTACTTAGATTTTGTGTCTTGTTTCAGCTAAAATATCTAAAAATTCTTAAATCAAGAAGGATTTTCTAGACAAGTAAAACTTATTGTCTTGTTTTCAGACAAAATATGTCAAAATTAAGTGAGTTTTTGCTTGAAACAAGCAAAATAATCTGCCAATGGGGTAAGAAAAATAATCTATCTTTCATCATGAAATAAGATTATTTTTCTCACCCCATTGGCAGATTATTTTGCTCGTTTTAAGCAAAAACTCACCTAATTTTGACTTTTTTTTCTGAAAACAAGACAATAATGTTTACTTGTCTAGAAAATCCAACTTGATTTAAGATTTTTTTGATATTTTGGCTGGAAACAAGACAAAAAATCTAAGTAAGAAAAGCATTTTTTGCAGTGTAGCGCTTGCCTTCAAAAAAAAAGCTTATTTATCTCTTATATTCACTGTAGGGGATATTGCATTACAAGTAACGTGAGAACAAGTACGACCATGACAAGCATGTAAAAAATATAATAATATTTTTTTTTTTCAGCTGTACGTAAACAATATATTGTAAAAATGTGGTTCTTACACATTTATAAGCTCTGTCGCTTACCGTCAATACGCACCAGGGAGGTTAACACATCCGTTGCATACTAATAGCTATAAGTACAAGCTATAACTGAGAATAAAACACAACTGCCCCCTACTGGTAAAGTCCCAGATAGCACACATACGTCTGCAAGATGTCTGTTAAAGATCTCTTGATCTGGAAAGCATCTGCTGTGTGTAAATGTCTGGGAGACATCTGTAAGATGTCAGTTTTACCTACATTTTAAATCAGAAATATCTTAAAGACATCTAATAGACGTCTATTTGACATCCGAAATTAAACGTCCAACAGACGTATTGCAGATGAGCAAACTACGTCTTGCAGATGTAAATGCAGACGTCAAATAGACGTCTCCGAGATATATGTGTGCTATCAGGGGTACTTCATGTGCCAGAGAACTTCACGTCTTGCCTGCGCCTTCCCTGTGATGCGCATTCTCTGATAGCACACATACATCTCGGAGACGTCTGTTTGACGTCTGCATTTACATCTGAAAGACATCTGCAAGACGTAGTTTGCTCATCTGCAATACGTCTATTGGACGTTTAATTTCGGATGTCAAATAGACGTCTATTAGATGTCTTTAAGATGTTTATAATTATGTAAAACTGACATCTTACAGATGTCTGCCAGACGTTTGCACACAGCAGATGCTTTCCAGATCAAGAGATCTTTAACAGACATCTTGCAGACGTATGTGTGCGATGTGGGATCTGTATATAATCAGATGGCTTTTTTCAAGTAACAAGTAACGTAACGCATTACTTTTACATTTATACTAAAAGCATACAAGCAACGCCAATGCCTGATGAGAAAAATATCATACACATAGTTAGGGTGACCATATTTTAGTTTTCAAGAGGTTGGTACTATTTTGGTATCAAAATATGTCATTTCCATACCAAAACCACATATATTACAGTCGCTGTTATGCAGATTGATCATAAACACAGCTAAAAAGCTTCGTACCACAGTGGCCATCCTTCACTAAACTAATATCTACCACAGTTTTATCACAGGTAAAATGCAAAATGCATTTAAAACTAAAACTTTTAACCCACGGGAGAAAATCAACCCGCCGCAACAGTTTAAAATCAGCCCAATTCCGGGGAAAAATGCGGATTTGGCAACACAAGCTGCATCCAAAGCGAATTAAATACTGTGCATATTGATAGCGACTCTATGAAGCATGAAAATAACCTGTGCAAGGCTTTAATACAAAAACGCATACAAAAAATGGTGACTGTAGAAAGCAAAAGCTGAATCCCGGAGATTTTGGGGCGATTTAGGAATTTTTTGAAGTCCAAAAAGAGGACATGTCCAGGGGAAAAGAGGACGTATGGTCACCCTACACATAATGTTTCATAAAAGTAACTAAAGAATGAAATTATTTACTATAAATAATAATGCTATACTATAATAAAAATACTATACTATAATGCATTACTTTCTGCAAAACTGCTCACATTGCGATCACACATTTTGTAAAATTCAGGTCAGGATTTTCAGCACAACACAAGGGTAAAAAAAAAACTTAAATAACTAAATAAAAGTTCAGATAATACATTTTGGTCAGCTTAATAACTGTTATTTACAGTAAGTCACAGCAGTCACAAGTTCTGCTTGTCTTGGCACGTGAAATTATCATTGCCCTTTAGTATTTGCGCATTTTTACGTGGCATATTCATTCACAATGCGGTCCCTGTGGGAACATGCTGTTCTGCGATTTATTTCCCATGAAACTCTATTCAGAGATCCATCAGATTACTCCTTTACAGCCGAGCATGTTAGCAGTCCTCCTCAAAAATGTCATTATTCCCACATGAACTGTATTGTTGGTTGGTTTAACCTTTACGCTCAAAGTTACCCATTGTTTTTTAATTACGTAAGTAATAAATGATGCCCCAGATACATTAAAGTTATTATTATCAAACGGAGCTTTTAGGATGCATTCATATGATACACGCATGAACTACGGCGAATCATTGTGTGCAGTTGGAGTGGCGATCATTTTACACGTGGTGTCATGTGCAGGCAGTGAAACCAAAAGCTCCTGGAACTGATGCCACCTTCAGAGAAGAGTAATTGCAGACACACCCAGTCCTATTAGATGTGCAAACATTCATTGTCGCAAGCACAGTACAACATCAAATCTTTTTATGGCTTCCCAGCCACATCAATTGAACTAAACAAAGGCTATTTTTCTCCATTTAATGTCTTTTGGGGAAATCTTTTGGGAGTAATTCTCTGGTAAACAAGCAATTTGTTTAAACTTTAGTTTAGGGAGTAGTTTTCGCTATTAACTATTAGTATGTACATTACTACCATATTAAGTGTTTATTAGCTTATATAAAGCACATTTATCATACCTAAATTTCACAACTACCTTACTAGCTCTTGATAAGCAGCAAATTAGGAAATCACACTGCAAAAAATGCTTTTCTTACTTAGATTTGTGTCTTGTTTCCAGCTAAAATATCTAAAAATTCTTAAATCAAGAAGGATTTTCTAGACAAGTAAAACTTATTGTCTTGTTTTCAGACAAAATATGTCAAAATTAAGTGCCAATGGGGTAAGAAAAATAATCTATCTTTCATCTTGAAATAAAATAATTTTTCTCACCCCATTGGCAGATTATTTTGCTCGTTTTAAGCAAAAACTCACTTAATTTTGACTTTTTTTTCTGAAAACAAGGCAATAATTTTTACTTGTCTAAAAAATCCTCCTTGATTTAAGATTTTTTAGATATTTTGGCTGGAAACAAGATAAAAAATCAAAGTAAGAAAAGCATTTTTTGCAGTGCAGTGGCGGCTCGTGGGTTTTAAAGTCCTATTAGATGTGCAAACATTCATTGTCGCAAGTACAGTACAACGTCAAATCTTTTTATGGCTTCCCGGTCACATCATTTGAACTAAACAAAGGCAATTTTTCTGCATTTAATATCTTTTGGGGAAATCTTTTGGGAGTAATTCTCTGGTAAACAAGCAATTTGAAGGGAGACTGTTTATTATTACAACTATGCACAACATTTTCATGCACATTAATCACATTAAAGGGATAGTTCACTTTGAAAATAAATTTTAATATGTTTTAGTTACCCCAAGAGCATCCAAGATGTAGGTGTCTTTGTTTCCGCAGTAGTTTCAATGTTGATATTTTTAGGTCCAAGTGTTCTTGTCTGTCAGTCATATAATGCATGCCTATGGTCACCTCACAAAAGAAAACGCACAGATTCAAATTAAACAATCCCCCATCGTAAGTACACATTAATGACCTAAGACACCAAACGAGCGGTTTGTGTGAGAAAACGAACAGTATTTATGACGTTTTTTACCTTTTGTAAATAACCACATCCAAGCTGAAGTGCGCGCCTCCTGCTGTGTGAGCGCGCCGGCGCTGCTCTCAGAAAGCTCCGGAAGTGATCTCTCGCGCGTGAACGTCACTCATTGTTTACACAGAACAGAGATTGTAGGTAAGACGGCTAACAGAAATGCTACTCGTTTGCGCTTATCCGGGATGTTTAAACAATAAATAGTTAAAAAAGGTATGTTTAGGGATGTTTAAAAAAGAAAAGAATTACTTGTGCTCGCGCAATGGATCACCTCCGGCGCTTTCCGGGAGATTTGCCGCGCAGCCAGAACGCGCTCACACACCAGATAGCGCCCCATTCAACTTGGACGTGATTGTTTACAAGAGGTAAAAACGACATAAATACTGTTCGTTTTCTCACACAAACCACTCGTTTGGTGTCTTAGGTCATTAATGTGTACTTACGATGGGGGATTGTTTAATTTGAATCTGTGCGTTTTCTTTTGTGAGGTGACCATAGGAATGCATTATATGACTGACAGACAAGAACACTTGGACCTAAAAATATCAAAATTGAAACTACTGCGGAAACAAAGACACCTACATCTTGGGATTCCCTTGGGGTAACTAAAACATATCAAAATTGAATTTCAAAGTGAACTATCCCTTTAAACTTTATAGGCATATTGTGGTTTTAATTTGTATTCACATAGAATTTTAGTCTTCCCTGCTGAAAAGAGCAGCTGGCTTTAGGCATCGTGAATATGGACTGTATATGGTCTGGTCAATCCACCTGCGAAACCTGGATACGGCCGTATAAACCCCTGGAAACCTAGGATCTCCACAGCCATTTCCCCAAGACACCAGGCCATAGACGCGTCCGTCGCACACCAGCGGCCCTCCGGAGTCTCCCTGAAACCAACATCCTGATAAAGCATTTGAATCATGGAGAATGTCATTATTGCAAGCGTTTTATCACAGTACCTTACATGCATCTTTTCCTCCCATGCTGGAGCCCGCGCAGATCATGTTTGCCGTGATGTTTCCGCTGAAGGAGCTGCTGCCGTTGCACTTGGAGTTGGAGACGATGGGGAGTTTGACTGTGCGCAGGGTGAGGGGTGTCAGACCTCCGCTGTGGCTAGTGGAGCCCCATCCAGACACCCGACACATCCTGCCCGCCAGCAGCCCTGCGTTCTGCTTGGGGAGCGGGGCGAGGGACACGTACCTGTTCAGCTCCACAGGTGCACTAAGCTGAAACAACACACAGCCAGAGACGGTAGAAAAGCACTTCTGACATCATCTGAGTTGAGACTGTCCTCAAAGAAAATACGACCCAGTTGTACGCTTTTGAATCGACCAAATACGACCCATGTTTACGTTTTAAAGTTAAGCGCCCTCTAGCGGTCGTAAAAATAATGACAGTGTCGCGTTGGATCTGACGTCATGGAATGACCTATGAGTTTTTATACCGATTTCACGGTAATTTAAACGTGTTTTACTAGGTGTAATTCGTATAAATGACCACACCTAACCCCACCCTAAACCTACCCCTTACAGAAATAGTGCAAAATCATGATTTCTAGTGCATATTCCAAAAAAAAAAAAACATACAATGAAAACATATACGTTCTCTGGTATCGAACCTGTGTTCATATGATTATACCACTCCGCAGTGCAACGCACTACTACACTGCAAAAAATGCTTTTCTTACTTAGATTTTTTGTCCTGTTTCCAGCTAAAATATCTAAAAATCTTAAATCAAGGAGGATTTTCTAGACAAGTAAAACTTATTGTCTTGTTTTCAGAAAAAAAAGTCAAAATTAAATGAGTTTTTGCTTAAAATGAGCAAAATAATCTGCCAATGGGGTGAGAAAAATAATCTTATTTCAAGATGAAAGATAATTTTTCTCACCCCATTGGCAGATAATTTTGCTTGTTTCAAGCAAAAACTCACTTAATTTTGACATATTTTGTCTGAAAACAAGACAATAAGTTTTACTTGTCTGGAAAATTCTTCTTGATTTAAGAATTTTTAGATATTTTAGCTGGAAACAAGACAAAAAATCTAAGTAAGAAAAGCATTTTTTGCAGTGTAGGATATTAAGTAAAGATCATGTTCCATGAAGATATTTAGTACATTTTCTACCGAAAATATTGCAAAACTTAATTTTTAATTAGTAATATGCATTGCTAAGAACTTCATTTGGACAACTTTAGAGGTGATTTTCTTAATATTTAGATTTTTTGCACCCTCAGATTACAGATTTCCAAATATTGCTGTATCATAACAAACCATACATCAATAGAAAGCTTATTTATTCAGGTTTCAGATCAACCTCAATTTTTAAAAATGACCCTTTTTTTAAATATTGCAGTGTATTTATTTTTTCTTTTAATGTGTTTAGCTATATTTGATTTATGTTAAAGATAAATGTAAAGTAAAACGACTTAGCAATTAATCACAGCTATTATAATGCATTACTTTTAAAAGTAACTTTCCCCAACCTTGGTCATAATTAACACAATGAATGCCAAAAGTGACCAGATTCAAGCGTCCAATAACTACTTTCTTATAGTTATACACTCACTTAAGAGCAAGATATGCAATACTGAAGATATTATTCTCAAGTGAGTGAGTGTGTCAGAGACAAAGAACCAGAATGTTGTACCTTTATGAGCATGATATCTGCATTATTGGTGCTTCTGTTGTACTGAGGATGTGGGAAAAGCGACAGAGGCTTGGAGTACTGCTCTGTCCCCTCATAAGCACCTAAAGTATAGTCTCCAGCCACCACCATCATCTGATCCATCCTTAAAGATAAGCAAAACGACAGTCAAGACCCTGTGGGAAGATATTACTAAAGTACTACAAAACAATGCAAATACACTGCAAAAAATGCTTTTCTAGCTAAGAAATTTTGTCTTGTTTCTTGACAAAATATCTAAAAATTCTTAAACCAAGAAGGATTTTCTAGACAAGTAAAAATTATTGTCTTGTTTTCAGAAAAAAAGTCAAAATTAAGTGAGTTTTTGCTTGAAACAAGCTAAATAATCTGCCAATGGGGTGAGAAAAATAATCTTATTTCAAGCAGAAGACTAGATTATTTTGCTCACCCCATTGGCAGATTATTTTGCTTGTTTCAAGCAAACACTCACTAAATTTGAACTTCTTTTTTCTGAAAACAAGACAATAACATGTACTTGCCTAGAAAATAATTCTTGATTTAAGAATTTTTAGATCTTTTGGCTGGAAAAAATCTAAGCTAGAAAAGCATTTTTTTGCAGCGTACAAAACAATGTAAATATACAAAGTAAGAGTTGTTCAAATCCTAACTGTAAGCTTATAGTTTAACAGTATAGTTTAAGAGGAATGTATTTATTTGAAAAAGCATGGGCATGAACTAATGTAAAACAAAGGTGTATATCTGTCAGAGGGGTGAACTTATGGAATAAATGTGACAATGGACTAAAATTATGTAACTCACTCAGTATCTTTAAGAAAATGTTTATTAATAAGGTGATTCAGAATTACATATCTTAGTATGAAAATTGATGAATATATGAGATATGTGATGTAAATTTGATGTTTGTATGTTTTGTGTATATATTTATGAAATGATGATAATAATAATTATTATTATTATTTTTTTTTCATAAGGAATAGTGCTGCTTTTAGTTAGTTTGTACAAAGTGTAGGCTTAATAAGCAAGGCTTCAGCCTACTCCTTTTTCGGTATGTGATTATTTAAATGTATTATTGTGATTATTTTGTGTACATTATGAATATATTTTGTGTACATTCTAAGTTTGGTTGAAACCGAAATAAACTAAACATTCATTCAAGCTTGAGATCTGATTTCTTGACATCACTTGTTATGCTCAGTGACTCTTTGTAGAGGACATGAGTTGAATGACAGTATTTCTCGCTGTTAGCAGCCTGTTTCGTGCCAAGCAGCAGATAAGCCAGCATTCATTAAGTCCCACACGGTGATGACGGGTCAAGGTTAGCGTGCGTCCTGCGCGCCTGTCTGCTTTGCTCTGGCTTTCGACTCACCCACGGACTTGGCCGCCAAGTCTGCTGCTATACTGTATATCCTGTAATTCTCATAAACAGCCTGTTAGGCAGAGAATGTGTTTAAAAAATATGCACCCGATATTGCAATGGGCAGCTGTAAGCACCCAGTACTTGTGGACCAGAGATCCGCCACAGAAGTGCTGCCCCTTCGAGCTCTGCAGCGACACAATGTACTTGATCGAATTTGGCGATGGGGTATATCCGCCGACGATGCGCCCCTGAACAAAGTCCAGACCTGGAGAGCAATATAACAAACATTTAAAATAGCTCAGAACTCAAGGTGACAGTGCAAAAAATGCTTTTCTTACTTAGATTTTTTGTCTTGTTTCCAGCTAAAATATCTGAAAATTCTTAAATCAAGAAGGATTTTCTAGACAAGTAAAACTTATTGTCTTGTTTTCAGACAAAATATGTCAAAATTAAGTGAGTTTTTGCTTGAAACAAGCAAAATTATCTGCCAATGGGGTGAGAAAAATAATCTTATTTCAAGCAGAAGACTAGATTATTTTTCTCACCCCATTGGCAGATTATTTTGCTCGTTTTAAGCAAAAACTCACTTAATTTTGACTTTTTTTTCTGAAAACAAGACAATAAGTTTTACTTGTCTAGAAAATCCTTCTTGATTTAAGAATTTTCAGATATTTTAGCTGGAAACAAGACAAAAAATCTAAGTAAGAAAAGCATTTTTTTGCAGTGCGGCTAGACTATACACCGCAAAAAATGCTTTTCTATCTTAGATTTTTTGTCTTGTTTCCATCCGAAATATCTAAAAATTCTTAAATCAAGAATTATTTTCTAGACAAGTACACATTAATGTCTTGTTTTAAAAAAAAAGAAGTTCAAATTAAGTGAGTTTTTGCTTGAAACAAGCAAAATAATCTGCCAATGGGGTGAGCAAAATAATCTAGTCTTCTGCTTGAAATAAGATTATTTTGCTTGTTTCAAGCAAAACCTCACTTAATTTTGACTTTTTTTTTCTGAAAACAAGACTAGAAAATCTAGAAAATCCTTCTTGATTTAAGAATTTTTAGATATTTTGTCTAGAAACAAGACAAAAAGTCTTAGCTAGAAAAGCATTTTTTGCAGTGCAGGTTTCCATAGTTCTGAATTCAGGGTTCATGGGGTGCTATGAATCAAACATTGTGACCCTGGACCACAAAACTAGTGGTAAGCAGCAAGGGGTATATTTGTAACACTAGCTAACAAGTGATTGTATGGGTCAAAATTATTTGACCCATTCTTCTATGCCAAAAATCATTAGGATATTAAGTAAAGATCATGTTCCATGAAGATATTTAGTAAATTTTCTACCGAAAAACTTTTTTTTTTTACTTTTACTTTTTTTTATTAGTAATATGCATTGCTAAGAACTTCATTTGGACAACTTTAGAGGTGATTTTCTCAATATTTAGATTTTTTTGCACCCTCAGATTACAGATTTTCAAATATTGCTGTATCATAACAAACCATATATCAATTGAAAGCTTATTTATTCAGGTTTCAGATCAACCTCAATTTTAAAAAATGACCCTTTTTTTTTAAATATTGCAGTGTGTATTTATTTTTTCTTTTAGCTATGTTTGATTTATGCTAAAGATAAATTTAAAGTAAAATGACTTAGTAATGCAATTATTATAATACATTTAAAAGTAACTTTCCCCAACCTTGGTCATAATTAACACAATGAATGCCAAAAGTGACCAGATAACGGCAGTATGCAGCAGTTGTTTATGATTTATGATATAATTGAATGATTTATATAGTAAGTAATCACAAAGACACAGGAATTGCATGGCAAATGGGTCATTGATAAATATGAAAGCCCACAATAAAGAATAAAAAAAAAAAAAAATCAAAGAAAGGTTTAAAAAAATTATTTCCACAACAAATGTTACGACTAATGATATTATGTGACATAACCTATTACTTATGAACATAGTGTACATTTTACACATAAAAATTCCTTAATTACCAAAACATTTTAAAATATATTTTCTATTTAAATACTCATCTTAAAATGTCTGATAATTTACATTTATATTCAAAAAGGGTCAAATTATCTTTTATTTTAAGACATACTGACCTTTATGATATTATTCATATTTTGTTACATATGTACAGTGTTGGGGGTAACGCATTACAAGTAACTCAAGTTACATAATAATATTACTTTTTTCAAGTAACTAGTAAAGTAGCGCATTACTTTTTCATTTACAAGAAAATATCTGAGTTACTTTTTGTTTCCTTTATGTATTTAATCCCATTTTATTAACCAATGACTTTGCTGCTGACCTTGATACTTGATGCTGCTGATACATTTCTTACTTAGATTTTTTGTCTTATTTCCAGCCAAAATATTAAAACAATTCTTAAATCAAGAAGGATTCTAGAAGAAGTAAATTATTATTTCCTTGATTTCAAAATGAAGTGAGTTTTTGCTTAGAACAAGCAAAATAATCTTCCAATGGGCTAAGCAAAAAAATCTAACAGAAAACAAGATTATTTTGCTTACCCCACTGACAGATTATTGTTTGTAAGCAAAAACACACTTAATTTTGACTTGTTTTCAGAAAAAGCAAGAGAATAATTTTTACTTGTCTAGAAAATCCTTCTTGATTTAAGAATTTTTAAATATTTTGTCTAGAAACAAGACAAAAAACCTAAGTAAGAAAAGCATTTTTTGCAGTGTGCCATTAAGCAAAACTTACTAACATTTGTGCTTCATTTTTCTCATTGCTGAAGAGTGTTTCTTTCTTTTCCTACAGTTGTACTGTATAGACGTCAATTTAATTTTCCTTTAGCCTTATTCACTTCATTTTTTATTTTGGTGTGAAAGGGCTTTTACATTTGATAAGAATCGATCTTTTTATATTAAAAACAAACAAGCAGGCCCTGCCCAGATTTAAAAAGTAACGCAAAAGTATTGTAACGCATTACTTTCCATAAAAAGTAACTAAGTAACATAATTGATTACTTTTTTAGGGAGTAACGCAATATTGTAACGCACTACTTTCCATAAAAAGTAACTAAGTATCGTAATTAGTTACTTTTTTAGGGAGTAGCGCAACATTGTAACGCACTACTTTCCATAAAAAGTAACTAAGTATCGTAATTAGTTGCTTTTTTAGGGAGTAACGCAACATTGTAACGCACTACTTTCCATAAAAAGTAACTAAGTATCGTAATTAGTGACTTTTTTAGGGAGTAGCGCAACATTGTAACGCACTACTTTCCATAAAAAGTAACTAAGTATCGTAATTAGTGACTTTTTTAGGGAGTAGCGCAACATTGTAACGCACTACTTTCCATAAAAAGTAACTAAGTATCGTAATTAGTGACTTTTTTAGGGAGTAGCGCAACATTGTAACGCACTACTTTCCATAAAAAGTAACTAAGTATCGTAATTAGTGACTTTTTTAGGGAGTAGCGCAACATTGTAACGCACTACTTTCCATAAAAAGTAACTAAGTATCGTAATTAGTGACTTTTTTAGGGAGTAGCGCAACATTGTAACGCACTACTTTCCATAAAAAGTAACTAAGTATCGTAATTAGTGACTTTTTTAGGGAGTAGCGCAACATTGTAACGCACTACTTTCCATAAAAAGTAACTAAGTATCGTAATTAGTGACTTTTTTAGGGAGTAACGCAACATTGTAACGCACTACTTTCCATAAAAAGTAACTAAGTATCGTAATTAGTTGCTTTTTTAGGGAGTAACGCAACATTGTAACGCACTACTTTCCATAAAAAGTAACTAAGTATCGTAATTAGTTGCTTTTTTAGGGAGTAGCGCAACATTGTAACGCACTACTTTCCATAAAAAGTAACTAAGTATCGTAATTAGTTGCTTTTTTAGGGAGTAACGCAACATTGTAACGCACTACTTTCCATAAAAAGTAACTAAGTATCGTAATTAGTTGCTTTTTTAGGGAGTAACGCAACATTGTAACGCACTACTTTCCATAAAAAGTAACTAAGTATCGTAATTAGTTGCTTTTTTAGGGAGTAACGCAACATTGTAACGCACTACTTTCCATAAAAAGTAACTAAGTATCGTAATTAGTTGCTTTTTTAGGGAGTAACGCAACATTGTAACGCACTACTTTCCATAAAAAGTAACTAAGTATCGTAATTAGTGACTTTTTTAGGGAGTAGCGCATTACTTTTAAAAGTAACTTTCCCCAACACTGCATATGTATATCAAATATGAATAAATAATTATAAAAGAATGTCCTAAACTACTTTATAATGTTTTATCATTTAATACGGCTCTTTGTTCATTATGATATTAGGAAAGTTGAGTCACCCGGAATTTTTTACTTTTTGCCCCCATTTATTTAAAAAATTCAAAACATCCTGATCATCACAAAGTTGTATTAATTTGAAGGCAAAGATAAGCTTTATGTCATCGGACCAAGCACTAGAAGTAAAAGCTTAAATACGGTAAGAGTCAATAGATTGCTCCTGATATTATTCAGTATACTTACAGTTGGCTGGGATGAGTTTCAGCAGCACCAGAAACAGCAGCATGACCATGGCTAATGTGAGCGTGCAAAGCGGCTCTGACTGTCGGCTAGACTATATCTAGCAAACCCCTCCACATACGATGAGGAAATCACATCAACACTCTTCCTCAGGTTTCCATAGTTCTGATTTCAGTCTTCATGGGGTGCTATGAATCAAACAATGTTTGATTCAACTGAACAAGCTGAGCTTTCAACAGCATTGCCCTCTCTGACCTTCTCATAACACATAATGTGTTCTCACAGGATCACTTGAAAGTAATGGACATGTATTAAGACAAGTTCAAACACGTCTGTAAGTCTCCCTGACTCTGTATGCGATAATTAGTCAGTCCCTTGTTAAAAACGCTAATGTGTTGCTAAAATAACGTAATTATATATGGGTAATGCAGTGCTGCCATTGTTAATGACGTCACATACTGTGGTGAAGTAATAACGTACGCTATTTAACTGATTAGAGCTTTCTAAAATGCAGCATAGTGCTGTCAAATGATTAATCGTGATTAATCGCATCCAAAATAAAAGTGTATGTTTAAATACTATATGTGTGTTTACTTTGCATACATATAAATACACACACGTGCATGTATAAATTAAAACTAAATATTTATATGTATATACATTTATACCTGTATACAATTTAGATTATAGATAAATATAAATATTTTAGAGAAATATCTAAAATATTTTTTCTTAATATATATATATATATATATATATATATATATATATATATATATATACACGTGTGTGTATTTATATATACATTATAAATATACTCACACACACACACACACACTACCGTTCAAAGGTTTGGGGTCAGTAAGACTTGCAATTTTTTTTTTTAATGAAGTCAAGGCTGCATTTATTTGATCAAAAATACAGAAAATAAACTGTAATATTACAAAATGTTATTACAATAGAAAATAATGGTTTTTATTTTCATATAATTTAAAATATAATTTATTCCTGTGATGCAATGCTGATTTTTCATCAGCTGTTACTCAGTTTCCCAGGCTTAAGTGTCACATGATCTCTCAGAAATCATTCTGATATTCTCAATTATTAGTAGAATTATCAGTTTTGGAAACAGTTGTGCCGCCAATGTTTTTTTTTTTCTTTCAAGAACAACATTTATTCAAACTATAAATCTTTTCTAGCAATGTAAATCTATTATGTCACTTTTTATTAATGTAACAATTTATTCATTTCTTTCAAAAAAAAAAAAAAAAAGAATGAATAAACATTTACTGACCCCAAACTTTTGAACGGTAGTGTATATATATATATTTAATATATATACAATATATAAATATACTCAGTATACTCAGGGTTCCCGGAGTATTAGCAAAGCTTAGCATTCACAGGAGTTAGACCAAATCATGTGAACACCTACGAAATAGGCAATATTTTGTTTTTTTTTATGCATTTTACCACCATTTTTAATACATTTTCCAACCTGGAAATCTTCAATACAGATTCATAAAATATTTCATTAGTCTCCCGCTGAATGTCATCTATCTGCCAGTTATTTTAGAGATGTTGGAGGGAATCTGCTTCTCACTCTTTTCTCCAAAACTGTCCACAGTGGATTGAAAATATTCAAGTCAAGTGATTTTTCTCATCAGGTCTGATGCTGAAGTTCATCTTGGTGCAGCTCTTTCATGGATGTTGGCTTTGTGGAGTTCACTGTGGTCAGTTCCAGGGACTTCAAGGTAAATACTGAGGTTTGTTTTCAGTTTTCTGCTGTTGTTCTGTGTTGTTTGGACACAATCCTTAATAGTGTTTGAAGTTTTTAACCACATTTCTTGATGAAGTGCTTTGCATATGCATTCATGATCTTGAAGACCTTGAAGATCTTGATTTTCTTAAAATACCAAACAATGGACGACTTGCACTGAGCCTCGTGACGCACTTCCGTTTTGAAATGTTATTTCCGGTTATGCCAATTCTCAGTGTGCTGTAATCATCTAGTTGACTTAAACGCCAAATAAAATGAGAGTTCGCAGAATGATTTCAAAACCTGAAATTTTCAGAGAAGGAGAAGACATATTCTGATGATTACTGTTTTTACAGAATTTTCCAAACTCAACGAAACAAAGTTTTAATCCAACTTAAACCGATGTAAGAAAGCGGTGTTCCACGACGGTGCAGTGTTTGTATGATCTGATGAATAAGCTCATAATAAATTTTATTTATCTGTATTAAATATGTTTAGTGACTATTGTGTGTCATCATTTCACTGTATCTAGCCAAAATATGAATATTCAAAGTAGTCCCACAGCCAACCTGTTACTGTTAAATTTTTTTTAAATGTTTAACATTGTTAAATAAGGCAGTTTCCGCACATGCATTCAGCCATTTTTCATTTAAACAATGAAATCAACAGTAGAGGCTCGGAGTAAGAGCACCGATGCACACAAACAAATTAGCCATGGTTTTACTTCAAATAAAACCGAAAATTGCAATTTAAGTTAAACCATATAACCACAAATTAACTCAATTGGTAAAAACAGAAAAAACAGAATGGCACTTTTACTATAGTAATTTTCGCAAGGGTGTTTATCAGTCAAACCCATTTTAATCTGTACATTCAACAGGTATGAAATATGATCAGTAAAAAAACAACACTGTTCGTGAGAATGCGTCAGGTTAGTGAGGAAATATATTTATTATTCATAATGCACATACAGAAAGGAATTATATTTATAGTACCATTTCAGCAGGTTGAAGATAATTCATGATCATCATGAATTATATTCGTCATCCATACGAATTACACCTAGTAAACTACGTTTGAATTACCTTGAGAGCGGTGTAGAAACTCATACGTCATTTCATGACATCAGATCCAACGCGACACTGTCATTATTTTTACCCCCGCTAGAGGGCGCTTAACTTTAAAACGTAAAAATGGGTCGTATAAGGCAGTACATGTATATTTATATTATTTCATATAGTTAATCAATATCACACGAAGTGCAAAAAAAAAAAAAAGTGACAAATGTGACACTTATTTTATACAACAGTTCAATAAACTAGAAGTTAATATTAAGAGACTACGTTTTAGACACCATATTGCCTACTTTTGCTCTATTTCGTCAACAAAAATGATTCCAAACACAGCCACAGCACCGTTTTGCGTCTCTAAACAACATGATGGTGTTTCGTTCCTGAACAAATCAACCGTTTAAATGATTCGGTTCAAATGCAATGACTCACTTATTAACAGTGACTTGCTGCCACCTACTGGCGCTTTCAATTTCACATTTAAAGTACCTTTTTTTTTTTTTTTTTTAAATAATTTCAAATATCAGCATTCAACGTTTTAAGAAATAAAATATCAAAACGTTATTTCTGCATTTGTAACTGCAGGTTAAATGCATTCATGTCCCGCATTAAACAGTGGGTAAATACATCTAAATGCCAATTCAGACGCAGCGTCTGTGTTTCCTCTCCATTGAAAATATGAATTTTGTTGATAATGATTTATCAGTCTAAAATGTCTTATTGTAAGTTACTTTACTGATTAAATATAAGAATTTGATGCAAAAGATAATGCACACTTTTAGAAAAAAAAGCTTTTATAAACTGGCTTTTATAAATCCCATAAAAGGCTAGATATTTAATGTTAATTTTTATTTATTTATTTATTTTTTTGGCGGGGAGGGGGTCTGGTTAGGGGATTGGTTTGACACAATTCTAACACTTTTTTGTCCACAAAATTTCATTGATGTGACTTCATCTTAAATGTAAACCCTGTCCGCTCTGTTAGCTACTCCCAAACATTTTCTCCATTCACTTTTATTTAGGATTCAGCACCACACATCTGCCTTCCCTTCGTCCCCCACAAGAGCATTTAGTTTCAGAAATACACACTATGTTTCTGTAACTGCTCACGCCAAGGGAAAGAAAATCACAATAACTACGAGTTACAATCAAGACAATGTAGCACCAATAATACGAATTTGGTAACACTTTCTATGAAGCCTGTATTTATAATACATTATAAGGGTATTCCTAAGGCATTATAATGAATGCATAATGCATTATAAAAAACCTTATAATATGTCATGAGTATTCATAAGAACCGTTGTAATGTATTATAATATTTACTTATTTGTGGTTATAGCTATTAAGAGCGTGATGATTATAACACACAGTGAACACATCCACTTAAGTAACCATGAATTATACTTCTCACAGTTATAATGTATTATAAGTCAAATTTTTTGCCATTTTACTTATGTTACTTTACTTAAAGCAGACAAAGACCACTTATAAGTAGTATTAATAACAGTAATAATAATAATAATATTTTTTTTCTCTCAAACAGCCATAAGATCAGGTATCAGAACAGATGAATGTGTAACATGACACATTCGCTTTCAACAATTTTATTGTAATCTCAGTTTGATTATTTTGATGGTACCATTTCGACAGCTATTAAGTAGCTCTGCAGCTACATGCCAACTAGCAGTGTTTATAATTAGTAGTATGCTAAATGTATGTTTATGTTATTTATACACATTATTTTGATGGTTGCCTGATTATACGTAACTTTGACCTCCCCTAACCTTAACCTAAGTCTAGTAATAATCTAAGGAGAGTTAGTTGACATGCAGCTGCAAAGTTGCTTATAGTCAACAGACTACACTGCAAAAAAATGCTTTTCTTACTTAGATTTGTTGTCTTGTTTTCAGCCAAAATATCTAAAAAATCTTAAATCAAGAAGGATTTTCTAGACAAGTAAAAATTATTGTCTTGTTTTCAGAAAAAAAGTCAAAATTAAGTGAGTTTTTGCTTAAAACAAGCAAAATAATCTGCCAATGGGGTGAGAAAAATAATCTTATTTCAAGATGAAAGATAGATTATTTTTCTCACCCCATTGGCAGATTATTTAGCTTGTTTCAAGCAAAAACTCACTTAATTTTGACAGATTTTGTCTGAAAACAAACAATAAGTTTTACTTGTCTAGAAAATCCTTCTTGAAAATCCTTATATTATTTTGAAGGGGACCATCAAAATAATATATATACAAAAAAAGTAATAAAGTCCATAATAAATGTAGATTTAATATGGTGTTCATTGTGTGTTATAAATAATTATAAATAAAACTTATAACCTGAAATATGTAAATATTATAATGTCTCATAATTGTTGTTGTGATTATTCATGAGCTGATTTAACATATTATAATGTTTTTTATAATGCATTATGCATCATTATAATACCCTTATAATGTATTATAAATACAGGCTTCATAGAAAGTGTTACCAAGAATTTCATATTTAGTCTTTCGTTTGATTTCCAAACAACGAAAGGAGAGAAATCAACATTATTTATTTCTAAACCAATCTCTAGAGTCACTCTGAGAATACAAACTAAGGGTGGAGATCTCCCCTGAGGATAAAGACGTGCATTTATACAGTCAAGGGATATTGGAAAGACCTTGTTCGCAGCTGCTTTGGTTACCACCACCCCATTGGCCTTTCCACCCAATTTCACTGTCACCCGATCTCCTATTCTCTGACAAACCGTTTTGTCAAATGAGAGAGTGTAAAGGTATTTGCTTTCCCCGTAGAGAGCAGCACACTGCGTATGAATCAAAGGCAAGGTCTTAGACGTGATCGCTTCCAACAAGAGGAGGCGATCGCAGATATTGAGAGCTTTTGGGTCAGCCCAAGTCCTGGCGTGTTATTGTTTTTGTTCCCGCGAATAGTTAGTGTACAAACAAGACCATAAAACCTACGGGACAGATGTGGTTACACTATAAAAGCAAAGACAATATCACAGCTACGTTAGTGCAGGAGGAAGTTAGTGGGATTTAGCTGCTCAGGATTTAGCTTTCGATGCTCAGGGTGAGTTTTTATGCTGTCCATTTATGTTATGGGTAGAAAACGTCATAAATATCACATATATAATATAATCTTTTGTTTTATATATATATATATATATATATATATATATACACACACTACCGCTCAAAAGTTTGGGATCAATAATATTTTTTAAAGAAGTCTCTTATGCTTATCAAGGCTGCATATATTTGATCAAAAATACAGAAAAAAAACTGCAATATTGCAGATTTTTATTACAATATAAAATAATGTTTTTTATTTTAATATACTTTAAAATATAATTTATTCCTGTGATGCAAAGCTGCATTTTCATCAGCTTTTACTCCAGTCTTAAGCGTCACATGATCCTTCAGAAATCATTCTAATATGCTGATTTATTATTAAAATGATCAATGTTGGAAACAAGTGTGCTTCCAAATATTTTTTGTAACCTGTGATTTTTTTTTTCAGGATTCTTTAAATAATAAGTTAAAAAGAACAGCATTTATTCAAAATATAAATATTTTCTAACAATGTAAATTTATGCTAACACTTATTCACTGAGGATGTATTAAATTAATAAAAATATTGATTTCTTTCCTGACCCCAAACTTTTGAACAGTAGTGAGAATATATATATATATATAAAAAATGTATGTTTTAAAGCTGTGTATGCATAAGAAGTCTCCCCAAGTCTGCATTTATGTGTTTAAAAATACATTAAAAATAGTAATATTGTGAAATATTATTACAATTTAAATTGCGTCGTTTCTATTGTAATAGATTGTAAAATCTAATTAATTCCTGTGATGCAAAGCTCAATTTTTAGCATCATTACTCCACTCTTCAGTGTCACATGATCCTTCAGAAATCATTTTAATATGATTTGCTCAAGAAATATTTATTTTATTACGATGAAAACAGTTGCACTGCTTCATTTTTTTTAAGGAAACCTTGCCTTATTTATTTATTTATTATTTAAAAAAAAAAAATCACTTCTCACGAGTCTTTAAAGAAATCATACATATATGTAAAAAAAACTTCACTGCCCCTTTTGATCATTTACATCCTTGCTTGATAAAAGTACTGTGTCACACATAATTAACATATTAAGTTTCAGACATTTAAATGGCAATTAATTAATTTAATGGCAATGCTTATTCACTGAATTGAGTTTTTCTTTGTAAGAGTTACATTAATTATTAAAAAATAACTAAAGCAGCTAAACCACAGCTTGTCTAGGCTGGTCATCCGGTTCAACCAGTCTAAACCAACCTTTTAGTTTTAGCCTTTAACTTTTTCTTTCAGCAGAAAAAATAAGCTTTATTAAATATACTATGGTTTATGAACGGTTTTCCTTGTGGGGCCTGAAATGTCAAAAGTTTGACCTTTTTGGGGGGGGACATTTGGTCTTCCCAGCAGAGGTTAAACCAATGCATGCACACAATGTGTCTGTGTGCCAAATTACCTATTTTGCACACCCAATATTGAGAAAAAAAAACGAGAATGATAATTAATATTTTGCTGAGTGTGTTTTTGTGCTGGTTAAGGCTTGTCATAGATAAATAAATATGATACGATAAGTAAAACCCCCAGTAGGTGGCGGCAAATGTCTGTTTTAATAAATGATTTACTGCATCCTTTAAGCAAACAATGCTTTCAAAATGGCTGATTCAGTTTTGGATGGAAGCAAGCTGAATGTTTTTATGAATGGATTATTGAATAATCGTCTCACTCCATTCATTCAAAAACAGATTCATTCAGGAAAGAAACAGCAGCGTTGCTCTGAGACTCCAGCTTTGTTTGGAACTACTTAAATTGCAAAACAGGAAAAAAGACGAAATGTGTCTAAAAATGTAACTCACTCAATTAATTTCTTGACAGTTGAACTAAATTGAATTAATTTAACACTGGCGATCTCACACACTCATTCTTGTGCGATATTAGCCGACTTAACTATATCATATAAAGATAATACACAGGAATATTTTTCTTTTGTTATTTTAATTATAAAGTCATCCTAAAGGCCCGTTCACACCAAGAACGATAACTATAACTATAAAGATAACGTTTCAAATTTAAGAGAATAGCAGAGTTCACACCACAACTATGACGATAACGATACAGGGCAACCATATTTTTGGAATTTGTTTCGTAACGATTGTTTTACAGCTGATAAACAATAAAACAACAGCTAATCAGACTTCATTGAAATGTGAAGGGCTTGCGCATTTGAAACAGCAGGCGATATTATAGAAAAGCAAAACGATATTGCACAGCATAAAACATGAACTTACCTCAGGAATTCAGCGGCGGGTTGCACATTGTCTTGACTCCTTTGATGGTGCAGCAGAAAAGAGTCAGTTAGAGTGAAACAGGGTGATCGCTTCTCAATGGAACGCATCCCTCATCTCTCTTTCTCATCGTCCCTCATACTCAAAATAGGCCTACAGCGCAATAAAGTTATATCAGAGATAACGATCTAAACGCAAAGCGTAAAGCGCACGGCGCAGGCGCGCTCAGGGCGTTTCCAGATCCACTTTTGCTAATTTAACGACGGGAAAACGGTCCGTGCGCCCGGGCGCATAGTCAAAATGGGTTGTCCCTATTCTCTTAATAAGTAAGGGGTGTTTTTTGGGCGTAACGTGCAATAAACCAATCAGAGTCTCATCTCCCATTCCCTTTAAGAGCGAGTTGCGCTCGAGTCATGGCGGATCTTGTTGGTGGAAAAGCTGAACGCTTCTCAAGCGAAGAAACCGATCTGCTCGAAAATACGTGACATTATAAAATACACTGATTAAACTGAGGAGTTCAACGAGTGATGTTTTGCTGAAATGACCTGTTAAGTGGCCAGTCAATATTTCATTTGTCTGCGTTGGATGCAGGCTTTCAAACAGGAGTCAGTTAATATATATGTGTGTGTATTGGCACGATTGTTCAATTAATTAGCCAATTTCATTCATCATTATAAGCACTAATAGGCTGAACTGCAAATAGGTCGCCTAATTCTGCTACACGCAGTGGCCATCATTACATGTTTATATTGATGTAGCCTACACAATAATATTGTTTTACACTGTAATCCTTTAGTTTTTAATATTTGGCATGTTTGTGTGATGATCCCTGTGTGTAATAAGCAAAGTGAGCGCGCGTTGTGGAGCTGCAGAGGCGCATGATCTACCAATGCACTCTTTAAATAACAAATAAATATTGCGCCATTGACTTTAGACTTTAGAGCAGGTTTGAGTTGGTCTATGGAGCAGTCTATTTTCAGTTCCTCAAAATAGCGACGCGCCAACAATGCGGCCGAACACACCTCTTTTTTAGACCAGCGCACCCATGGGCGCACAAACGGGCGCAAATGCATTTGCTAATTAAACGACGCGGCGCTGGACGGGAAAATGCCAACTGCGTCGGACTTAAACTAGCAAACACACTTGCGCCACATTGCGCCGGGTGTACGATAGGGCCCAGAATGTCTTTAAACTCTAGCCCAATCAATGAAACATCACACCTTACTAATTGTCTTTTTTTTTTAAAGAACACCAGAGGTTGCGCTTGAAACATTTTGCACGAAAAATGACGAAAACATGCGTGAGTTTGCACATAGCTCGTTATAAAGGAACGCGTCCTGACTGTGTCGCTTTCATTATGAGCATGCATACTGAACATCTACATTTAAAATATCCTAAATAGATATTTTACTATTTTTTTGTGTTACCAATTATGTAGGAAAAGTAATAAATTAATTAATGACAAGAGTGCACCTCAAAAAATCTACTTCATCACAGGAGTTCTGACCTTTGTCACAAAAAGACATTCTTTGTTGCCTTTTTCTCTATCACGCTTTAGAAATCATAAGAAATTACAGATCACTTGAAAACTTAAAATCTCAGAATTCATCCTTTGAAACCCATTTTAAAATCAGACATTGCACTATGATGGAAAATGTGCATCAAAATCGTATTATGAGTTCATGAATTATAAAAAATTTGGTTTGAATATTGCATTTACACGTATTTGTTCAAAAATGGGAGCGACGGTTAGGGTTAAGGAAAAATATTTTATATATATAATATTTATATTTATTTATAATCTAAATTGTATACAGGTGTAAATATATATACATATAAATATATATTTTTAAATATATAGCCTACATGCATGTGTGTGTATTTATATGTACATAATAAATATACAAAGTAAACACACATATATGTAAACATAAACTTTTATTTTAGATTAATCGCGATCAATCGTTTGACAGCCCTAGAATTTTAACATTTAATTTGCACATTCTACATAAAACACATCATTATTAATCAAGGGATGGTAAGGGGGCTGGTGGTTTTGTAGAGGGGATAATTTTCTCATTTTTTCGAGCCCTGGTTGTTGGAAACTCGCGGTGACATTCACTCAATATTTGACCAAGTATTATCTATGTGATGGTTTTCTTTCCCACAGCTGTATTTGTTTCTCGAACTCCAAATGTCCTTTGCCTTTTAGATCCCTCAAACATGAAGAAATGCCTTAAATACACCTTGCTCCTCATCATCTCTACGCTTCACGGTAAAGCAAGCATTACCTGAGTCTCATCTAAATGTAATGCATGTGTAACAGGAGGTTCCTTTCTGCGCATACATCAGTGAAGCGGCTGCTGTTTTGTGTTTATCTCAATCATTATGCCCATCACCGACAGGCTCGCTGCAGCAGAGAATCATCGGAGGACAGGAGGTTGAGCCCTATTCCATAAAGTACCAGGCCTCTATCCAATACAACAACTATCATTACTGCGGAGGAACACTCATTCACCCACAGTGGGTGGTTACTGCTGCCCACTGCTGGAGACCGTGAGTATTTCAACCAGACTTCACCTTTATTGAAGCATGCTCAAGGTCCTCACACTAGGCCTCATTTATCAATCTAACGTAGATTCAAGTGTACAAATCAATTTAAGACAGAGTTCACGTGTGATTCATGAAACATTCGTGTGCCGCCAATCCCGTCGTACGAATGATCGCACGTTGATAAATTTGGCGGCTGAAAGCGATCGTCATTTAAATATCACGCCCCTAAAAACACCCCGCTTTAGAAGCCTTGCCCCTAGAGTTTACCACACGAAGAAACCAAACCCGGACAAAAAGACTAAGGAAACTATGAAGGAAAACACATTATCTTACTCTGAAACACCCTTTAACCTTATATTTGCAAATGGCATTTATTTATACCTACCAATATATATAACAAAATATTTCTAAATATTATAGTCTATTTAGTTCTCCTTAATCCACAACAAACCCTTTTATCCTTTAACTGTGAACATAGACATGAAAATGCACTTTTAATTATAATTCATGAACAAAAACATTTTATAATATGATTTTCGTGAATTTCCATGATAATGCAATGTCTGATTTTAAAATGGTTTCCAAAGGATGAATTTTGAAATTTTAAGTCTTCAAGTGATCTATAATGTCTTGTGATTTCTAAAGCGTGATAGAGAAAAAGGCAACAAACAAAGTCTTTTTGTGAAAAAGGTCTGAACTCCTGTTATGAAGTACATTTTTTGAGGTGCACTCTTGTCATAAATTAATCTGTTACTTTTCCTACATAATTTGTAACACAAAACTATCAAATTAGGAGTCTTAGACCTTTCCAACGATATGTAGTTTGTCATGATTAGATTAGGGTTTATTTGAAATATGGTGAAGTAAACGTAGGCGTCCCGGTGACGGAACAGTGACAGTTAAAGGGTTAAATGTAAAGGTATTATAGAACAAGAATGAAAAATGAGTAGCTATAAAATTGTATATTAAACTATAAAGTAAAACACCAATTAGACTAGTGAATACAGAATACAAACATGGAGCTCAAATGAATAAATGAGCAGTGAAACTAAAGCCCTCTTCATTTAATTTATTCTTTTTATAATTTCTGTTTTTCTCCGTTCAGCTGGGTGATGTGAAGACGTGTGAATCCTCTTGGTTCATTTCATAAATGAGGTCCACTGACTCCACTGATGTGATGTTGTTGGGTTCTGTCTAATCTGTTCGCAGGAACTATTTAATCAAAGTGGTTTTGGGTGAACATAACCTCTCCAGTAAAGAAGGTGTTGAGCAGGTGTTCAATGTGTCCAGAGTCCTGGTGTATTACATGTACAATTACAGGACATTTGACAGCGACATTATGCTCTTGAAAGTAAGTTCATCAAGCTTTAAACATAAATACTGAATACATGCTATTATGTCTGTTTGCAGTATCCTAGTTATGACGTTTTATCTATCTATCTATCTATCTGTCTATCTATTATTGACAAACTGAAATAAAGTTTATTTATTTATTATGCTAAAATGTATTTAATTTGAAAATT
Source organism: Cirrhinus molitorella (assembly GCA_033026305.1). NCBI lineage: Eukaryota > Metazoa > Chordata > Actinopteri > Cypriniformes > Cyprinidae > Cirrhinus > Cirrhinus molitorella. The sequence goes on along the minus strand of CM065137.1, from coordinate 514,963 downwards.
ATATTATTGGTAATGTTTTGAAATAATTATAACTTTATTGTCTATCTAACGGCAAGTGACAAACTGACATAACGAGTTATTTTTAATTAATACTAATAAAATATTTTTTATTTTATTTGCCATATAAAGTTTTGGGGTTGGTACTGTTTTGGAAAAAAAAAAGTAAACTGTAATAATATTTCACAATATACACTACCAGTCAAAAGTTTGGACACACCATCTCATTTAATGTTTTTTTTTTTGTTTTTTTTTAAAGAAGTCTCTTATGCTCATCAAAGCTGCATTTATTTGATCAAAAATACGGAAATGTTATTACAAAATAAAAAATAATGGTTTTTATTTTAATATACTTTACAATATAATTTATTCCTGTGATGCAACGCCGAATTTTCATCAGCATGATCCTTCAGAAATCATTCTAATATACTGATTTATTATTAGAATTATCAATGTTGGAAATAGTTGTGCTGTCAAATATTTTTTTGCCACCTGTGATTGTTTTTTCAGGATTCTTTGATGAATAACAAGTTAAAAAGAACAACATTTATTAAAAATATAAATCTTTTCTAAAAATGTAAATCTATGCTATCACTTTTTATTAATTGAACACATCCTTGATGAATGAAAGTATTAATTTCTTTCAAAAAAAAGAAAGAATAAAAATGTACTGACCCCAAACTTTTGAACAGTAGTGTATATTGCTAGAAAACCTTTATATTTTAAACAAATGCGGTTCTTTTAACCATTTATTGATCAAAAAATCCTGAAAAAATGATTATATATATATATATATATATATATATTAAGCAGCGCAACTGTTTCAAGCACTGATAATAAATCAGCAAATTAGAATGATTTTTGAAGGACACTAAAAACTGGAAATTCAACTTTAATTACAGATATAAATTACACTTTAATGTATATTAATATAGAAAAATATTGATTTACATCGTAATAATATTTCACAATATTACATATTTTTCTGTATTTTTGATCAAGTAAAAACAGCCTTGATAAACAAGAAACTTCTTTAAAAACATTTAATGAGAGGGGTGTCACATGATCCTTCTAAAATCATTCTAATATGATCACTTTTAATTAATTGAACACATCCTTGGTGAATAAAAGTATTAATTTCTTTCAAAAAAAGACCTTTCTATTTTAAATAAATGTGGTTCTTTTTTAACCTTTTTATTGTAAAAAGTATCACAGATTATATATATATATATATATATATACACTACCGTTCAAAAGTTTGGGGTCAGCAAATGTTTATTCATTCTTTTTTTTTTTTTTTGAAAGAAATGAATAAATTGTTACATTAATAAAAAGTGACATAATAGATTTACATTGCTAGAAAAGATTTATAGTTTGAATAAATGTTGTTCTTGAAAGAAAAAAAAAAAACATTGGCGGCACAACTGTTTCCAAAACTGATAATTCTACTAATAATTGAGAATATCAGAATGATTTCTGAGAGATCATGTGACACTTAAGCCTGGGAAACTGAGTAACAGCTGATGAAAAATCAGCATTGCATCACAGGAATAAATTATATTTTAAAGTATATGAAAATAAAAAACATTATTTTCTATTGTAATAACATTTTGTAATATTCCAGTTTATTTTCTGTATTTTTGATCAAATAAATGCAGCCTTGACTTCATTAAAAAAAAATTGCAAGTCTTACTGACCCCAAACTTTTGAACGGTAGTATATATATATATATATATATATGCATATTAGAATGATTTTTGAAGGACACTGAAGACTGGAGTAATGATTCTGGAAATTCAACTTTAAAATTATATTTTAATGTATATTAATATATATTAATATTTCACAATATTACTTTTTTTTCTGTATTTTTGATCAAGTGAAAACAGCCTTGATAATGAGAGGGGGTGTCACATTCTAATATGCTGATTTGCTGCTCACGACACATTTCTGACTATCATTACTGTTGAACAGTTAAAAATGCATTTTATAATGTTTGTTATTTTAATTGACTGCTGGATGTGTGCATTAGATGGAAAAGCCGGTAGAGCTCAATGCCAACATTCAGCCAGCTTTGATGCCGACCTCGCTGGCTCCTTTACAAGGGGGCACAGTCTGCATGGTGAGCGGCTGGGGCGTCACTCAGGTCTACAGTTATTACCTGTCCCCCGTCCTGCGTGCTGTGGACGTCCAGATCATCCCTCAGTGTCAATACTACTACTACTACAGAATCACAGACAACATGGTGTGCGCCGGCTCCCCGCTGGGCGGCAAAGACTCTTGCCAGGTGAATCCGAGCAGCAGGAAAACACACAAATGCATACCAAACACACTTTCGATAACAGCATCATAAAACGCTGTGCTTTGTTTGGATGCAGGGCGACTCTGGAGGGCCTCTCATCTGTAATGGTTATTTCGAGGGCATCGTGTCCTGGGGCATCAGCTGTGCCAACAAGTATTTCCCAGGAGTCTACACCAAAGTCCGCAACTACGTCTCCTGGATCAACTGGATAATCGAAAATGACACCAGCTAGAATGTTCTTTTTACAAAGGCTGTTGAACCGCCACACCATAGAAATGACACCAGACGCTCAAAAAGACCCAGAAGATTGAGTACGGCGGTCGGCGTCTGTTAGATAAGATGCATTGAAACTTGTTTTTTTCTTTTAGGTTCTCAAACAGCAATGCTCAATTCGTCAATTTAAATACAGAGCAGGTGCACAGCAGGTTTTTATATCACACTGCTAAACGATTCGATTGTCTTGTTTTTCGTACGAATATCTAAACATTCTTGAATCAAGATGCATTTATTTGAGAAGCAAAATTACTTGTTATTAAGTTTAGTTTTTGCTTAAAACAAGCACAGATATCTGCCAGCGGGCTAAGAAAAATGATCTCGTTTTCCTTTTGAATTAGGATTATTTTCTTTTTTTTTTATTTAAAGGGATAGTTCACTTTGGAATTAAATTCTGATATGTTTTAGTTACCCCAAGGGCATCCAAGATGTAGGTGTCTTTGTTTCCGCAGTAGTTTCAATTTTGATATTTTTAGGTCCAAGCGTTCTTGTCTGTCAGTCAAATAATGCATGCCTATGGTCACCTCACAAAAGAAAACGCACAGATTCAAATTAAACAATCCCCCATCGTAAGTACACATTAATGACCTAAGACACCAAACGAGCGGTTTGTGTGAGAAAACAAACAGTATTTATGTCGTTTTTTTACCTTTTGTAAATAACCACGTCCAAGTTGAAGTGCGCGCGCCTCCTGGTGTGTGAGCGCGCCGGCGCTACTCTCAGAAAGCTCCGGAAGTGATCTCTCGCGCGTGAACGTCACTCATTGTTTACACAGAACAGAGATTGTAGGTAAGACGGCTAACAGAAATGGCACTCGTTTGCGCTTATCCGGGATGTTTAAACAAGAAATGGTTAAAAAAAGTATGTTTAGGGATGTTTAAAAAAGAAAAGAATTACTTGTGCTCGCGCAATGGATCACTTCCGGCGCTTTCCGGGAGTAGCGCCGGCGCATCAATAAGCCAGAACGCGCTCACACACCAGAACGCGCGCCCCCTTCAACTTGGATGTGATTGTTTACAAGAGGTAAAAACGATATAAATACTGTTCGTTTTCTCACACAAACCGCTCGTTTGGTGTCTTAGGTCATTAATGTGTACTTACGATGGGGGATTGTTTAATTTGAATCTGTGCGTTTTCTTTTGTGAGGTGACCATAGGAATGCATTATATGACTGACAGACAAGAACGGATGGACCTAAAAATATCAAAATTGAACCTACTGCGGAAACAAAGACACCTACATCTTGGATGCCCTTGGGGTAACTAAAACATATCAAAATTGAATTTCAAAGTGAACTATCCCTTTTTTTAATTTTGCGTCTGAAGTAAGCGTGTCTTGTTGCAAGAATGTACATATTTGTACTTAAGTAGGCAAAAATACTCAAGAAAATCATATTTTTGCAGTGCAAAAACACTTGTGGTTAAATTGATGTTTGTATCGGTGTAAAATCAAAGTCCAACAAACGAAATGGTTTATCTTGATTTAAATTCTTTCTATTCTATTTTTTTTATTTCATTCTAAATTCTAAAATAATAAATCAAATATTTTCCCAGCTCACTCCTGCTGTCAGCCTATTTATGTCCAGCTGTCTGTTGTGAAAAGGAAGTGCTTTTTCATTGTTGTTGCATTGGGAATGTGACTGCATTACAGCGCAGTGACCTTTATACCTCATCCTCGCTGTCTCTCGTGTGGCTAAGGGAAAGGTTGACTGGAAATTACATAACCTTGCAGCGTGACAGCATCACACACATCAAACACAGAACGCCAGGGAGGTGGGAAATCTGGGAAAAGGGGATTGGATGCCGGATCTGAAAACACAAAGTCACAGGGGAGAGCCACAGAAACACTGAACACACACAGCACAGCAACATGGGAGATCAAAAGCTGAGACGTGAGCTTATGAACTTGTCAGGAATGAAAGAGCTGATTCGGAAATCCCTCGAGGCCAGGAAATTCGCCTACTGCCCCTACAGCAAGTTCAGAGTCGGGGCGGCACTCCTGACACACGACGGGACGGTTTTCACAGGTGAGGGGACGCCTGACATGTGCTGGAAAAGTCTTGAAGTTGTACCAATTTCTCAGTCAGTTCCCAGTGTCGAGTGTTTGTCAACTTAGAACTGATAAATAATGGATGAACTCTGAATTTGTTGCCACTCTGACAGCAAACGTGGGCAAATTCACATCAACGCTTGTTAAACCATTACATGCTGGAAGAAAGAAGACTAATAGCTGGAAACACTTCTGACACATGACTACAACTCCACTAAACTTAACAGGTCAATCAGGACATTAAGCAGTCAGAAATTTCCTGATCTTAGCTGTCTTCATCGGTAATGCCGTATGTCAATCCGCTCATCTGGGTAACTGAAACAGGTGCTATTTTCATGCAGACTCGCTCTCTGTTTTCATACAAACTCAAAAACGAGCTCAGAGGACTTCAATATTATTAGGGTTTTACTAAAATATTGTTGCAATGTTCGTCTTGTTGCTAGATCAACAAGATATTTGTTGTATATATTTTGTATATTTTAATGGGTTATTTTCTCTTAGTGGAAGCTTTAAGAAAATATACAAGTGAAACTATATATTGATATCATTTCTGTGTCAGGGGTTCTGATGATTTTTTTCCCCCTGACAATATGGAGCCGCTGAAGTAAGTAGTATCGGGACATAGAGATAAAATACGATGAAAGGAAAATGTCTATTTTATTTATACATTTATATTATAATATATTTGTAAATATCTTTATATATATATATATAAATGTAAATATAGTTTTCAACCAATATTTTTTTGGAAAATATATTTTTAAAATAGTATAATTATTATAAAATATTATGCCCTCCATTTATTTTATTCTAAGAAAATACATTCAAATGTCATATGCCCCTGAAATACTTTGGATATTTCGAAAAAAAATAAATAAATAAAAAAAAATAATAGCAAATTTCAAAACTGTATTTCATTGATCTTCACTGTTTATAGCATATATTTAAAATACATTTGGTTTAGAAAAAATGACTTACAATAATAATAATAATAATAATAATTTATATAGACGGACCGTAGTGAAGTATTTTTACTCTGCTTTAAAAGTACTTTTTAAGTGTCTGTCATTTATCAGTGTTGTTCTCTAGAAAACTTTACTTCACAGCATTCCAAAGCATAATATTGTACTTTATATTGCATGTTTCATATTAAATATAATTTAATACCTAATTACATTAGAAATCTAGTACTTTCTTGTTTTTACTCAAGTAAAAGTAACTTACTTGAGTACAAAAAGATAATTTTTTTTATGTTGTAAGTATTAAAGGTAAAAAAACAACAACAACAACAAAAAAACTTTTACTTATGAACTGTAGTGCAGTGAAAAGCATGACATTATGCTTTGGAATGTAGTGAAACAAGTTTTCCTAAGAAAAGCACTAATAAACTACAGAAACATTAAATTTACTTGAGTAAAGTACTGTCCGTCTCTGATTATGCAAAACACAATTCTGTTGTTCTGAACAGGCTAATGCTCTGAACATCTACTGATAACACTTTGATCCTATTAAATAATACAGTTGATTATTGCTCACCCAGTACAGCCTTGAACTGCAGTGAAACAGCACTTAGTGTTGTTTATTGGCCATAATGTTATTCACGGCAGTGGCACAAGAGAAGTTTTTACGTCACAGAAAGTAAATAAAAACTTGGCTCCTGACCTGACAGCTCCCTTCCAGAAAAGCCAACAGACATCTGGCACAAAACACGGGTACAAGATGTGCCTTACATAATATTTGTTGTGTTCACAGTGTGATGTAACACTAATTGGACATTTAAATTTGTTTTCTCCACATCAGGCTGTAACGTGGAAAACGCGTGCTTCAACTTGGGCATCTGCGCGGAGAGAACTGCCATCTCAAAAGCCGTCTCAGAGGGGTGCCGGGATTTCAAAGCCATTGCTATTGCCAGGTACATTTCTAGTGAATTCGGCAGGCCATCTAGTGGTCACCATAACATTTCTAACCAGTGCCATATTTGGAGACTTTCTTGTTTTCTGCTCTTTTAGTGATATGTGTGAGCACTTCATTTCCCCCTGCGGTGGCTGCAGACAATTCATGAGAGAGGTCAGTTTCCTTTACCAAAGCATTTCTGATCAAGCAATAAAATAAAGTAAGCAGCAGCACACTCGGGTTTCATCAAACGTCTTATTTTTGCTCTCTCCTATATAGTTTGGTGCTAACTGGGACGTGTATTTGTCCAAACCTGATGGTTCCTATGTGGAGATGACTGTTGAGGAACTGCTGCCTGCGTCGTTCGGCCCAGAAGACTTGAAAATGAAGAAAGTGAACATTCGGAATGAATTCTGAATCAGCACCTCTTTGTAAATTATCATTTTGCTGTGTGGAGAGAAAAAGCTTTATTTAGCGTTGAATTAACGGTGCTTAATAATGTGTACATGTTGTATGTAAATTATATATATATATATATATATATGTGTTAAAAAGATAATTATTTTTGAATAAACACAAAGTCAACAGTTAAATTAAACGCATGTTGCTACAGTACAAACTTTATTATTTTTAAACAATGCACATGTAAATCAACCACAAAAAGTGCAACATAAAAATGTCATTTTCCCAAAAAAATGATGATATAGAGACGTTCTTGAATTTTTAAACTCGTGGGGACGTGATAATTCAGATGCGGTTAGAAGCTTGCGTTAATGAATGAAAGAACTCTAAGCAAGTCGTCAAAGTGCAAACCATGAAACAAAGACATTAAAGTAAGTGTGGGCTTTAAGGAAAGGCAGCACATGCACAAATGGCAGTCAAATCGAAGTATCTTCTCATGCAGCACGATTTAGCAAATTTGTGGTGTTAGATTTTGCATAAGAAGAGTAGGTTGACTAAACCTCTTCACACACTCACACACACAATTTCTATTAGTGACCCTGACTAGAAAAAGGCAGAACGGCAATCCTAACACGAGCTGCTTCTGACGAAGCCTCGGACGAATTTCTAAGGAGGGGTTGTAGCTGCCACATACCCAGCAATGCAGAGACACATTTAGCCCTGTCAGAAGCTACACAGCGTGGCTTTACCTGGGTATTGGCATCCGTACAGTAATAAAACAAGCATACGAACATAAAAACAGCGTGTGTTACAGATGGAAAGGAGTTTTGCCCCTAAAGCAGCGGACGAGCACATGGTGCTCTAAATAAAGAAAACCTCTACTCATCACCAGTGCATTTTACAGAATAACTTAATATGGTTTAAAGCAGTGTTTTTCAATCCTGGTCCTGGGGACACACCGCTCTGGACATTTTGTGTGTCTCCCTTATTTAACACACCTGTTTCAGATCATCAGCTCATTAGGAGAGAGATGTACTGAAGTGAGTGCGTCAGATAAGGGAGACATACAAAATGTGCAGCGCAGTGGGTTGAAAACCACTGGTTTAAAGCACTGGTCTCAAACTTTGCTTTTCTTACTTAGATTTTTTGTCTTGTTTCCAGCCAAAATATCTAAAAATTCTTAAATCAAGAAGGATTTTCTAGACAAGTAAAACTTATTGTCTTGTTTTCAGACAAAATATGTTAAAATTAAAAACAAGCAAAATTATCTGCCAATGGGGTGAGAAAAATAATCTATCTTTCATCTTGAAATAAGATTATTTTTCTCACCCCATTGGCAGATTAATTTGCTCGTTTTAAGCAAAAACTCACTTAATTTTGACTTTTTTCTGAAAACAAGACAATAATTTTTACTTGTCTAGAAAATCCTCCTTGATTTAAGATTTTTTAGATATTTTGGCTGGAAACAAGACAAAAAATCTAAGTAAGAAAAGCATTTTTTGCAGTGTGGAGGGCCACAGCTCTGCACAGTTTAGCTCCAAGCCTAATCAAACACACCTGATCCAGATAATCAAGCTCTTCAGGATTACTAGAAACGTCCAAGCAGGTGTGAGTTGGAGCTGGTTGGAGCTAAACAGAGCTGCGGCCCTCCAGGAATTGAGTTTGAGACCTCTGTTTTAAAGTAAGGATCAAAAAGATCAACTACAGCAGTGTTTTTTTTTTATCCTGGTCCTGGGGACCCACTGCTCTGCACATTTTGTGTGTCTCCCTTATTTAACACACCTGTTTCAGATCATCCGCTCGTTAGTAGAGAGATCTATGTACTGAAGTGAGTGCGTCAGATAAGGGAGACAAACAAAATGTGCAGAGCAGTGGGTCGCCAGGACCAGGATTGAAAACCACTGAACTACAGCGCGCCTCCCGCAGTGGGCCGTTAGTCTTATTTCTGCGGCGTTATGGTGTCCAGACCGGGCCAGGCCGGGACGTAGTGCCGGGGTAGAGTTCCCTCCATAAGCCTCTCCATCCACAGACCCAGTCGGTCCAGTTTGTGGTGGATCTCCAGAGTGGTGGCCTTCCGTCGAGACCCTGAGCGGGACCTCGAGGCTTTGGGTTCCTCGTCGGACCACCTACTACATTCGGCTTCCTCCCCGGTGAAGACGGGTCTGAATATGCAGAAGTACTTCTTGTGGCCATTGAGCGCCAGGACGTGTCCGGTGTAGTCCGATTTGCTGGAGGTGGAGTCCTCCTCTTCTTCCTCTTCGTCCAAAGAGTCCGACGGTCTGGCGTCGGGAGCCGACTCCATGAGGGAGTCCATCCATTGGCTGTGCTTGTCCACATTTAAAAAGGAGTAGTGAAGAGTCTGAGACCTGCGGAGGAAGCAGGGATAGTTTCCTTTGGATTTGTTTGTAGCAAGATTTGGGTTTACACTGCAAAAATGCTTTTCTTACTTAGATTTTGTGTCTTGTTTCCAACTAAAATATCTAAAAATTCTTAAATCAAGAAGGATTTTCTAGACAAGTAAAACTTATTGTCTTGTTTTCAGACAAAATATGTCAAAATTAAGTGAGTTTTTGCTTGAAACAAGCAAAATAATCTGCCAATGGGGTGAGAAAAATAAACTATCTTTCATCTTAAAATAAGATTATTTTTCTCACCCCATTGGCAGATTATTTTGCTCGTTTTAAGCAAAAACTCACTTAATTTTGACTTTTCTTTCTGAAAACAATACAATAAGTTTTACTTGTCTAGAAAATCCTTCTTGATTTAAGAATTTTTAGATATTTTAGCTGGAAACAAGACACAAAATCTAAGTAAGAAAAGCATTTTTTGCAGTGTAGATGCAGCTTCTGGAGATCTACTTACTCTTAGTGTTTGATTCTGTGTAATGTAATGCTGCTTTAGGAACAACTAGACATCCGATTTTATATTTAAACAATGTTCAACTAGTCTAATCTACTAACGTCATGGCACACTTTTTGGTGTTTTGTTTGTATGTTGCAAAATACTCAATAATGTCAAATAGGGATATGCCGGTTTCAAATTTTCATGTTGCGATTAATTGCTAATGTTTTTATCACGGTATACGGTGTTATTACAATATTGTTTTTTATTTGCAAAACATTGATGTTATAATACAGTATAACAGGTTTAATAACAACACTTTCTGAACATTAAAACACAATAAAGCAATACACAAAAATGTATAAAGTTAAAAGTTTTACACAGATAAAACTAATAGAGAAAAATAATCTTATTTCAAGATGAAAGATAGATTATTTTTCTCACCCCATTGGCAGATTATTTTGCTTGTTTCAAGCAAAAACTCACTTAATTTTGACATTTTTTCTGAAAACAAGACAATAAGTTTTACTTGTCTAGAAAATCCTTCTTGATTTAAGAATTTTTAAATATTTTAGCTGGAAACAAGACAAAATCTAAGTAAGAAAAACATTTTTGGCAGTGCAGGTATGGTGCTTCTGTTTACATCACGCGTCTCCAATGCAGTTTACAGCGGTGTTGTGCATTTAACCAGTTAATGGGAAAAGTATTCTTAAAATGCATGCAAAATTCAGAATAATTTTAAATAAATAATTATTTCCGGTATTTTGAAATGCACACGATAACAATACCGTGCATATTCATTATCGCGAGATATCGCATTTCCGAATACCGGCACGTGTCTAATGTGAAATCGCACTTTGTTAAAACAACAATTATGATATTATCGCAGATAATTTATATTGCACACCCCTAGTCGGGTTGTGCTTTTTTGAAATCCAAATGATTTGAGAAGATTTGAACCCAGGCTGCATTTCCTAAAAGCACTGGAAGCCCAATTAGATCTTTGAAACCTCTGGCGCCAATGTGCTCTAGGATCTACTAAGACTCATGTTTTTGGGTAAGCAGCTATCACAGATCTGGAATATGCCCGTGACTTGAAGTTTTGATATGAATGGATCACAGCCTAAACTCTGTAAGATGGTTGATCTCCAGAAACAGGTTTTAGCATTCTCTCAAACACACACACAAGCCTCACTCACCCTGAGAACGAATATACTTCTTTGGCAAACTTCCTGAGCAGAACTTGCTTGGAAGCATCAGTGAGGATCAGAACAACATTGATGTGACCAGGCTTTAACCTGACTAGGTTACTCATGTAGGTGATGTCCGTCAGCTCCGTCACCTCCACAAAATTCTTCTTAGGCGGACGACTGCGACAGGGAAACCAACTCTTAGCGATTCAGATAATCAATATTTGGACACATCTGCAATCTCAAAATCCCCGTTTGACTTGCTGTTATTATATTTTATCATCAAGCAAACATTGTTTCACCTTGAAGTGCTCTCTTGTCCTGGAGAGCTCTGTTCCGTCTTTGGTGAATCTGTGGCCTTTTGTTTGGCTGGTTTGTCTTCCCCAGCATCACTGTTCATCAAAAAAAAAAAAAAAGTAAATATGCAACTCTCCATACAAAAGCACATTTCATTATTTTTCAAATAACTCCCAAGTGTTGTTTAACAGAACAATGATTTTATCAACACAGCATTTTTAAACATACTTCATTCAGGAAGCTTTCAGGGTTTGTAATACAAATAGAAATAAATGTATAACCAAGAATTAAAAAAGTCTACTGCTCAAAATGATTAGTCCTCTGATGTTAGTCAATAGTGTGTCCCTTTTGCTTGATAACAGCCTTTAGTCGTAGTTTCAAGCATGTCTCCTGAGGAATGACAGCTCATTCTTCCTTAGCAAATCTCTCAAGCTCCTCCAGATTTGTTGGTCTTCTGGCACGAACTCTGGACTTTAGTGTGCCCCACAGATTTTCTATTGGATTCAAGTCTGGGCTTTGTGCAGGCCAGTCAAGGACACTCACTTTGCTCATTTGGAGGCATTTCTTCACCAGAAGTGAGGTATGCTTTGGGTCGAAGACAAAATGTGGACCCAAACCAAGTTTTCTTGCAGACTGTCTGAGGTTGTCTTTCAAAATATTCTTATAGTCTTCGTATTTCATGTTTCCTTCAACCCTGATGAGATTCCCAGCTCCAAACGCACTGAAACATCCCACAGCATTATACTGCCACCACCATGTTTCACTGCGGGAACGCTGTTCTTCTTTCTCCAAACATAGGCAACATCTCTATGGCCAAAAAGCTCTAGTTTTGTCTCATCTGACCAAAGGACATGTTTCCAGTATGCATCACATTCCCCCAGGTTGTCCTTAGCAAACTTCATTCTAGCTTGGAGGTGTCTCTTCTTCAGAAGTGGAGTCTTTCTGCAGTTCATTCCTGTGCAGGGCTCTAGTGTCTGTCTTCATTGAGACATCAATTCCAGACTTGTCTAGGTCATTCACTAGTGTCTTGGCAGTTGTTCTTGGGTCTTTAGAAACCTCTCTCACTAGTTTTCTTTCCAAAGTGTTTGAAATCTTTGTCTTCCTGCCTCTGCTTGTCTTGTTCTCCACTGTGTTGGTCTCTTTAAACTTCTTGATAATGCATCTCACTGCAGTTCTTGACACTTGAAAACGCTTTGATAAACGTGTGTCTCCTTCATCTTTATGAGCATTAACAATTCTTTCTCTCAAGTCCAAACTTATTTCTTTTGTCTTTGCCATGATGACAGTGCATATTATTTTACTAGTTGTTTCACAAGATACTAATCCTCAGCTTAAAGAGCAATTTAAAGGCTTAACTAGGTTAATTAGGTTAATCAGGCAAGTCATTGGACAACAGTGGTTTGTTCTATAGCTAATCTAATCATTTCTTAAGGGGGCTAATAATATTGACCTTAGCAGTTTTATTTTTTTATTTTTTTATTCAAGTAACTATAAGAAATCAGACTTTCTCTAGAAGAAAAAAAATAACAGGAAATAATGTGAAAACATTCTCTTGCTCTGTTAAACATCACTTGGGAGATATTTAAAAAAAAATATATTTAAATTTCATAGGGGTGCTAATAATTTTGTCTTCAACTGTATATATAAAAAAATGGTCCTACCTGAAGGCCTGAATGATTACGGTCCCGAACAGGATGAAAAGAGCTGAGAAGATCAGAGACAGGACAGGCATCATCTCACGCCTAAAGGGAAGCACAACATGACAAAAAAAGGTGGTCTTAAGTTTTCTTAAATTTCTAAACAAATGACAGAGCTGCAACAGCTGATCAGTGAATTCAAGGAAAAAACAATGTTAAAAAGCCATCAACTCGTGTCATTTTTATTGACTATTATTATATTTTAACATTTCCATTTAGCTTTTAAACTTCTTCAGTCCATCTTATAGTCTTTTTAGTCTATTGCAGATAATTTAAATTATACTTTTTGTGTGCAATATTGTTTTTTAATAAATGCTGTAATCTAATCTTTAACTACAAAATATTTTGAGTCAAAACATTCTTAAAGAACTCTTTAACTGAGTGATTCAAAATGATTTCTGATGAGGTGTCTTTGATGATACTGTTCCAGTTCCCAATGGTGGATGTAGTACATCCGAATTTCACTCATACTACACTGAACACACTTTTTGAACAAAGTACGTTTCAAACCAAAGGCAGTCTGCAATTTTGGATGCAGTGACAGCATTTCCCAAAAGTCAAGTGCTGCTTTAATTTCTGACTGGTCACATTGGACCACACATGTCCTGTTTCCACTTGAACGGTTTCGCTGCAGGTTTTGGGCCAATTCTTAAACTGTTTTGCACTTTTCCATAGCAGAAAAATAGGTCTTGTGCAAAATCAGTTCAACACTGGAACCAGTTTGTTTTAGACTAGTTATAATAAAGTAAACAACACATTGCTGTGTTTATTTCTCAAATCTGTGGAAACACATGGCAGGATCTAGTTCGCCTGGTCGAGATTGTACTCTGGCTTCTAAACGCAAACCATTCTGGTGGAAAAGAGCAAGGAGACCACATGCAAACAAGACAATGAACTGTTCGGTCGCGCTCACCAGTTAGAGTAGAGGAGATCAAAGTAAAACTGAGCGAGGTAATCATATGCAGTGTTCATCCACTGAATCAGAAACATCTGGAGAAAAAAAAAGAAGAAAAGTTATACACTGCAAAAAATGCTTTTCTTACTTAGATTTTGTGTCTTTTTTCCAGCCAAAATATCTAACAAATCTTAAATCAAGGAGGATTTTCTAGACAAGTAAAACTTATTGTCTTGTTTTCAGACAAAATATGTCAAAATTAAGTGAGTTTTTGCTTGAAACAAGCAAAATTATCTGCCAATGGGGTGAGAAAAATAATATATCTTTCATCTTGAAATAAGATTATTTTTCTCACCCCATTGGCAGATTAATTTGCTCGTTTTAAGCAAAAACTCAGTTAATTTTGACTTCTTTTTCTGAAAACAAGACAAACATTTTTACTTGTCTAGAAAATCCTTCTTGATTTAAGATTTTTTAGATATTTTGGCTGGAAACAAGACAAAAAAATCAGTAAGAAAAGCATTTTTTGCAGTGTAGCAAGGTAGATCGCGATCGATCTATTGGGCAGCCCTGAGTTATACTGTATTCATTATCATTTCTAATGACTGGATCTTCTTGACATCAATCTTGAGGTTCAGCATCGCATTAATTGAACCGTCTGCGTGACTTACAGAGGCAAACTCATTGTTAAGTTCAGGCAGCATGGCATCGTGGGTAAGGTAGGAGGAGTCTCTTTGCAGAAGCTCAAGCTGCTCATGGAGGCGGTGCTTATCATCGTCACTCCCGTTCCATCCACCGGTCAACGTCCGATACAACACCCTTCCTGTAGCGCTGCGTCTCTCCAGGAGAATCACCTGAAAGCATGCACAGAAGCTAGAAGTTCATACGTCATCAAAGCTGGCGACTAAATGGTTTGTGTGTGTTAGCGCATAAACATCTGTGACCTGTGGAGGGCTTGTGTCGTCCTTTTTGAGCAGAGTGTCACAGAGAGGCTGCTGCTGTCTCTGATAAACATAAGCAAACCTAAGAACTTCTTTAGTATTAGAGGAAGCAAAGTCAAAGAAGGCCTCATTCACAGACACAAACTGCTCTCCTTCACCGGTAACCAGAAGAACGCAGTACCTGTCAATGAGAAAACAAGGAGATGATGATGTTTTCTAATAATAATAATAATTTTTTTTCACATAGGGCCTTTCCAGAGCTCAAGGATGCTTTACAATGTACGTTTAACAAAGAAGAGATAATACAACACTGCAAAAAATGCTTTTCTTACTTAGATTTTTTGTCTTGTTTCCAGCCAAAGTATCTAAAAAAATCTTAAATCAAGGATTTTCTAGACAAGTAAAAATTATTGTCTTGTTTTCAGAAAAAAAAGTCAAAATTAAGTTTTGCTTAAAACGAGCAAATTAATCTGCCAATGGGGTGAGAAAAATAATCTTATTTCAAGATGAAAGATAGAGTATTTTTCTTACCCCACTGGCAGATAATTTTGCTTGTTTCAAGCAAAAACTCACTTAATTTGAACTTCTTTTTTCTGAAAACAAGACATCAACGGGTACTTGTCTAGAAAATAATTCTTGATTTAAGAATTTTTAGATATTTCGGCTGGAAACAAGACAAAAAATATAAGCTAGAAAATCATTTTTTGCAGTGTAGAGGTGAGATTTCTTACTTCCTGCGACGATGGAACTGTTTAACGGGACACAGCTCGTCGAAGAGTTTCTGATTGACCAGCCGCGGCACCAGGAGAAAGCGATTATTGGACACAAACTCGTCAATGATCTGCTTTTTCATCCCTCTTGCCTAGGGGAGAAAACAAAGAAGGACTGCTCTAGCAAGAACAAAGCAACTGGAATACACACTGCAAAAAATACTTTTCTTACTTAGATTTTTTTGTCTTGTTTCCAGCCAAAATATCTAAAAAATCTTAAATCAAAGAGGATTTTCTAGACAAGTAAAAATTATTGTCTTGTTTTCAGAAAAAAAAGTCAAAATTAATTTTTGCTTAAAACGAGCAAAATAATCTGCCAATGGGGTGAGAAAAATAATCTTATTTCAAGATGAAAGATAGATTATTTTTCTCACCCCATTGGCAGATAATTTTGCTTGTTTCAAGCAAAAACTCACTTAATTTTGACATATTTTGTCTGAAAACAAGACAAGTTTTACTTGTCTAGAAAATCCTTCTTGATTTAAGAATTTTTAGATATTTTAGCTGGAAACAAGACAAAAAATCTAAGTAAGAAAAGCATTTTTTGCAGTGTAGATTTAGACATGTATTGGGTAATGCGATATCTCACGATAATGAATATGCACGGTTATCGTGTGCATTTCAAAATACCGAAAATAATTATTCATTAAAAATTATTCAGAATTTTGAATGCATTTTAAGAATACTTTACCCATTAACTGGTTAAATGCACAACACCGCTGTAAACTGCGTTGGAGACGCGTGATGTTTTAATAAGCACATGGCAGAATGCATGAGAGATGCTCTGGATTAGGGATGTAACGATAACTGGTTTAACGATAAATCAAGATAAAATTCTCCACGGTTAGTATTACTGTTTCATCTTTTAATTATCATGATTTGAACAACTTATGATAAATATATACTGTCCAGCGTAAAGCAGAGTTTAAATAACAGTCTCATGTGCGCAGAGCAGAGTAGTTTAGTTCTGAATGAAAGGCATGACGGAAAGCTGGGAAGTTTTAAAAGGGTGCTGAGGGAATATACAAATGAATATAGAAATGAATTAATTATATGAATGTACCTTTAATGGTTCTGACTGTCTTCAGAAAAGATTTGATGGCATTGTATTTTGATCTTCATTCCATGTAATGCCTAATAAAGTAGTGTTCTTAATCGCAATGCTGCTTTGTCCACGGAGTTTACGGAAACAGCTGTAACTTTGCTGTTCCATGAGTGCCACCTAGTGGCAGAAAGTGGATTTACATTGACTTACAATTACCTTCAGCCTGTTTGCAGTATTTGTCTAGCAGCTAAAACTGACCGAATTTTCATGCCCTGCTGTCATTTGACCTTTTGACTAAAAAAAAGGATTCTACAAATTTAAACAACTCACATAATACATCTAGAATTATTTAGATAAAATACATTATAACCATTTATTGATTTGACTTAACCATTTTCTTTATTTAAAGGCTGAAATGTGAGGTTTACCATTTTATAAAACCTTTTCAAAGCTTTATTTGAGCATTTCAAACATGTTATTAGATAACTGTTGAAGAGAACTGTTGTCAGTCATGTTATAATATAATGTTATTGTTTTATATGCTGTTTGTTGATTTTAAATATAAAACTTGGTTAAACTATTTATGTGTTAGTACTTTTTAAACATTTCCAGCACATTTTAACAATACCATGATGATATTGATAACCGTGATCATTTTTGTCACTATAATCGTGATGAGAAAATTTCATAGGTTACATCCCTACTCTGGATGAAAGTGAAAGTGCACATTCAGTCTCTGACAGCAGATGGCGCTAAACCGCAAATGCAACTTTAACCCAGAAACAAAGCAGCTGAGCTATTTTCTTAAACGTATTTAAATGATTTATATAGCCATTCACATTTTTGTATTTGCAGTGGTGTCCATCACAGCACCAAACACTTTAATATTTAGGCTTTTTTACATTTTAATCTGGACTACAACATGCCCTAGATATTGTTTGAAAATGTATTGATTCTTTGTTCGTTCACATTTTACTTTAGGGCTTCATTAGTTAACATTATTTGATTAATTATTTAAAGTAAACTCCCAATGAAAAATTCTTCTAAACATTCATTAATCTTAGATAATTCCTATATAATAATAGTAACACGTTTTTAAAATCAAAAGACAAAAACTGTTTTTTTTTTTTATGAACTGGAGCTAACATGAACATTTTTAACAAAGATGAATAACTTGTGTAGCAAATGTAGTTTTTGTTCACTGATCATGTTAATGCATTAACTAATAAGATCTTACTGTAAAGTGATACCTATTGGTCTTTTAATTCTTTTGCACTTTAATCTGTGTAAATCTTTTAACTTTATACGTTTTTGTGTATTGATTTATTGTGTTTTAATGTTCAGAAATGGTTATTAAACCTGTTCTACTGTATTATGACATCACTTTTTTTGCAAATAAAAACCAATATTGTGATAATACCGTATACCGTGATAAAAACATTAGCAATTAATCGCAACATGGAAATTATCCCCAATTGGAATTGAATGTTAGCAAATGGAGAGCTGGGCCTCACCTGTATAACATCAGCTGGTTTGTCTGTGTTCTCTTTGAACAGGAGCATTGTGGGAGCGTATGTGTTGATGTTGAACCTCTGCACGACTTCGGAGGTCTCAGTCAGGCCCATGTCCACATAGCCAAACCGTACATAGTCTTTATAGGCAAACGCATTGAGCTGCGCTCAAGAGAATGTTTGTGTCAAGAAAGCAGAGTTCAATGGCAGACTGTCTGAACAGTTCATACAATAAACACTTACCTTATACAAAAGAGGAATATTGGATGCTACATCAAACATTAGCACTCTTGGTTTGTTCTCCTCGTGCCAACTGTTTAAAAACTCGAGGTAGCTGCTATCCATAACCTTAAAAATTAAAAAAAGGGAAAAGAGGGGTCAAGTAAAGGGAAAGGAGAAGGGGAAATAGTAAAGAAAAGGGAAAGGAGAAGGAATGGAAGAGGAAAAGGAACAGAGAGGGAAAGATGATAGGTAAGGGAACAGGAAGACAAGAAAGAGCAAGGTGACATGGGGAAAAAGGAAAAGGAAAAAATTGGCAAAGAAAAAAGAAAGAGGAAAAGAAGAAAAAAGAAACGGGGAAGTGGGTAGGACAAGGGAAAAAAGAACAAGAAAGGAGAAGAAAATGACGAGGAAAAGGAAATGAAAACAAAAGGGACAAGAAAAGAGAAATGCGAAAAGGGAAAGGAACGAAAAGGAAAAAGGAAAGAACAGGTAAAAAGAATGAAAAGGGGAACAGATGAGGGGAAAAGAGAATGGGAAATAAAATGGAAAAAAACACAAAAAGAACTTCAATTATGAACTCTTTCAGTTGTATTTATATGAATGTATTATTGGTAGTCCATACACTGCAAAAAAAATGCTTTTCTAGCTAAGATTTTTTGTCTTGTTTCCAGCCAAAATATCTAAAAATTCTTAAATCAAGAATTATTTTCTAGACAAGTAAAAATTATTGTCTTGTTTTCAGAAAAAAGAAGTCAAAATTAAGTGAGGTTTTGCTTGAAACAAGCAATGGGGTAAGTAAAATAGTCTTATTTCAAGCAGAAGACTAGATTATGTCGGCGCCGATAGCCTTGTGGGCAGTGCGCCGACATATAGTGCTGTTGCACTACGGGCGTCCCGAGTTCGAATCCCGGCTCGAGGACCTTTCCCAACCCTACCCCCCTCTCTCTCTCCCACTTCGCTTCCTGTCATCATAAAGCCAAAAAGGCCAAAAATAAATCTTAAAAAAAAAAAAAAAAAAAGACTAGATTATTTTGCTTACCCCATTGGCAGATTATTTTGCTTGTTTCAAGCAAAAACTCACTTAATTTGAACTTCTTTTTTCTGAAAACAAGACATTAACGTGCGCTTGTCTAGAAAATAATTCTTGATTTAAGAATTTTTAGATATTTTGGCTGGAAACAAGACAAAAAATCTAAGCTAGAAAAGCATTTTTTGCAGTGTATTTGTATCAACAAGAGCCAATGCTTGAATGAAGTTAAATCTTACAACCTCCATCAATAAATATACACTCCCTGGAAAACAAAGTGAAATCCTACCTTCTCAACCAGCTTTTGAGGCAGAAGACTTTCCACAAACTGTCTCAAGTGTTCCCTGACCACAGCGTAGTGGAAGAACGTGACTTTGCCGTTGATTAAACCGAGTATGGAAGGTGTGCGGTGGGCACCAAGATGGTTAGCCAGCTGTCTCTCATATCCGATGTCCACCACACCAATACCAACACCTAAAAAACCCAACCAATAGGATCAATTTCTTACAAATATTGCCATCTCCTATAAACTACACTGCAAAAAATGCTTTTCTTACTTAGATTTTTTGTCTTGTTTCCAGCCAAAATATCTAAAAAGTCTTAAATCAAAGAGGATTTTCTAGACAAGTAAAAATTATTGTCTTGTTTTCAGAAAAAAAAGTCAAAATTAAGTGAGTTTTTGCTTAAAACAAGCAAAATAATCTGCCAATGGGGTGAGAAAAATAATCTTATTTCAAGATGAAAGATAGATTATTTTTCTCACCCCATTGGCAGATTATTTTGCTCGTTTTAAGCAAAAACTCACTTAATTTTGACACATTTTGTCTGAAAACAAGACAATAATTTTTTCTTGTCTAGAAAATCCTTCTTGATTTAAGAATTTTTAGATATTTTAGCTGGAAACAAGACAAAAAATCTAAGTAAGAAAAGCATTTTTTGCAGTGTATCAGATTACTTTAACCCAATATTTGTGGGCTATGCCTTTATACACTTCTAAGAATATCACCCAGTTCTACTGGAATTAAGTGTGAGGGTGATAACAGCTAAAATGTTCACCCAATATGTGCAATAACCTTCATCAATCATCAATAGCACAAATGCACATGCACCTTTTTTCCTAATTTATTTTTCTATATATTTTTGTCTATTTATATTTACATGAAAATAAAGTCCCATGCAGAAATATTAATTCATGCGTTCATGATCTCCAGGATAGATTATTGCAATGCTTTATTGGGTGGTTGTTCTGCACGCTTAATAAACAAACTCCAGCTGGTCCAAAATGCAGCAGCTAGAGTTCTTACTAGAACCAGAAAGTATGAGCATATTATCCACTTCTGTCAACACTGCACTGGCTTCCTATTAAACATCGTATTGATTTTAAAATCTAGCTAATTACTTATAAAGCCCTCAATGGTTTAGCCCCACATTACCTGAGGGAGCTCTTATCACATTATAGTCCCTCAAAACTCTGGCAATCTGATAATACCCAGAATATCAAAATCAACTGCAGGCGGCAGATCATTTTTTTACTTAGCACCGAAACTATGGAACAATCTACCTAATTCTGTTCGGGAGGCAGACACACTCAGTCAGTTTAAATCTAGACTAAAGACCCTTCTCTTTAAGCTGGCTTACACTTAACACATTTAAATATTTTTAATATTCAAATCCGTTAAAGGATTGTTAGGCTGCATTAATTAGGTCAACCGGAACCGGGAACACTTCCCATAACACCTGATGCAAGGAAAATGGGATCTATGCTAATATTGTCTGTCTCCTGCTTATTCCGAGGTCAGATCCAGTCTGAATCCTGAACAGTTGGCCACTGCAGTTTCCCTGATCCAGTCCGTATCCCAAGGTTCCCACTCAAAGCCAAATGTCAAATTCCCTGACTTTTAATGACTAAAAAGCTGAATTTCCATGACCTATAATGAACGGATCCATCCACTTGCAAGCTTTATTTACTTGTTTACAGACGTTTTTAGTAAAAAACTATGGAAGCCTGTTTCTGCCACTAAATAAAAAAAGATAAAGATAAAACTCACAATTCTGACTTTTTTGTATCTGAGTTTGTACTGAGTTTGTATCTTGCAATTTTGATTTTTTTCTCAGAATTGTAACATATAAATTCATTTCTGAGGAGAAAAATACTGATATGTTCTCATAATTGCGAGTTCATATCACACAATTCTGTCTTAACTCTCAATTGCGAGTTTATATCATGCGATTCTGACTTTATAACTCGCAATTGCGACTTGTTATCTCACAATTCTGACTTTTTTTCCACAACTGCTAGTTCATATCTCACGATGCAGAGAAACAAAAGTCAGAATTGCGAGTTTGTATCACGCTATTGTGAGAAAATAAGTCAGAATTGTGAGATAAGTCACAATAACCTTCTTTTTATTTTTTATTTAGTGCCGGAAACAGGCTTTTTCTCTAGTATTTCTACAGAAATTCATTTGTGTTTATAACAATCTGAAGGATTTTTGTAAGGGTTTGGGGTTTGTAAGGATTTGTAATCAAGTTCATCATTCAGGTTTTTTTATTTCTGCACATTTAGTTTTTGCTTTTCTATGATCTACTTTTCATACCCAGTCTTTGAAGTGCTCATTTTGTAGTCAAAGCTCTTGAAATTAAATTTTTTCTGACTTAGTTATCTAAGCTGGTGACTGCATTTGACACCAGTGATTGCCGGTACAGAAAAGTTCAGTTTGATAAACAGAAACTAACATTTAAAGCAACAAACAAAAATCCCTGATATTCCATGACTTAGACCAAAAAAATATTAAATTCCCTAACTTTCAATGACTGGAATAATAAATTCCATGATATTCCAGAAATTCCATGACAAGTGGGAACACTGGTATCCAGATGGTGGGTCAGTACATATAGACCCCTCTACAGGTCTGTATGGGAGTATAAACTACTTGTTTATTGGTCAGAGGAGAACTGAGCCTGGTTTCTCCCAAGGTATTTTTTTCTCCATCAGTGTCACAGATGGAGTTTTGGTTCCTTGCCGCTGTCGCCTATGGCTTGCTCAGTTGGGGACAACAACTAAATTGGGGACAAACAATTTATTAATTTGGAACTATTGATTAATCTCCTCAAACTAAAATTGTTTAAAGTTTCTTTTTGAATTATTGATGTATTACTTTCCCATTTGATACTGTAAAGTTGCTTTGACACAATTTGTATTGTAAAAAGCACTATATAAATAAAGCTGACTTGACTTGACATTAGGGCTGTGCAATATGGACAAAATAATCATATTGCGATTTTTTGAATGAATATTGCGACTGCGATTTTATTTGCGATTTTGGCAATTGTTTTTGCTTTTTCAAACACGCTACATACATTCTAAATGTATTCAGTGCACAAGAAGTGCATAATAAAACATTTCACAATGAAATAACATAGTATTAATAGTTTAATAAACAAAACTGTAGTAAAATTGTCTTTAAAACAGACATGAAATAAATTAAGATTAACTAAATTCCAGTCATAATAAATAAACCTCAAAACTTTTTTTTGGTGCACACACTTCACAATGAAATAACATACTGTACAGTAGGACTAACTGCTTGATAAACAAAACTGTAATAAATTGTCTTTAAAACAGACATGAAATAAATTAAGATTAACTAACCTCAACTCCAGTCATAACAATAAATAAAAACATAAATCAAAACCAAAAAACAGATTGCTCTCTTAAAGGTCCACCATTTCTGGTTTTAAGCGTCGTTGTGCACGGAGTGAGCTCTGATTGGTTAACATCTTAAAAACGTGCACAAGAGTGTATTCTTAATAAACATATAAATAAATTAATAAATAAAATTGCAGCCTTATGCGCTTTAGAAATTGCATGTGCTTAAATCGTGATTTTTTTGCGATTGCGATTAATTGCACAGCCCTACTTGACGTGTGTATTTTTATTCTCATCTTATTTTTTATTGTCTGTGTTGTTGTTGTCTCTGTACACTGGAAGCTAAAGTCACCAAAACAAATTCCTTGTATGCGTAAGCACACTTGGCAATAAAGCTCTTTCTGATCGTGATAATCCTGAAGGACCTACCCAACGGCTCCAGCTCCAGCACAGTGTCCTTCCATATGGGCTCAATATGGATGCAGGTGAAGCACCACTCTGAGGTGATCTTGATCAGGTAGGGCCTCTTGAAACTATCCGGCAGCACCTCGTTCATGTAGTGGTTGTAGTGAAGCAGGTGTTTGCTGTCTGTGAAATCACGGCTCGTCCGATGGAAGTGAAAGAAGGATTCATCAAAGTAGAAGCTGTCTTGATAATGTCTAAAGCCCTGCGGAGCTCGGGCAAAGTTCTGATTCTCGTCCATTTGACCAAAACGGTCAAAGTTTGCCCTTCTCTCCTCGTTGGAAAGGATCTATGGGATGTAAATCACACGCAATTCAATATGCATGCCAATTACTGAGGACATATTCAAATGTTTACATGCACTAGTCACTTAAAGGATAGTTTTGCAAATTTTCAACCAGCTTTGTATTGTTACAAATAGATGATGTGGACATTTCTCTGTGTTACCTGCACACACTGTTTATTTTTCAGCAAAAGTCCACCAGATTAAACAAATTGTGTAATTTTAGTTTATCTCGGCCTCTTTAGTTTAGTCGGCCGACTTTTGGCAGCTCTAAGGCTTTTGTTCAAACAACAAATCAAATAAAAATAAATAATTAAATATACACACACATATTTGTATCGACAAA
Source organism: Cirrhinus molitorella (assembly GCA_033026305.1). Taxonomy (NCBI): domain Eukaryota; kingdom Metazoa; phylum Chordata; class Actinopteri; order Cypriniformes; family Cyprinidae; genus Cirrhinus; species Cirrhinus molitorella. Next base: position 490,871 of record CM065137.1, on the reverse strand, counting down.
AGTGCAGCGGCAAAATCAAAAATGGAAAACGCTACAAATTATGTTGCTGCACGCAAACCTGTCTTTATAATGAACAGACATTTATTATCTGTATCTGTGTAAATGCATAATACATTTTTTTTTCTAAATTTCAACCACTGGCATGCTACAAATTATAGATTAATATTGCATAAAAATCCTTTGGAGAAAAATAAAAGGAGATTGTTACTGTAGTGGTATAACAAAATACTTACTATTTAAAGTAAAAATAAGTAAAAAAAATTTTATTTGAATATATTTTAAAATGTAATTTATTCCTGTGATAGTGATTTTAAAGCTTACTCCAGTCACATGATCCTTTAGAAATCATTCCGATTTACTGCTCAACAAAACATTTTTATTAAACATATGTTGAAAACAGCTAAGTAAATTTTTTTCAGGTTTCTTGGATGAATAGAAGGTTCAGCAGAACAGCATTTATCTGAAATAGAAATCTTTTGCAACATTATAAATGTCTTCATCAATGTCTTTGATCAATTTAGCGCATCCTTGCTAAACTTCAAGCTTTTGAATGGAATAGTGAATAATGTTACAAAAGCTTTTTATTTCAGATAAATGCTGAGATTTGGATCTTTCTATTTATCAAGCAATTCCAAAAAAAAAAAAAAGTACTCAATTGTTTAATAATAATAATAATAATAATAATAATAATAATAAAAATGTTTCTTGAGCAGCAAATCAGAATATTAGAATGATTTCTGAAGGATCTTGTGACTGGATGCAAATTCAGCATTGAAATCAAAGGAATAAATTATATACAAATAGAAAGCCGTTATTTTAAATAGTAAAAATACTTCACAATAATACTGCTTTTGCTTTATTTTGGAATAAATACAGGCTTGGTGAGCAGAAGAGAATTCTTAAAAAAACAAAAAACAAAAAAAAAAAAACCATAAATCTTACTATTCATAAACTTTTGACTGGTAGTGTATTAGGTCAAAATGGTCAAAAAAAAAGGTGCAACCATCCCACCTCATATGATTTAGTGATCTTAATAAACATGTCCTCTGCCCCTGGACTTTTGTTCTTGTCTGGATGCCTATGGATAAAGTGTGAAAAACAAATTTGTAGTCATCATGAGAGTTACACGATCACACTCTGTTATGTGTCAGGGAGAAGAAAGCGGATTTAACTCACCATTCTCTTGCGAGTCTCTTGTAGACTTTCTTGATTTCGGCCTGGCTGGCATGTCTGGACACTCCCAGAACTTTGTATGGATCAAACTCAGACGCAGACGCCAGTGAATCTCCAAACAGAGCCACGAGAAGAATCGCCCAAACACAGCAGGTCACAAACGCACTCCAGACTCCCATCTTGTGGTATATGAACTGAAAGGCTAGAGGAATAGAGGAGACTGGGGCTAGTTGTCACACATTTTACAACAGTTACAATTCCTACAAATACATGGTATTGGCCATCGGGAGTATCGGGACATTCCCAGTGGCTGGTCTAGTAGTGGTCCGATCGCCAAAGTGAGGGAGACCTCCCAAATTAGCCGCTGTTTTTAAGTTACAGCGCATGACACACTGCAAAAATCCAATATTCCAAAAGCGTGCAGCGCTATATGCAATGCATCCGCCAGCCCAGATCTGATGAACGTGCTCCGCGCCACAAAGTGAAAAACAGCGCAAGTCGTTTGACTCATTCAGATGTCACACAGAACGGTGTTATATAGTCGTGTGTTATTATTTATAACATTTACGGTTCTGTATTGATGCTGACTAAAACAGTGACGACAATGTAAACTTCATGAAGTAAACTGGAAAATGCCAATACATCAGCATTTCAATTTAGCATTATAGTAATTTAACTTGCAGTTATTGACACTGTACAAATAGCTTATGGTGTTTTGGCAGAAAAGGATTTATTAAATATTTTTATTATAATATATTGGGCAATAATTTACTTTTATAGAAGACTTTTTTTTGTAGTTTCTGCATGTTTAGTTTTTATGCATGTATTTATTTATTTAACATTTACTATTACTTATTTCAAAAAAACATACAGCCATGGTTTTACTTCTTGTGACCACAATCTAATACGACTACTTTCTCTGAATAGCTATAGCAAGCTTCTTACTCTTTAGATGTTTCTAATTAATATCAATTGAATTAAAATGTTGATTTAGTAAGAGCCTGATTAAACAAAGTTTCTTATATAAATTAGGTGTTTATTATTTACAAATTATAACGTTTTTAAAGCAGTGCTGTCAAATGATTAATCACGATTAATCGCATCCAAAATAAAAGTTTATGTTTACATGCTATATCAAGGATCCTCAAATCTGGACCTTGGGATCCACTTTCCTGCTGAGTTTAGCTCTAACCCTAATCAAACACACCTGAGCATGCTAATCATTGCCTTCACAATCATTAGAAAATCACAGGCAGTTGTGTTTTAGCAGGGTTTGTGATAAACTCTGCAGGTCATTGGACCTCCAGGGCAAGATTTGAGGAACCCTGTGCTATATGTTTGCCTACTGTGTATATTTATTATGTATACACTACCGTTCAAAAGTTTGGGGTCAGTAAATGTTTATTCATTCTTTTTTTTTTTTTTAAAGAAATGAATAAATTGTTACATTAATAAAAAGTGACATAACAGATTTACATTGCTAGAAAAGATTTATAGTTTGAATAAATGTTGTTCTTGAAAGAAAAAAATACAGGTTCATAAAAAAAAATAAAAAAAAAACATTGGCGGCACAACTGTTTCCAAAACTGATAATTCTACTAATAATTGAGAATATCAGAATGATTTCTGAGAGATCATGTGACACTTAAGCCTGGGAAACTGAGTAACAGCTGATGAAAAATCAGCATTGCATCACAGGAATAAATTATATTTTAAAGTATATGAAAATAAAAACCTTTATTTTCTATTGTAATAACATTTTGTAATATTACAGTTTATTTTCTGTATTTTTGATAAAATAAATGCAGCCTTGACTTCATTAAAAAAAAATTTCAAGTCTTACTGACCCCAAACTTTTGAACAGTAGTGTATATAAATACACACACATGCATGTATATTAAGGAAAAATATTTTCAATTTATATATAAAATATTTATATTTATTTATTTTCAAAATTATACAGGTGTAAATATATATACATATAAATTTGTTTTTAAATATATACATGTATGTGTGTGTATTTATATGTACATAATAAATATACAGAGTAAACACACATACAGTATGTAAACATAAACTTTTATCTTGGATGTGATTAATCGTTTGACAGCACTATTTTAAAGGGATAGTTCACCCAAAAATGAAAACTCTCATCATTTACTCAACATCATGTCATTCCAATTTTTTATTTATTTATTTTTTTTTGTGGAACATAAAAGAAGAATTTTAGAAATTAATTTTTTTCTACAAAATATCTTTTGGTGTTCCACAGAAGAAAGGAAGTCTTACAGGTTTGGAACGACATGAGGGCGAGGAAATAATATAATTTCCTGCATTCTAGCTCAAAATCAATACTTTACTGTCAAGTGCATTTACAAAAATGCATTATTAAGTTTGCAATTGCTGTGAATTCAGTAATATCTATCATTGTTTATTTATTTACTCCAACTGAAAGCCATGAAACCAGCAAAACATTCATGTGGCAACTCGTGGGCCAGATGGGCTCTTAAGACTCTGATGGTAGGGAACATTTCATCTAGGACAAAAACATACAACTGAATGAACCCAATAGCAGGGCATGCTGTCACACCATATGGGGTATAACACAACCTGTTTTAACTGAAAGTAAAAATGAAAACATTTATAACACATAGAATACGTCATTAGAGCAACAAGGTATAAGGTAGCAAGAATGTCAAAGCACTGCTAATCAGCAAACTCTCATCTAGGCACCTGAAAGCTAGTATTACAGTTCATTTCATCTGAAGCGTTTCTATGGGAACCGAAGCGATCAATGCAAATAAATCAGCATCAGATCATATGATCAGTGCGGTTCAAATGCAAAGCACGGCGACTATTTACATCGGATAAAAAACACTGTCAGCGATTGATATCACAGATAAACTGAGAAAACACTGTCTGATTTAATGATTTCAACAGCAGCGAACAGAAGCGGCAGCTGCACGCCCTACAGAGGATTGACGCTTTAATGCAACCTCAGCCTTCATGAAAACACGACATTAAACACAAGAATCTACAATCGCTGCAGTACCTCAGCACGACTCTTGCTGTAATCGTATAAATCCACAATTTAGCAGCAATCCATGTTCTCCCGATGGTAATGGGTGGACCGTTTCCCCGGCCTTCACCTGCTCGCTACTTCCGGTAACGTTAGTGAGGGATTGTGGAGAAACACTTTCTAAAATAAAAGTCCGACCGCACTCAACCAAAAAAAAAAAAAAAATCAAATTAGATCAAATTTCATAATGATTTTTTTTTCTTTTTTTCTAGTGTTGTAGTACTTGAGACCGGTCTTAAGACCATTTTTGATGGTCTTGGTGTTCGGTCTCGACTGCATTTGGACTCGGTCTTGTTTTGGTCTCAGATTAAGAGGACTGCTGATTTAACTTCAAGACCACAACTGTGTGGATATCACTAAATTGCAAGTGCAACTTTGTGAACATCATGAGAACATCATGTTTTGTCACTGCAGTTTGTTTAAACAGCTCCTAATGAAACAAATTAGATTTTTTTTTTGACTGAGTCACACGCAGTTAGGTCACTAAATGAAGTTAAAACACTTATGAGGATGTAAATAAGACCTTTAATTCTCTTTGGAACCATATTCCTCATACTCTCTTTAATATAATTGGTGGTTTGAAATTTCTGTTAACTCTGATTATAAAAAGTCCCCCTTAAGCTATCTAAATTTCATCAGCAAGCTCTTCTCGCTTGGAAAATTTGTTACTCTCATAATTTCTCTCCTCACACCTCCTTCATTTGGAATAATGGTAAAATATAGTAAAATAGTAATATGTTAGTCATATGCTAAAACAGACAGTAAGTGTTGAATAAAGATGGTTACGTTGTTTTTAGCTAAACAACTTTCTCAATTTCTAAAATCAATTTCTAAATTCTGATGCTCATAGGGCAACAGCAGTTTCTAAAATATCAGCAGTTTGTATCAATGGGAAGGCTAGATGGTGTAAAACTCATAAAATATTGTCCACCAGACAGGATAGGAAATCATTTTGGGTCTTAAAGATTAAAATGTGTATAAATGGCTCAGTAGATTTATAAATCATCATAGTTTAGTAATATGTAATCTAAATAATTAAACCCATTTAGGAATTCATTTGTTGTTTTATTTTCATAATATTTACAAGAAAATCTGTGACCTCCAAAGTACTTAAAGATCATTTTTATATACCCTAATGATATTTTGGAAACGTGAAATTTCAAGACATGGCTGGATGTATTGCTGTCCAATTAAAATTTAAATTTAAATGAATTTTACATCGCACCACAGAATTAATTAAAATGAAATAATGAAGTTATATAGTCCAAATAGTCCATGTTTTAAGGAGGAACTAAAGACTTAGAATTTAGAACTTAGAACTTGAATTAGTTTGAGTGAATGTTAGAGTGAATGTGAGGTATTATGTTTATTTGAGGTTCTCACATGTTTTATTTATTGATTTACTTATTTATTTATGTACAGTATTGTGCAAAAGTTATAGGCCACTAGTATTTTCACCAACAAAAATGATTTTAAGTCAGCTATTTCTATTTTTTGCTGTAGTGTGTCAGTATGAAATATCAGTTTACATTTCCAAATATTCATTTTGCCATTAATTGTAATAATCCAGTGAGATTTTTGTTTGTACAAGGAGTCTGACATCAGCCAGTGCTCCACACAGAGATCTGATCTCATCATCATCATCATCATCATCTGTATGGAATGATATGAAGAAACTGAGACAGACTAAATCCAGAAGAACTGTGGCAATGTCTCCAAGACGCTTCAAGAAACCACCTGCAAAGCATCTGAAAAACTATGAGCAACTGCACCTAGAGCAAAAGCTACTTTAAATTGAAAAAGATGGTCACAACAAATGTTGATTTCATTTAGTTAATAGAAGTTAACTGACAAATAAAATCTACTTATGACATTATTTTTGACAGCATCCTCATTTTAATTGTTTTTTTTTTTTTTTTTTTTTTTTTTACACAAGTGCCTAAAACCTTGTATTGTAGCTTTGCAGGCAGGTTTCTTGAAGCATCTTTGAGACGTTGCCACAGTTTTTCTGAATTTAGTCTGTCTCAGTTTGTTCAGTTGCTTCATGTCATTCCAGACAGACTATTATTACAATTAATGGCAAAATGAATATTTGGAAATGTAAACTGATATTTCATACTGACACACTACAGCAAAAAATAGAAATAGCTGACTTAAAATAATTTTTTTATTGGTGAAAATACTAGTGGCCTATAACTTTTGCACAGTATTTATTTAATGTTACCATAGAGGGCTTCATTAGCTTTGAGTTACAGGATCCTCCATGGAAAAATCTGTCAACCAAAGTCAGCATAAGCATAAATGAGCCAAATGTATTATTCTGATAAAAATGTGACAATTGTTATTGAGAGGACTAACATATAAAACATTATATATAAAACACAGAGCAGAGCAGGAAGCAAAGGTGAGGCCGATAACCACCTCAGTGAGGCTAACATGACTAATAGACCTCCTAACGACACCATCATGACTGCAAAGTAAAGCGTAACAAGTTTAATAACAGCTTCTCTATCATACAGTAACACTACTGTTTAATCTTCAAAATAAATGTGAAGTGTTCAATTTCCAGTAGATGGCAGTAATGTTCTACTAGACCAGAGGTCTTCAACCCTGTTCCTGGGGACCCACTATCCTGAAGAGTTTAGCTACAACCCTAATCAAACACACCTGAAGCGGGCAATCAAGCTCCTCAAGACTGCTTGAAAATTGCAGGCAGGTGTGCTGAAGCCGGTTGCAAATAAACTTTCAAGGCAAGTGGGTCCCCAGGAGCAGGGTTGAAGACCTCTGTACTAAACAATAGCCCCTTCTAACGTTATCACCACAAATTGAACTGAGAAACGCACATCTTTAAAGTGAATTTTACATAAGATGTTGCTATTTTTAATAAGCCTAGTTACATGCCCTCTGGTGGCTTAGCTGGGTACTCCAATAACTGGCTGAGACACTGTGTTTTTATAACATTCATTTTGTAAAGCATCCAATACAGAGCAATTTAATGTACATAAAACTGCACATGCTTTTATTTGCTAATTTACATATTTTTTATTTTCATTTATAAAACCCTTAGTTCCATTCCTGGATTCTGATTGGTCAGCAGCTGTGTTTTATTCACGATACAGCACGGCTATGACCGTTCCACCCAATGGTTCTTAGTATCACTGCAGCAGCAACCACTCTTAGCAACATAAACATATATTAGTTCTTATTTGAAGAAAGCAATAAGAGCTAACAGGCTAAAATGTTTCAAGTAAATGCTGATTTACATTTCATATTTTTGTGCTGTAATGTCAATTATGTCTTAGCGGAGTCAAAAGCCATTTTTAATTGATAGACGGTAACCTCGGATACCTGTCAGTAATCGCAGGGGGTCTGTGTCAAATAAATTCATGTTATATTAATATTCTGTATCCTCAAACACTCTTCTGCCACCATAGGATTTTATGTCAATTGCATTTTCTCTAATTTAGGCAACTTTTGCATGCTAATCAGCAACCGAGAGTAGTTTGAGTCAATAAATACGTTTTCTGTTCAAATAAAGTAAGCTCAGGTAGGGCTCTGCAAACTCAGGATTTTTGTTTCAAATAAATACATTTCATATTTTTGTGCTGTAATGTCAATTTTGTCTTAGCGGTCTGATGCGTTTGGAGTCAAAGCCATTTTTAATTGATAGAAGGTAACCTTGGATACCTGTCAGTAATCGCAGGGGGTCTGCGTCAAATAAATTCATGTTATATTAATATTCTGTATCCTCAAACACTCTTCAGCCTCCATATGATTTCATATCAAATGCATTTTCTTCAAATTTAGGCAATTTTTACATGCCTATCAGCAACCGCGGGTTGTTTGCCTCAAATAAATACGTTTTCTGTTCAAATAAAGTAAATTCAGATACCCATAAGAAATCGCAGGATTTTTGTTTCAAATAAATATTCATATTTTTGTGCTGTAATGTCAATTATGTCTTAGCGGTCTGGTGCGTTTGGAGTCAAAGCCATTTTTAACTGATAGACGGTAACCTCGGATACCTGTCAGTAATCGCAGGGGGTCTGCGTCAAATAAATTCATGTTATATTAATATTCTGTATCCTCAAACACTCTTCAGCCACCATATGATTTTATATCAAATGCATTTTCTTCAAATTTAGGCAATTTTTGCATGCTAAATAGCAACCGAGAGTAGTTTGCGTCAAATAAATACGTTTTCTGTCAAAATAAAATAAATTCAGATACCCATACGCAATCGTAGGATTTTTGTTTCAAATAAATACATTTCATATTTTTGTGCTGTAATGTCAATTATGTCTTAGCGGTCTGGTGCGTTTGGAGTCAAAGCCATTTTTAATTGATAGAGGGTAACCTTGGATACCTGTCAGTAATCGCAGGGGGTCTGCGTCAAATAAATTCATGTTATATTAATATTCTGTATCCTCAAACACCCTTCTGCCACCATAGGATTTTATGTCAAGTGCATTTTTTCTAATTTAGGCAAATTTTGCATGCTAATCAGCAATGAGGGTAGTCAAATAAATAGGTTTTCTGTTCAAATAAAGCAAATTCAGATACCTGTAGGCAATCGCAGGATTTTTGTTTCAAATAAATACATTTCATATTTTTGTGCTGTAATGTCAATTATGTCTTAGCGGTCTGATGCGTTTGGAGTCAAAGCCATTTTTAATTGATAGACGGTAACCTCCGATACCTGTCAGTAATGGCAGGGGGTCTGCCTCAAATAAATTCATGTTATATTAATATTCTGTATCCTCAAACACTCTTCTGCCACCATAGGATTTTATGTCAAATGCATTTTCTCTAATTTAGGCAACTTTTGCATGCTAATCAGCAACCGAGGGTAGTTTGCGTCAAATAAATACGTTTTCTGTTCAAATAAAGTAAATTCAGATACCCATACGCAATCGCAGGATTTTTGTTTCAAATAAATACATTTCATATTTTTGTGCTGTATTGTCAATTATGTCTTAGCGGTCTGGTGCGTTTGGAGTCAAAGCCATTTTTAATTGATAGACGGTAACCTCGGATACCTGTCAGTAATCGCAGGGGGTCTGCGTCAAATAAATTCATGTTATATTAATATTCTGTATCCTCAAACACCCTTCAGCCACTATATGATTTTATGTCAAGTGCATTTTCTCTAATTCAGGCAATTGTTGCATGCTAATTAGCAACCGCGGGTAGTTTGTGTTAAATAAATATATGTTTTCTGTTCAAATAAAGTAAATTCAGATACCCATACGCAATCGCAGGATTTTTGTCTCAAATTAATACATTTCATATTTTTGTGCTGTAATGTCAATTATGTCTTAGCGGTCTGGTGCGTTTGGAGTCAAAGCCATTTTTAATTGATAGACGGTAACCTCGGATACCTGTCAGTAATCGCAGGGGGTCTGCGTCAAATAAATTCATGTTATATTAATATTCTGTATCCTCAAACACCCTTCTGCCACCATAGGATTTTATGTCAAGTGCATTTTTTCTAATTTAGGCAAATTTTGCATGCTAATCAGCAATGAGGGTAGTCAAATAAATAGGTTTTCTGTTCAAATAAAGCAAATTCAGATACCTGTAGGCAATCGCAGGATTTTTGTTTCAAATAAATACATTTCATATTTTTGTGCTGTAATGTCAATTATGTCTTAGCAGTCTGATGCGTTTGGAGTCAAAGCCATTTTTAATTGATAGACGGTAACCTCCGATACCTGTCAGTAATGGCAGGGGGTCTGCCTCAAATAAATTCATGTTATATTAATATTCTGTATCCTCAAACACTCTTCTGCCACCATAGGATTTTATGTCAAATGCATTTTCTCTAATTTAGGCAACTTTTGCATGCTAATCAGCAACCGAGGGTAGTTTGCGTCAAATAAATACGTTTTCTGTTCAAATAAAGTAAATTCAGATACCCATACGCAATCGCAGGATTTTTGTCTCAAATAAATACATTTCATATTTTTGTGCTGTAATGTCAATTATGTCTTAGCGGTCTGGTGCGTTTGGAGTCAAAGCCATTTTTAATTGATAGACGGTAACCTCGGATACCTGTCAGTAATCGCAGGGGGTCTGCGTCAAATAAATTCATGTTATATTAATATTCTGTATCCTCAAACACCCTTCAGCCACCATATGATTTTATGTCAAGTGCATTTTCTCTAATTCAGGCAATTGTTGCATGCTAATTAGCAACCGCGGGTAGTTTGTGTTAAATAAATATATGTTTTCTGTTCAAATAAAGTAAATTCAGATACCCATACGCAATCGCAGGATTTTTGTCTCAAATAAATACATTTCATATTTTTGTGCTGTAATGTCAATTATGTCTTAGCGGTCTGGTGCGTTTGGAGTCAAAGCCATTTTTAATTGATAGACGGTAACCTCGGATACCTGTCAGTAATCGCAGGGGGTCTGCGTCAAATAAATTCATGTTATATTAATATTCTGTATCCTCAAACACTCTTCAGCCACCATATGATTTTATATCAAATGCATTTTCTTCAAATTTAGGCAATTTTTACATGCCTATCAGCAACCGGGGGTTGTTTGCCTCAAATAAATACGTTTTCTGTTCAAATAAAGTAAATTCAGATACCCTTACGAAATCGCAGGATTTTTGTTTCCAATAAATACATTTCATATTTTTGTGCTGTAATGTCAATTATGTTTTAGCGATCTGGTGCGTTTGGAGTCAAAGCCATTTTTAATTGATAGACGGTAACCTCGGATACCTGTCAGTAATCGCAGGGGGTCTGCGTCAAATAAATTCATGTTATATTAATATTCTGTATCCTCAAACACCCTTCAGCCACCATATGATTTTATGTCAAGTGCATTTTCTCTAATTCAGGCAATTGTTGCATGCTAATTAGCAACCGAGGGTAGTTTGCGTCAAATAAATACGTTTTCTGTTCAAATAAAGTAAATTCAGATACCCATACGCAATCGCAGGATTTTTGTTTCAAATAAATACATTTCATATTTTTGTGCTGTAATGTCAATTATGTCTTAGCGGTCTGGTGCGTTTGGAGTCAAAGCCATTTTTAATTGATAGACGGTAACCTCGGATACCTGTCAGTAATGGCAGGGGGTTTGCCTCAAATAAATTCATGTTATATTAATATTCTGTATCCTCAAACACCCTTCAGCCACCATATGATTTTATGTCAAGTGCATTTTCTCTAATTCAGGCAATTGTTGCATGCTAATTAGCAACCGAGGGTAGTTTGCGTCAAATAAATACGTTTTCTGTTCAAATAAAGTAAATTCAGATACCCATACGCAATCGCAGGATTTTTGTTTCAAATAAATACATTTCATATTTTTGTGCTGTAATGTCAATTATGTCTTAGCGGTCTGGTGCGTTTGGAGTCAAAGCCATTTTTAATTGATAGACGGTAACCTCCGATACCTGTCAGTAATTGCAGAAGGTCTGCTTCAAATAAATTCATGTTATATTAATATTCTGTATCCTCAAACACTCTTCAGCCACCATATGATTTCATGTCAAGTGCATTTTTTCTAATTTAGGTAATTTTTGCATGCTAATCAGCAATGAAGGTAGTCAAATAAATAGGTTTTCTGTTCAAATAAAGCAAATTCAGATACCTGTAGGCAATCGCAGGATTTTTGTTTCAAATAAATACATTTCATATTTTTGTGCTGTATTGTCAATTATGTCTTAGCGGTCTGATGCGTTTGGAGTCAAAGCCATTTTTAATTGATAGACGGTAACCTCGGATACCTGTCAGTAATGGCAGGGGGTCTGCGTCAAATAAATTCATGTTATATTAATATTCTGTATCCTCAAACACCCTTCAGCCACCATATGATTTTATGTCAAGTGCATTTTCTCTAATTCAGGCAATTGTTGCATGCTAATTAGCAACCGAGGGTAGTTTGCGTCAAATAAATACGTTTTCTGTTCAAATAAAGTAAATTCAGATACCCATACGCAATCGCAGGATTTTTGTTTCAAATAAATACATTTCATATTTTTGTGCTGTAATGTCAATTATGTCTTAGCGGTCTGGTGCGTTTGGAGTCAAAGCCATTTTTAATTGATAGAAGGTAACCTCGGATACCTGTCAGTAATCGCAGGGGGTCTGCGTCAAATAAATTCATGTTATATTAATATTCTGTATCCTCAAACACTCTTCAGCCACTATATGATTTTATATCAAATGCATTTTCTTCAAATTTAGGCAATTTTTACATGCCTATCAGCAACCGCGGGTTGTTTGCCTCAAATAAATACCTTTTCTGTTCAAATAAAGTAAATTCAGATACCCGTAGACAATCGCAGGATTTTTGTTTCAAATAAATACATTTCATATTTTTGTGCTGTAATGTCAATTATGTCTTAGCGGTCTGGTGCGTTTGGAGTCAAAGCCATTTTTAATTGATAGAAGGTAACCTCGGATACCTGTCAGTAATCGCAGGGGGTCTGCGTCAAATAAATTCATGTTATATTAATATTCTGTATCCTCAAACACTCTTCAGCCACTATATGATTTTATATCAAATGCATTTTCTTCAAATTTAGGCAATTTTTACATGCCTATCAGCAACCGCGGGTTGTTTGCCTCAAATAAATACGTTTTCTGTTCAAATAAAGTAAATTCAGATACCCTTACGAAATCGCAGGATTTTTGTTTCAAATAAATACATTTCATATTTTTGTGCTGTAATGTCAATTATGTCTTAGCGGTCTGGTGCGTTTGGAGTCAAAGCCATTTTTAATTGATAGACGGTAACCTCGGATACCTGTCAGTAATCGCAGGGGGTCTGCGTCAAATAAATTCATGTTATATTAATATTCTGTATCCTCAAACACCCTTCAGCCACCATATGATTTTATGTCAATTGCATTTTCTCTAATTCAGGCAATTGTTGCATGCTAATTAGCAACCGAGGGTTGTTTGCCTCAAATAAATACGTTTTCTGTTCAAATAAAGTAAATTCAGATACCCTTACGAAATCGCAGGATTTTTGTTTCAAATAAATACATTTCATATTTTTGTGCTGTAATGTCAATTATGTCTTAGCGGTCTGGTGCGTTTGGAGTCAAAGCCATTTTTAATTGATAGACGGTAACCGGTACCTGTCAGTAATCGCAGAGGGTCTGCGTCAAATAAATTCATGTTATATTAATATTCAGTATCCTCAAACACCCTTCTGCCACCATATGATTTTATGCCAAATGCATTTTCTTTAGGCAATTTTTACATGCCTATCAGCAACCGAGGGTAGTTTGCATCAAATAAATACGTTTTCTGTTCAAATAAAGTAAGCTCAGGTATGCCTCCGCAATTGCAGGATTTTTGTTTCAAATAAATAGGCTATATGACGTTATATGAGTGGTTTGATTAACAATTTGGAAATACACACCGATTTCTGCTAAGGAATTTAGCACCATTAAACTGTCTGACGCGATTAATCCAACACATCTGAAGTACTCGTAAAGAAAGTCTGGTTTGCTGTGCAGTTACATTTCGGACTTAGAGAAAAAGAGGGGAACTGAGAACTCATGCCAGATTCATTCAACATTTTAACCGAAGTAATTTGGTCTCAAGTATGGCACAATGAGCTTTAACTTGTTTATCAGGCGGCATTGCGTATATCCACTTCCAATACCCTCCGATGTGCATCATTCAGTGTCCTGCATTAGCCAAAATCATGACTGTCTTTGAAATATTTTGATGATTGCGGATGATGCGCCCGCTCTGTGTCCCGCATCTGGGATGCTGCTGTTCATATGCGAGAGCACGCCAGGGAAGGAGAGCGAGTGGAAAACGTACTAATTGTTATTGATTACTGATTTCAATCATTTTATAATAACGAAAACAATACCTTAAACCAGAGGTGGGCAAACTACGGCCCGCCAGGCGTTTTCATCCGGCCCGTGAGGCAATTGAAATAAACTGGCTAATTTGATGCAATATCAGTAAAATCCAATAGATGTCGCATTTAGTGTGGTATACAGCGGCTTTCGCTTTTTTACTCTTCGTTAAACATAAGCGCCTAGTCATTTTTGACGGCATCCAAACCGCACAGCTCAGATACAAAATAAAAAAGTCAAAATATACTACACCCTGTGTAAAACTGGCACATTTGTAAAAAGTTGCTGTTTTTATAAATGTGAAAGTGTTCAGTTGTTGGACAAGTGCAAAACAGATTGGTGACTAATATGAAAGGCAAGTGAGTTTGCATTGCGCATTTACCAGTGACGTTCAGTTTCGCTTTTAAATAATTAGGCTGGGCGTTTATAATAAATGTTTATAGTGAACGCCACTATAATTTGTGCTTGTTTTTTTACTTAAAGTGTCAGTCAAATGTTTTTGAATTATTCCTAGCCTGTTTTTATTTGAGTTCCATGAAATGACGTATAAGAACATTCGGTTGCAGTTAGAGACTATTTTTTACAGCGGAAGGCTTAATGATTTTACTTAATGAAAATAAAATACATATTTTTAATATTTGCATTGTGTGGTAACCGTTTTATAAAACGCGTCGTGCCTAACAACGCCCTTCAGCCGTGATTTATCCACAATACAGCACTGCCTCTAGTACCTTATTGCTTACATATATTTATTTAAATGTATAACCGCAATTGTGATGGAGTCTCTGTCATCCCAGTCACCACAGTCACCAGCCCTGACACACACCAGATCCCAATCACCTGATTATTGATCATCCGCACCTGCACCCACTGCAGCTCGGCAAGCTCCCTATCTTCTAGGCTAATAGTAGTCTGTCTCCTGCTTATTCCAAGGTCAGATCCAGTCTGTATCCTGATCAGATGGTCACTGGAGTTCCCTGATCCAGTCCGTATCCAGATGGTGGGTCAGCACATATAGACCCCCTCTACAGGTATAAACTGCTTGTATGTTGGTCAGAGGAGAATTGAGAATTGTTTTTTTTTTCTCCATCTGTACTACAGATGGAGTTTTGGTTCCTTGCCACTGTCATCTATGGCTTGCTCAGTTGGGGACAATTAAATGTGTTATTGATTTGGAATTATTGATTCATTTCCTTCAACTAAAATTATTTACAGTTTTTGTTTGCATTGATAATATATTACTTTCCTATTTGATCATGTAAAGTTGCTTTGACACAATCTGTACTGTAAAAAGCAGTATATAAATAAAGGTGACTTGACTTGACTTGACTATCACTCCTCTCACTACCCCGCTGTCTGTTCTACCGTTTGCATTGCTGAACTTTGCCTGACTTATTAACTTAATACTTACCTGTGTTTACTTACCCTTGTTGATGTTCCGACGCTCCTTCAAATCCCATTCTCCCATGCTCCAGCGCTACCTCGAACAACTAGTTGACTCCTCCATCAGTGATTACACCCTGCAGTTTCGGACACTTGCAGTGACTATTGGCTGGAATAAAGGCCTGGGGAAGGCGACGAGTAGAAGACGGCTTTCATCACTCCATTTGGCCACTATGAGTAGCGGGTGATGCCGCATGGCCTAGCCAACTCACCGTCCGTCTTCCAGCGCTTCATGAACGAGGTGTTCTGGGAGTTCCTACACCGCTTCATGATCGTCTACATAGATGACATCCTAATATACTCCTGGAACCTGGTTGAACATCACCACCACATGAAGCTGGTCCTCATCCATCCATCCAACTGAAATGGGTGTATGAGACTTTTTGGGCCCTATTTTAACGATCTAAATGCAAAGTGTAAAGCGCAGGTGCGCTCAGGGCGTGTCCACACTGCAAAAAATGCTTTTCTAGCTAAGATTTTTCGTCTTGTTTCTAGACAAAATATCTAAAAATTCTTAAATCAAGAAGGATTTTCTAGACAAGTAATAATTATTGTCTTGTTTTCAGAAAAAAAAGTCAAAATTAAGTGAGGTTTTGCTTGAAACAAGCAAAATAATCTGCCATTGGGGTAAGAAAAATAATCTTATTTCAAGCAGAAGACTAGATTATTTTGCTTACCTCATTGGCAGATTATTTTGCTTGTTTCAAGCAAAAACTCACTTAATTTGAACTTCTTTTTTCTGAAAACAAGACATTAAGAAGAAGGCGTGGGATGAGGTATTTCATTCATCATTATAAGTACTAATAGGCTGAACTGCAAATAGGTAGCCTAATTCTACTACACGCAGTGGCTATCCATCATTACATGTTTATATTTATGTAGCCCACACAATAATATTGTTTTACACTGTAATCCTTTTGTTTTTAATATTTGGCATGTTTGTGTGATGCGCATCCCTGTGTGTAATAAGCAAAGTGAACGCGCGTTGTGGAGCTGCAGAGGCGCATGATCTACCAATGCACTCTTTAAATAACAAACAAAAATATTGCGCCATTGACTTTAGACTTTAGAGCAGGTTTGAGTTGGTCTATGGCGCAGTCTATATTCAGTTCCTCAAAATAGCAACGCGCCAACAATGCGCCCGAACACACCTCTTTTTTAGACCAGCACACCCATGGGCGCACAAACGGGCGTAAATGCATTTGCTAATTAAACGACGCGGCGCTGGACGGGAAAATGCAAACTGCGTCGGACTTAAACTAGCAAACACACTTGCGCTGCGCCTTGCGCCACATTGCGCCGGGTGTATGATAGGGCCCAGAATGTCTCATAAGGGGAATTATATGATAACAATAATATTCTAAGACCAAGAAAAATCTCTATTGTGACAAATTGTTGTAAAAAATAGTATTTCATAATCATTTTACTTTACACTGTGTAGTAAAATGACATTAAGCATCTTTATACTTGTAGAGTTCAACCCTCAAGCTTTTATTTTGGTTAAATGTTTCTGTGACAACAGGTTTACAGTTGCTTCTCATTACAAATCTAATGAAATGCTGTAATCATCTGTCCACAAATAATGCAAATGTGACTATAAAGCGTTAAGTGGCACTGCAATTGCAAATGTTTGTTAAACTCTGCACATTCAGTGATTGAGTTTGCTGCATTTACCATGAATCAAGCTGCTCTGAGACGCTGTATCAATGCATTACTACTGCACAAAATAAGTATAGATAGCCTTTTAATATTTCAGTTTTGAAAAATCGAAATTCGGACAACACTAGTTACAAGTGTGTTTTCTGGCTTTCAGGCTCATTGTTAGATCGTCTTGAAGAGACCGGAGACGATGTAGTCTGTGTGAACTCCATCAAGCAGTCCAGTGCCGTTGTTGTGAATGAACCAGCAGGGCACGTTTTCTCCGTTCTTCACGTCCTGTCTGAAATCTTTCTGCCAACCCCTGTTGAAACAGAATAACTCAGTATTATGGTATCATCGACCTTTCATGTTCAAACTGGCAAACTATATACAATTTCTGAAATTTACCTGGTAACGACAAGCTCTTGTCCCTTCACAAACATCATGGCATCTGGTTTGTTTGGATCCTTTCCTGGAAACAGTTCACTCACTTCAAAATCCAGTCCATGGTAGAACTGACCTAAAAAGATGTGAAACAGTTCAGAGATCATGCACTACCAAACGCAATATTTCAGACTCAAGGCACAGTGAGTATAAAATTCTCGACCAGAATTTTCACGTTAAAAAATAAATACAAATAAATACAAAATTTATTTGTAAATTATTTACAAAATAAATACCTCACATTGCATCAATCACATTTACATACTGCCTCTGAAACTTTCGTATTAATCTAACAGAAGAAACAACTGCACTGCAAAAAATGCTTTTCTATCTTAGATTTTTTGTCTTGTTTCCATCCGAAATATCTAAAAATTCTTAAATCAAGAATTATTTTCTAGACAAGTACACATTAATGTCTTGTTTTCAGAAAAAAGAAGTTCAAATTAAGTGAGTTTTTGCTTGAAGCAAGCTAAATAATCTGCCAATGGGGTAAGCAAAATAATCTAGTCTTCTGCTTGAAATAAGAATATTTCGCTTACCCCATTGGCAGATTATTTTGCTTGTTTTAAGCAAAAACTCACTTAATTTTGACATATTTTGTCTGAAAACAAGACAATAAGTTTTACTTGTCTAGAAAATCCTTCTTGATTTAAGAATTTTTAGATATTTTAGCTGGAAACAAGACAAAAAATCTAAGTAAGAAAAGCATTTTTTGCAGTGCATATATAGTGTGGTAGGTTCTTTAGACATTTTACCAAGCATGCCGTGGACATTGCTTGAAAAGAGGTGACTGTCCAGGGTGTAGAACCCGAGGTAGTCTTGATGATATGGGTGCTTCTGCCAGACTTTGTGCAGGATAATAAGAAACTTGACTGAGTTTCTTAAAGTCACTGTTAGACTTCGATCTTTGATCACCTGCAGATCCATGCTGGAGAAAGAAGGAGAAGGTTCGGTCAGAAGTCTTTCCCCTGAGCCTTTTTAAGGGTGCACATTTCATTTTGATGTCCTGCATCTTACTTGGGACCTTTAACCGTGGCAGTATCGGACCAGAAGAATTTTGCCTGTTTACCCTTCTCAGACACTGAGATCTCCTTTGTGCTCACCATCAGTCTGATACCAAACTTCTCATGAATGATTCCGAAGCGGCCAAAATAGGTGTGCATCTTGTCTCCCAGGACAACTTTTTTATCCCCAATGGTTTGGCCATTGACCACAATACCTGTGAAGCACCAAGGAACCATATATAAACCCTAGAGCTGTAGACATTGCACTGCAAAAAATGCTTTTCTAGCTTGTTTCTAGACAAAATATCTAAAAATTCTTAAATCAAAAAGGATTTTCTAGACAAGTAATAATTATTGTCTTGTTTTCAGAAAAAAAGTCAAAATTAAGTGAGTTTTTGCTTGAAACAAGCAAAATAATCTGCCAATGGGGGAAGAAAAATAATCTTATTTCAAGCAGAAGACTAGATTATTTTGCTTACCCCATTGGCAGATTATTTTGCTTGTTTCAAGCAAAAACTCACTTCATTTGAACAACTTTTTTTCTGAAAACAAGAACGTGTACTTGTCTAGAAAATAATTCTTGATTTAAGAATTTTTAGATATTTCGGCTGGAAACAAGACAAAAAATCTAAGATAGAAAAGCATTTTTTGCAGTGTGTGGATATGTGTGATTTAAAATATAAGCAAATATAAGCCATTTACACACCATTTATTGGTTGGATTTCCTGTCTCTGTGGTGCTTGACTGTCATTCCACAATTCACAACTTCTTGTTTCATTTATTTATTTATGACACTATGCCATGCTGAATACCACTTGACTTTTTTTTTTTTTTTTTTACGAAACAGCAAGTTGTTCTCACCTGTAAGTGGGTCTCTAACCAGGTTGAAGATGGTACCAGGTTTGTCATCAATGTTGAAGCACAGAGCATCGTTCTTATCTGGCAGCTCAATGATGAAGTGTGGATCTCCATCAACTGTTAACAATGGCAAATTGTAAGAACAACACTGCTGATGTGACTTAGGAATCTTTACCATTATTTCACACAGATGTTACATTTACCGTAATATGTTGGTGTATAGCTCTTGGGGTAGCTGACCTTCGTGGCGGTGTGACCTGCATATGATTGAACTAAAATAAACGCACCAAAATCAGTATTGGGGAAAGTTACTTTTAAAAGTAAAGCATTACAATATTGAGTTACTCCCTAAAAAAGTAACTAATTATGCTACTTTTTAAAATAATGTATTATGTTACTTTTGCATTCCTTTTTAAATTCTTGGCAGTGTTTGCTTGTTTGTTTTTAGTATAAAAAGTTCTGTTTTTGGCAAATGTAAAAGCCTTTCACACCAAATCCTCAGGCTAAAGGAAAAATAAATTTGTCTGTAAAGTAGGCTGCAGAAGAAGAAAGTTCAACCCTATTAAGCAATAAAACTAATTTTTGCTTATTAAATATGGTTGCATTGGATCATTAAAGGTCAGAAGCAACAACACTGGTTAATAAAAAAGGATTAACTACATAAAATATATTTGTGTTACTTAACATATTTAATTATTGCAGGTTTGCATCATATTCTGCGTTGCATTGCGAGTTATTATTCATTTTGAACACTGAATCTGCTTTTTTGTGAGTGAGACGAATTAATGCATGTTCACATTTATTCTAGAACCCGATTTCTCGCAACATGGGGACAGGAGAGCTTTCAAACAATAACTGGGGAAAAATTAACTGGCGTTACACATTTGAAAACTCAGACTTCACTAGTTCCTTGTAAAAAGTATTCTGATTACGTATCTCACGTTACCCCCAACACTGACCAAAATATCATGTCAAATAAACGGGAAAACGGCTTGTTATGTAACGCTTCGCGTCGGGCAGTTATTAGCCTCCACGTCGTGCATTAAAATCCTTTAATGCACGGCAAACCGTTGATTATCCCTTACTTAAATGTGTTAAATATTATAAGTCATAATGTATTAAATGGAGTTTTCGAGTCAAAGTCTCTGCTCCGTTTGAGGCGAAAATACTTTACCTTTTAAAAAACTAAGATGTCCACTACAGACTTCTGGACAACAGTATTTTACTGGTCTATACAAATTAAAGATAGGGAGTAGGATCATGATTTTTACATTGTGTTTATGT
Source organism: Cirrhinus molitorella (assembly GCA_033026305.1). Classification (NCBI taxonomy): domain Eukaryota; kingdom Metazoa; phylum Chordata; class Actinopteri; order Cypriniformes; family Cyprinidae; genus Cirrhinus; species Cirrhinus molitorella. The sequence continues at coordinate 470,101 of CM065137.1, read as the reverse complement.
ATTAGCACCATTCGTTATTTGCTTTTGGATCTGAAGGAGTGGAAACTGACAGTCTTTAAAAGCCAGATAAGTAACCACTCACCATATCTTTGAGGCTTTCCCCGTTCCTCTGTGAATCAGTGTTGAGAAAAGAAGTGTCATATAATTGATTAAACTTATGCATTTAAGGAGAACACAAGTGTCACAAGTGTTTATTTTCCTTCATAGCTCTTGCACACTTCTGTGCGCTATTTGACAGTTTAGTCATACCTTCAGTCAGCTTGTCAGCAATAAAGGTTTCGTTTTTGGTCTCATCTTCGGGTTTAGTGACGACCATGGAGGTGAGCGGTGTGACAAAGTTGTACTTTAACGAAAGGCTCAGAGCTTCATCAGTGGCATTTCTTTTCTCCTCTGGTGTTCCCTTGTCTCTGTCAGAAAATGAGTTTTTGTGTTATAATTGGATTTATGACAAAATCTTCTGGTTTGAAGATAACAAATGAGTGGAGAAGCAATTAAAATGAGTAAAAATTACAAATTACAGTCACACTAGTCATTTCCACACTGAATTCAGCTATATAGAGAAGTGTGTGCTAAATATCATGCGGTTTCAAACAGACTTCTTATCCAAGAGCTCCTGGATGGTCATATACGCCCAGAGACGCTCAGTGAAGTCCCCAAAGATATACTCTTCATCAGGAAATATGGTTTCCCACTTCTGGGTATTTGCTTGACCTTTCACCTCAAAGTTATTTTCAAACTGTTGCAAAACAAAGTGGGATTCATTTTACAAGTCTCCAAAACCAATGTCAATTCATCACCCCCAAAGATACTAATGAAGCTAGCAATTCACATAGCACACTGCAAAAAATGCTTCTTCTTCTTCTTTAAATCAAGAAGGATTTTCTAGACTAGTAAAACTTATTGTCTTGTTTTCAGACAAAATATGTTAAAATTAAGTGAGTTTTTGCTTGAAACAAGCAAAATTATCTGCCAATGGGGTGAGAAAAATAATCTTTCATCTTGAAATAAGAGTATTTTTCTCACCCCATTGGCAGATTATTTTGCTCGTTTTAAGCAAAAACTCGCTTAATTTTGACTTTTTTTTCTACTTTCTAATTTTTACTTGTCTAGAAAATCCTCCTTGATTTAAGAATTTTTAGATATTTTAGCTGGAAACAAGACAAAAAATCTAAGTAAGAAAAGCATTTTTTTGCAGTGCAACAGAGGCTGAACCAACGGTCACAGGCACAGAAGTTACACATTCCTACAAAATTACTTTTATTTTTATTTATTAATTTCACATGACAAGGATATATTCTGCTTTTATGCTCACATACATTGAACCATCAATGTCCACATTCATAATTTGGAGCTTTGAACTACATGTGACAGGATAGAGTACTTACTCACCCCTTGTGCAAATACTTCAATAGCAAAGTTGTCTATTTCATTAAGGTCATTGAGCTGGCCAGCGACCATGATCTCAGAGCCATTGTATAGCTGTTTAAAATGGCTTCTTGTCAGTGAGTTAACCGTGTTGTCCGGATAGTGGAAATGCACGTCTGAGAGTAGAGGACTTGACACTTCCTCATAAAATCCCTTGGGAACAAATCATAAGCAAACCATTAGCAGTATTTTCCTGAAAGTCAGCTTTGCTAATAAGGCCAACATCTTACCATTTTGTAACCAGAGCTGGTTACGGATGCACCTTTTCCAATTCAATTCCAAGTCACAAGGTTTTGATTTGATTTAATCATTTAATTTGGGCGTATTTCTAAGGAAGCTTGTTTCTGCTTTTAATACCTTTAGTTGCCTCAAATTAAAATAAAAAAGGTAATTGCTTGTATTTCACAATTTGCACTGCAAAAAATGCTTTTCTAGCTGAGATTTTTTGTCTTGTTTCTAGACAAAATATCTAAAAATTCTTAAATCAAGAAGGATTTTCTAGACAAGTAAAAATTATTGTCTTGTTTTAAAAAAAAAAAAAGAAGTCAAAATTAAGTGAGGTTTTGCTTGAAACAATCAAAATAATCTGCCAATGGGGTGAGAAAAATAATCTAGTTCTCATCTTGAAATAAGATTATTTTGCTTACCCCATTGGCAGATTATTTTGATTGTTTCAAGCAAAAACTCACTTAATTTGAACTTCTTTTTTCTGAAAACAAGACATGAACATGTACTTGTCTAGAAAATAATTCTTGATTTAAGAATTTTTAGATATTTGGGCTGGAAACAAGACAAAAAATCTCAGCTAGAAAAGCATTTTTTGCAGTGTGGTCTTTTTTTCTCGCGGTTGTAAGGAAAAAAGGCAGAACTGCATGATTTTAACGTGCAGTATATAACAAAATAAACACATAGCTATTTTTTAATCTCTAGGCTGAAACAGGCTTCTATATATTTCAGTTTTGTTTTCTGCAATTCTCTGTCGGCTATTCTGTAAATTATTCATAAACTCTGTATTTTTATATTAATTTACATTAATTATAAAATAAAAATAAAAATAAAAACTAAACTAACAACACAGTCCAAACTATACAGTTCAGAGGCCATATGTTTAGCAGATACATTAACCAACATCTCTTAAATGTAAAAACTGACATATGTACATTTTAATATACAATGAATAATAATTACTATAGCTGCAAGAAGCAATTAAGAAGCCAAGCACTACAGAGACAAAATGAGCAGCTAAGCGTGGCATGGAGCATCAGAATTTTCCTTCTAGACCTTACTGTTCAAAAGTTATTGGCATAAAGTTATTAGCATAAAACAACTGAAATTTTGGACAAGTGGTGGTGCTAGAGTTGAGTTTGAGTTAGAGACTCCAAACTTGCTATGCACTGTAAAAAATGACCGTGAATTTAACAGTAAAAAACTGTAAAAATGATACAGTTCAAAACTGTTAAATGGTTAAAAGACTGTAAAATGTACAGTGAATAACCGTAAATTGACATTCCCAGAATTCCCTGCGTTACATTTTTCAAAATTGGATGTGTTTTTGTTGAAATAACTCTTTCTTCTTAGTTTTTTTCTTAGCAGTTTTGTACATTAGGGTTGTATGTTACACCTAATGTTGTTAAATGAATGTTTATTGCATTATTTCGGTTTCATTTGTGTTATCGTGGTGGTGTTTAGCGTTTGTGTGAATGACACTGTGCACCTTCTATAAAAGCTGCTTGTGATGGGCTTTAGTTTATCATGTGACCACCTGCTTTTGGTGTTTATCAGTGTATTACAAAGGTATAAAACAGATTTCAGTTCTTCAATAGGTTGGTACATTACAGCTATATCAGTTAATGAAATTATGATATTTACTTGTAAATTTAACTTTAATTTTAACTTTAAATTTAACTTTAAATTTAAATTTAATTAAACCGTAAACTGTAAAACGTTGCTACCGTATTTTTTACGGTATAATTCTGGCAACCACAGCCGCTGGTTTTCTACCGTAAATTTCACTGATTTTTTTTTTACAGTGTGGTTAATGTTGTGACTGTCCTCTATCATTGTGCCAAATGTTGCAACTTTCCCGCAAGTGGTTCTATGGGCTGCCATAGACTTCCAGAGCGGGAGAAAAAAAGCGGTAATGGATACAACAGGTGGATAAAGCGCACCTGCGGTGCTTGGCCCCTAATAATTGCCGTGGTAATATATGAACATATTTTGTATCATGATCGTGTTGAATGATGATAGCGATTAATTAAAAAATAACTACGTCGCTCATTTTAAAATAATCAGTATTTTGAGCTAGTTTCGTTACCTTTAGCTGAAGTGGAGCATCTGAGTCCTCGTAAATCCTGCGAACCAGGCCATTGTTCTGCTTGCTCAAAGTATCCAAAAATCCATAGTTGGCATCCTTACCGAAGGCCAAACTGAACAGTGTGATATTGCCATCATTGGCTTCACGAATGCTCTCTTGGATCTGAGGAAGTGTTCTTGGATCTAAAAATGAGTAAGATTTTACGATTCCTTAACAGACAACAACAGGAAGAACCACAGCCACGAATAACTGATTGATTAATCTAATCTGCTCTTGAGGGAAACTTTTTTGAGTTCTCGCTGGTGTTCTCTGAATAAGATAATGAAAACGACACTACAGCTGTTTACTGTAGGTTTCTTTGAGGATACTTCTAGGCAATGTTGTTCCTCAAGGAAAATCCAACCCAGTCTCATAAAAATATGTACCTCTGGGTACTTTTTAGCAGCGTCATTTTTACATCCCTTACTGCACGTTTCACAACGTTAAAAAAATGTCCACTGAGGACTATTAGTGCTTGTTTCAAGCAAAAACTCACTTAATTTTGACATATTTTGTCTGAAAACAAGACAATAAGTTTTACTTGTCTAGAAAATCCTCCTTGATTTAAGACTTTTTAGATATTTTGGCTGGAAACAAGACACAAAATCTAAGTAAGAAAAGCATTTTTTGCAGTGAATAGACTGCGCCATAGACCAACTCAAACCTGGTCTAAAGTCTAAAGTCAATGGTGCAATATTTATTTATTTTTTTGTTATTTAAAGAGCGCATTGGTAGATCATGCGCCTCTGGGCAGCTCCACAACGCGCGTTCACTTTGCTTATTACACACAGGGATCATCACACAAACATGCCAAATATTAAAAACACAAGGATTACAGTGTAAAACAATATTATTGTGTAGGCTACATAAATATAAAATTGTAATGATGGATAGCCACTGCGTGTAGCAGAATTAGGCGACCTATTTGCAGTTCAGCCTATTAGTGCTTATAATGATGAATGAAATTGGCTAATTAATTGAACAATCGTGCCAATACACACACATATATATGAACTGACTCCTTGCACGGAGATATTTGAAAGCCTGCATCCAACGCAGACGAATGAAATATTGACTGGCCACTTAACAGGTCATTTCAGCAAAACATCACTCGTTGAACTCCTCAGTTTAATCAGTGTATTTTATAATGTTACGTATTTTCGAATTGTTCAGCCCAGTGGTGTAGTGGTGCCTGAAGAAGTGGGTATACGCTTCCTCCTCCTCCTCCAAAAAAAAAAAAAAAAAAAAATTGAACTTATTCGTTTACTGGATCCTTTGACACAGGCATTGTGCACATGATCACGAGCAAATTTAATATTGAGAACGAAAAAACGAAAAACATTCATTTGTTCTGATCTAGCATTAGATAGTGCCAAGCAAATCATTTAGCTCAAAAAATCTATTAAGCTAATAATTCAGTGTTTCCATACCTATTTTTATGCACATTATGGAATATTGCATAAAAAATGCAAGATGAGCATAAATTCTAAAAATGCGGGTAAAAAAATGTATGCACTTAACTAGTTTAAATTCTTATCCAGTAGGAAAACGTGCGCATAAACTACAATGGGAACACTGTGACTGCGATGGGACAGCATAACTGGACTACCTAACGAACCGATCTCTTTGCACTGCATCTGCAATGCTAGTTTTGTCATTCTAAAATGCTTGAGCAAACTCTTGTCGAAGTGTTTCTTTATAGCTCCCAGATCTGCGTTGTCAAACAGCAGACTCTGAAAATAAGAAAACATGACCGCGTTTCATCTGCGCGCTCTGAACCTTTTACAGCTCCGAATAATGTCTTATTCTTATCTATATGACTAAAAATGACATAGTATTTTAAGTAGTTTCTGTTACTATAAGGAAAAAAAAAATTCTAAGCGATCTTGGGAAGTATTCGTGCCGAATGAGAGATGTATCAGTGCGTTTCAGTTTCTCTTTAAATTCGTTTTGGTTTGACTTTTGTATGTTGTTTATAACGAATGCAATTACAATTTGGGTTTTATTTTGTAATTTGTCCGTTTTTTCTTTGACATTATAATTTGCGTTTTATTTTATATTTTTTTCTGTTTTTTTAAATAAATTAGTTTTGGTTAGACTAATGTTGTTTATAAGGAATGCCATTATAATTTGTGTTTTATTTTTATAATTTGTCTGTTTCTTAAATTTGTTTTGGTTAGACTTATATTGTTTATAACGAACGGCATTATAAATTGTAGTTTATAAAAAACACCCCTTACTTATTAAGAGAATAGGGACAACCCATTTCGACTATCACGGACCGTTTTCCCGTCGTTAAATTAGCAAAAGTGGATCTGCGCTTTACACTTTGCGTTTAGATCCTTAAAATAGGGCCCATTGTCTATGAACACCCATAGATATGAAGCTAGATATGTCATGCTAACATTCAAAAGCATCCGTTTTCAAATCTCCCAACATATTAATATTGTTTTTAAGTCATAATATAATATTCTTCAAGTATTTGTGTGAAAATTATGCTTTATCAAACTCATACTTTGTGTGAAAAGGAATAAAAGGTGTCAGAGTTTTACTGCCTCTAGTGTTAATTTTTTTGGAAACTGCAGTGATATGTACTTATTGGTACACATTTCGTGTCTTGTGAAAAAGAGCCCCCAGGTACGTTTTTGTCATGAGACCAGGTAGGGAAAATCATGAAAAGTTTTTGGAAGATGTTGGCATGTGTAAATACATACATGTGTTTGGTTCCCCATCAGTCAGCAAAATGATCATCAGCACCATGTTCTTTGGGGCTGTGCCGTTACGCTGCTCCTCATACAGCATCTCAACGCCATGTATGACAGCATTATGCAGTTCAGTACCTGAAACAAAAACAGTGATTTGGAGTTGATTATTTATAATTAAAAAAAGTTATTTTTTTATAACTTTGAATTCCAGATTTTTGCACACTGGAAAATGATAAACAGGCTTCATCTGCTTAATGCAAACTACACTGAGTGACTTTTGCTGTGCTCATTGCGTAGGCAGCTTTAGAGAGATTTTAACCTTCAGTGAGCTCCATCTTAGTCACTGTGCATTGTACATGTTTCCGTGTGGATTACATACACTGTCGTTCAAAAGTTTGGGGTCAGTAAATTTTTATTCTTTCTTTTTTTTTTTTTAAATTAATACTTTTATTCACCAAGGATATGTTAAATTAATAAAAAAAAAAAAAAAAATGATAGCATAGATTTACATTGTTGTATTTTGAATAAATGCTTTTTTAACTTGTTATTCTTCAAACAATCCTGAAAAAAAGAATCACAGGTTCCAAAAAACACTGATAACTCTAATAATAAATCAGCATATTAGAATGATTTCTGAAGGATCATGTGACGCTTAAGACTGGAGTAATGGCTGATGAAAATTCAGCTTTGCATCAAAGGAATAAATTATATTTTGAAGTATATTGAAGTAAAAAACATTATTTTATATTGTAATAACATTTTGCAATATTACTGTTTTTTTCTGTATTTTTGATCAAATAAATGCTGCCTTGATGAGACTTCTTTAAAAACCATTAAAAATCGTACTGATCCCAAACTTTTGAACGGCAGTGTACAATTAATCATTTATAATTTGTTCAGTAAAAACTTGAATGCCTTGTATTTCATATTCATACTTACTCCCAAGAACTTCAATTGTTTTGACATATTCTTGGGCCGCTTTCACATTTTCCTCTGTGGCTTTGGTTAAATGTGGTCGCCATACAACGAAGGAGGATGAAAATACGATGATGGCAAAGTAGTCCTCCTCAGGGAGTTCACCCAAAATGGTCACCAGAGCCTCTTTAGTCTCATTTCGACCACAAACACAGACAAAACCACACTACTTACAATCTGAAACTGAAAACCGTCACTCCTCATCAAACAGACGTCAAAACTCACCTGTGCCATTTTAGTCCCCACCATAGAGTAGCTGTTGTCTATCACAAAAACAACCATCTTTGGTACTCGTGGAAGACTAGCTGGTGCAAAAAAATGCACAAAGTATCCGTTCACAATCTGCAGATGATAAACAAATTAGTGTTTGGCCATTTTTTATTTATTGGAAAATCAAAAGAGTGGAGGAAATGGAAGGTGATGGACTAAGCTTTAGCATACCACCGTTTGTCCATTTTACATTTCTTTATCTTCATGATATCTGACCTGAATATCACCGATGTCATGAGCACGCTTGACGTCATACTTAATGAAGAAATCTCCATCAATTAATGTCCCGTCACACTCAGAGCATGTCCTCTGTTGATCCAGTGTTGGAGAGAAGGACACATGGGCCTGAACAAAGCATACAATTCTTAGCATTAATATTACTGGTATTATATAGTATACTAATACTAGTATAAAGTTGTATCCATCCATGCAAAGATATAGTCACCTTCTTGTCAGTGACAGTTTTCTCCACTAGAGGGAGCAGCTCATTGGTGATGAATGTACCATAGGCATCCAGAAATGCAATTCCCTGAGGTTCATAGATATCTGCTACAATCTGTGGGTGTGGAACACGAGAGATTATGATTATTTTATATGAAAGCTTGCTAGTAATTTATTGACAATGTAGTTGAGCTTAGTCCTTCAGCAGATTTGGAGAAATGTGTCATTCCATCACTTGCTCACCAAAGGATCTTCTGCGTTGAATGGGTGCAAACGACTGATAAAAACATCACAATAATCCACAAGTAATCCACACCACTACAGTCCGTCAATTATCTCTTTCCCGCCAAAGTTTTTTTTTTTTTTTTTAAGAAATAATTACAAGCCACCATAGTTAATTTTCACAAAATATATATATTATTTTGTATGAATATCTGAACAATATGTCAAAAGAAAGAACATAATCTCTGCTTTTGATCAAACAAACTAAAACTAAAAAAAGTTTTTCCATGCGTTCTTTTTTTTATTTAAAAAAAAAAAGCAACATTTTAAACAAAAAGCTGAGATAATTGTATTTCTTACAGACTACATTTGGATCCGGACTGAGAACGGTGATCTATGGAGTTGATTGCCTCCATTAAGTACAAAAGTACAAATACTTCGTTACCTTACATAAGTAGAAGTTTTGGGTATCTATACTTTACTGGAGTAATTATTTTTCAGCCGACTTTTTACTTCTACTCCTTACATTTTCGTGCAATCATCTGTACTTTCTACTCCTTACATTTTAAAAATAGCCTCGCTACTCCTATTTCATTTCAGGTATCGATCAGGAAGATATCAGGATTATAAGTTATTTTTGATTTTTATATTTTTTTTGATTAATCATTTGACATTTTGACAGCACTAATGTTTATTGTATATAGGCAATCATACAAGGGTAATTGTTACTAAGCCTGCCCTGAGTTCACCGATTCCTGCAGCTAAACTTGGATGTACATTTACACTGCAAAAAATGCTTTTCTAGCTAAGACTTTTTGTCTTGTTTCTAGACAAAATATCTAAGAATTCTTAAATCAAGAAGGATTTTCTAGACAATTAAAAATTATTGTCTTGTTTTCAGAAAAAAGAAGTTCAAATTAAGTGAGTTTTTGCTTGAAACAATGCTTAATGGCATTTTTTTCTTACGTTACTTTTACTTTTATACTTTAAGTAGTTTTGAAACCAGTACTTTTACACTTTTACTTGAGTAAAAAGATTGAGCTGATACTTCAACTTCTACAGAAGTCTTTTTAAACCCTAGTATCTATACTTCTACCTGAGTAATGAATGTGAATACTTTTGACACCAGTGCCATCAACACATCCGAAGCTTGAACAGTTCTAAACCGCTTGCTGCATCGACATTTAAATCGGTAACATTAGGCAGTTTTGCTTTTATATGCTGCTTAAAACTAAATTCTGTCAGCGTGTTAAAAGTGTTTTCTAGTAAACAAATCCATCAAGACGTTTTTAACTGCAAGTCAGCCACATGCACACATAGACATCAAAGAGGGCTTGAGCACCTGCCTTTTTTCTTCCTCGAGAGAAAGGTGGGGTTGGGAAATATTAAAATGAAACATGCAAAGATAGTTCATTTGAGATCACATTTTTCATGTTTGTTGTCTGAATGACTACTTTGCGGTTTAAAACTCCTCATATGAGGGTCTACATAACAAAGTCTGACCAGTTTGCAAGAATGATCACTGGGACGCTAGCAGAGTGAACGAGGCTTGAGAGAGTAGTGATTGAGGGCCCGTGTTGCCAGATCCAGCTATTGTAAACATTTTTGGATTTGTTTAGAAAGTTAATAAAGTGGGAAGTTGCAGTTTTGGGATAGCGATGTATTTGTTTTATACTATTTGCAGAAGATTTGAACTAATTTCGCTTTATGTTTGTCGGTTTTTATTTGTTTTCATAGAATATCTGGCAACTCTGCACTTAAACTGACAGTATACAAAAAACCTATGGACGGGTTAATACTAACAGGATACCACATTCGGAAAGGCAAACGCAAAAAAACATCATGTTATGAAATGTTATTAACGCTATCAAAAACAGTGTACATCATGCGTTGTATTTGTAGGGGTTAATAAAGCACAATCCTTAACCTCACACTTTACTAATTTTCAAACCCTAACGTTAGCTATGGCCATGCTTGCTAACATCCATGACTCATGAGCTACCATATAAATAACTTACCTAAAGTTTAGCTAAGGCAATATATCATGGGCATACAGGCTAACTTAATGGAAAAACGACATCTGAAACAGTAAAATTAATAACGTCAGCAGAATCGCTGCATCTAAATATATACTTGAAACTAGCATAGCAAACATGCACATTGTAGTTTAGTTTTCTTTGTTGTTGCCTGTTCTTGTGATAAAATTAGTGAATGCTAAAGAAGATGGTCCCTATGCGAACTGATTATTGAAACAATTGGGTGAGTGCCATGGAATGAAAATAAACTGGTAAGTAAGTCGGGTTGTGTTAATATATTATATTTAGTTTCGAAAAAAACAAAACAAAACAAAAAACGAGTGCCCTTTTTCCACTTGAGCCTCTGCCCCTCAAAATGTCTGTGCATGTCCCTGCTGCAAATCATTGCTTTCAGCTAGAATACAGTAGGTATGAAAAGTATTCAGACCCCCTTAAATTTTTCACTCTTTGTTATATTGCAGCCATTTGCTAAAATCATTTAAGTTCATTTTTTCCCTCATTAATGTACACACAGCACCCCATACTGACAGAAAAATACAGAATTGTTGACATTTTTGCAGATTTATTAAAAAAGAAAAACTGAAATATCACATGGTATAGTATTCAGACCCTTTGCTCAGTATTTAGTAGAAGCACCCTTTTGATCTAATACAGCCATGAGTGTTTTTGGGAAAGATGCAACAAGTTTTTCACACCTGGATTTGGGGATCCTTTCCTTGCAGATCCTCTCCAGTTCTGTCAGTTTGGATAGTAAACGTTGGTGGACAGCCATTTTCAGGTCTCTCCAGAGATGCTCAACTGGATTTAAGGGCCATTCAAGAACAGTCACGGAGTTGTTGTGAAGCCACTCCTTCGTTATTTTAGCTGTGTGCTTAGGGTCATTGTCTTGTTGGAAGGTGAACCTTTGGCCCAGTCTGAGGTCCTGAGCGCTCTGGAGAAGGTTTTCGTCCAGGATATCCCTGTACTTGGCCGCATTCATCTTTCCCTCGATTGCAACCAGTCGTCCTGAAAAACACCCCCACAGCATGATGCTGCCACCACCATGCTGCACTGTTGGGACTGTATTGGACAGGTGATGAGCAGTGCCTGGTTTTCTCCACACATACCGCTTAGAATTAAGGCCAAAAAGCTCTATCTTGGTCTCATCAGACCAGAGAATTTTATTTCTCATCATCTTGGAGTCTTTCATGTGGGTTTTTAATGTGTCTTGCACTGAGGAGAGGCTTCCGTCGGGCCACTCTGCCATAAAGCCCCGACTGGTGGAGGGCTGCAGTGATGGTTGACTTTCTACAACTTTCTCCCATCTCCCGACTGCATCTCTGGAGCTCAGCCACAGTGATCTTTGGGTTCTTCTTTACCTCTCTCACCAAGGCTCTTCTCCCGATAGCTCAGTTTGGCCGGACGGCCAGCTCTAGGAGGGGTTCTGATCGTCCCAAACGTCTTCCATTTAAGGATTATGGAGGCCACTGTGCTCTTAGGAACCTTAAGTGCAGCAGATTTTTTTTGTAACCTTGGCCAGATCTGTGCCTTGCCACAATTCTGTCTCTGAGCTCTTCAGGCAGTTCCTTTGACCTCATGATTCTCATTTGCTCTGATATGCACTGTGAGCTGTAAGGTCTTATATAGACAGGTGTGTGGCTTTCCTAATCAAGTCCAATCAGTATAATCACACACAGCTGGACTCAAATGAAGGTGTAGAACCATCTCAAGGATGATCAGAAGAAATGGACAGCATTTGAGTTAAATATATGAGTGTCACAGCAAAGGGTCTGAATACTTAGGACCATGTGATATTTCAGTTTTTCTTTTTTAATAAATCTGCAAAAATGTCAATAGTTCTGTGTTTTTCTGGCAATATGGGGTGCTGTGTGTACATTAATGAGGAAAAAAAATATAGGCTGCAATATAACAAAGAGTGAAAAATTTAAGGGGGTCTGAATACTTTCCGTACCCACTGTATGTATCTTCTACACATAATATTGCTCTCTCAAGTGAATCTGCTGGAATGACACATTTGTTAAAATCTGTTCCGCTGAAGAAACAAACTCATCTACATTTTTGATGGCCTGAGTACATTACCAGCAAGTTTTTCTTTTGTGGGTGAACTAAAGATTTTAATTTTAAAATCAATGTAAAATGTTTTCAAGTGAGCCATAATGAACCTCAAAGTGCTGGACCAGCTGTTTGGGTTTGACTCTGATCATGAGCTCATATTTGCCAAAATGTCGCTGAAGAAGTTCCTCATGGGTCAGAATAAATATGACACTGCTCTCTCCTGCGACGTTCACAGAAACTGAAAACTTTTCCATTTTTCTACCTGAAGCCCTGGAACGGCAGAACACCAGTCAGTTAGCATTACGTTAACAACAAACAGTTTAAAGTTCACGTTATTGTCCTCTTTTCTCACTTGACTAAACCAGCAGTCTGGCCAGATGACACGGCCTTCAGATACTGCTGCTTGGCCTGCTCTTTTTCCTTCACCACACCTGTGTATGTCTTGCCATCAATCTCCCTGCAAATCCAAAAATGATGTCACAACATGCAGAAATAATTTCTGAAGCTGAGTCAGATGGGAAAGGACTGACATGCTGAAGTTGGTGATGAAGGAGGTCTTGGGTAACTCCACCTCAAAGGACACTTCCTGCGAGATGTTGGCCTTATTGCGAACTTTAGTGGTCATGACAGTGTGGGCGAAGCGTGACGTCACCTTGCAGTCCACCTTGATGCTCTGCACCTCTATCTGAAAGACAGAAGGAATAAAAACACACACACAGAGGCAAATAAAGCGTTTCAGACCTATCACTTATCTCTCATTTGGTCTGGTAAAAACAAACATCCAAAACTTGGAAAGTTTGGAAAGAATGATGCAACCGTGATTGCTTTTATTGACCTGGACGGCCGTTGTTTCAGAACAGAGGTTGAGCTTGTTAAGATCAGCTTCACTAGAAAACAGTGGCATGCGAAAGTTTGCACTGCAAAAAATGCTTTTCTTACTTAGATTTTTTGTCTTGTTTCCAGCTAAAATATCTAAAAATTCTTAAATCGAGAAGGATTTTCTAGACAAGTAAAACTTATTGTCTTGTTTTCAGACAAAATGTCAAAATTAAGTGAGTTTTTGCTTGAAACAAGCAAAATTATCTGCCAATGGGGTGAGAAAAATATTCTATCTTTCATCTTGAAATAAGATTATTTTTCTCACCCCATTGGCAGATTATTTTGCTCGTTTTAAGCAAAAACTCGCTTAATTTTGACTTTTTTTTCTGAAAACAAGACAATAATTTTTACTTGTCTAGAAAATCCTCCTTGATTTAAGAATTTTTAGATATTTTAGCTGGAAACAAGACAAAAAATCTAAGTAAGAAAAGCATTTTTTGCAGTGTGGGAACCCCTTGCAGAATCTGTGAAAATGTGAATTATTTGTGATTATACAAATTGAGGGACTCAAACAGAACTAATAAAAATGGCTCAAACATTCACTGATGCTCCAGAAGGAAACATGATGCATTACGAGATTTGAATTTGAAGATCAAGGTAAACTGTACTTCATTTATCTTCCGGGAAACATGCAAGTATCTTCTGTTGCTTCCAAAGGGCAGTACTAAATGGAAATATATATATATATATATATTTCAACAAAATCTTCATCTTTTTCTTTTCCAGCTCTTAATGCATTGTGTTTCCTTCTGGACCATCAGTAAATGTTTGAACCTTTTTTTTAATAGTTATGTTTGAGTCGCTCAGTTGTCCACACTGCAAAAAATGCTTTTCTTACTTAGATTTTTTGTCTTGTTTCCAGCCAAAATATCTAAAAAATCTTAAATCAAGGAGGATTTTCTAGACAAGTAAAAATTATTGTCTTGTTTCCAGAAAAAAAAGCCAAAATTAAGTGAGTTTTTGCTTAAAACGAGCAAAATAATCTGCCAATGGGGTGAGAAAAATACTCTTATTTCAAGATGAAAGATAGATTATTTTTCTTACCCCATTGGCAGATAATTTTGCTTGTTTCAAGCAAAAACTCACTTAATTTTGACATATTTTGTCTGAAAACAAGACAATAAGTTTTACTTGTCTAGAAAATTCTTCTTGATTTAAGAATTTGTAGATATTTTAGCTGGAAACAAGACAAAAATCTAAGTAAGAAAAGCATTTTTTTGCAGTGCATCTGCGTGAAAAGATGGATTTCAAAATCATACAGTCATTGATGGAAAGAGTTCAAATATGCATATGCTAGAAAATTGCACGACCTGGATGATTTTTCTGAAGAACAGTGCACAGTTGAACAGTTCAAAACAAAGAAGGGACTCGTGAACAACCATCACAAAATATATATATATATATATATATATATAAAACTGTCATAGATCATCCAGGTAACCAAGAGTTAAGAACCAGGGGGGTTATTTTATTTAGTTTTTGTCTTGTGGACTATATGTAAACATCTTTTATGTAAAATATCTTACTCAGGACAGTACTAAATAAAAAAAAATGGCATGCATTTTGTATGCTCTCTCTTATTTTGTTAAAATTATTCACATTTTCACAGATTCTGCAGTGGTTTCCCAAACTTTCACATGCCACTGTGTGCATTGTAAATGAACTCAAAGAATATAATAATATGACTTAAATTTCATGCATATTGTTTAAATTAATAATAAAACAGCTTAATAAAACATAATAGCTCAATAACCCTCTATATTCGTTTCAAATGAACTTTCAATCACAAAGTCTTGATAAACAAACTTGTGTGAGATATAACAAAGAGTTCCCACCTCAGCCCAGCTCACACTTCGCTTCTGTGAGGAGACAGTTAGAAAATGCATTTTAGATGAAAGAGATTTTTATACTAAAGCTAACACAAAAAAATAGCCTATTGCATGTATCATGTATTATTTTCTAATTCTTGAAATATAATTTCAGTACTGTACATCAGTGGTTCTCAAGAGTCTCCATTTTGGAGATATTTCCACTGGCATTTCTGTTGTAGTTATGATGGAACTTTTTTTTTAATTAACAGAAAATACAGGCCCCCTGATTGAGAACCACTGTTTTTCTATTAGCATATCAGACTTTTAGCAACATTTTTGTAATACCTTTATAAGTCTGGTAGCGCTGGTTTCGCTGACCTGGAGGAACATAAGAGGACACATAACTGTACACAAACACATGCACAGATACACCTACACTTTTAAAAATAAAGGTGCTTTAAAAGGTTCTTCACAGCGATGCCACAGAGGAACCATTTTTGGTTCCACAAAGAACCATTCTTTACAGAACCATCTCTTTCATACCTTTTTCTAATCCAAATACCCTTATTTTGACACAAAGAACCTTTTGTGAAACAGAAAGGTTCTTCAGATGTTAAAGGTTCTTAATGGAACCATTTAGATTAAAAAGGTGCTTCTATGGCATTGGTGAAGCACCTTTAAAAGTGTAAAGTGGTGCTTTTGGCCTCTGACTAAAAAGTAATTTTTATTTTATTTTTATGTATATTTTAGTTTTTTATGCCTGTGGCATAAAGTCTCCAAAATAAATTACGTAAAAAATAACCAAACAAATTTCAGCAGGATTGCAAAATTAATATTAGTTTTTTTTACAACAGTTCAAACAAACAATAGGTTTATTATAGGTGTATAATATTAACTGACCATTTTTAGATGCAACATTGTACATTTGGACTGTTTTTGCTCTATCTTGCTCTAGGTATCTCCCAGAAACAGATAGTTCTTGATTAAATCAGCTTTTGGTGAGTCAATGATTCAGTGACCTGTGATTCAGTTTCCTATATTATATCATTTAATTTTCCCCAACATTTCATGTCTATATTCAAAATGTTACATTTAAAATATTATTCTCATAACATAATTTATGCCAGTGGATCTCAAACTTTTACCTTAGAAAATATTAGGCTCTCAAAGTACCACCATAATGATGACCAGCATTAAAATGCAGCAAGGCCTAACTATTCAGCTACAGCTCTGCACAGTTCAAAAGCGAAGCGGTTTTATTATTTTATAACTGCATGGTGCTTACAAACAGGAAAATAAATAACTAAAATAATGATTAAATTAAAATGTGTTGTACCTAAATGTTAAATAAAAGCTGTAGTAGACATGTAAGTGTAAAAATATATCATAAAAAAATAAATAAAAACTGTACTCAAATAAGGATTCAATTTAATTGTATTGTGTTTTAACATTGCTTTATGTTTAATTTAGTAAGTGCCACTAGTGGTATTCGTACCACGCTTTGAGAACCATGGTTTGTCCTTATTTTCTTACTTAGATTTTTTGTCTTGTTTCCAGCCAAAATATCTAAAAATTCTTAAATCAAGAAGGATTTTCTAGACAAGTAAAACTTATTGTCTTGTTTTCAGACAAAATATGTCAAAATTAAGTGAGTTTTTGCTTGAAACAAGCAAAATTATCTGCCAATGGGGTAAGAAAAATAATCTATCTTTCATCTTGAAATAAGATTATTTTTCTCACCCCATTAGCAGATTAATTTGCTCATTTTAAGCAAAAACTCACTTAATTTTGACTTTTTTTTTCTGAAAACAATAAGTTTTACTTGTCTAGAAAATCCTCCTTGATTTAAGATTTTTTAGATATTTTGGCTGGAAACAAGACAAAAAATCTAAGTAAGAAAAGCATTTTTTTCAGTGTGTAATTGCAGTATAAAAAGTTTATGCTAAATCTTTCCGTTTAATGGTACAACAGCCTTACAGTGTACAGTGCTAATTCTTGTAATTAATTAAATGATTAACACTATATAACTTTGTTTAAAATGATGAAAGGAGTGCCTTTTTTTTACTTGAACACCATGTGATTATTTTCCCATTTTTGATACTTAATTGACATTGAAGACAAACTGTAACTCAGAATGTTACTGATGGTAATAAGGCATTTCATTAGTACTGCAAAACATTAGTGAATGACACCAAAACCAGACCTACCCATTGCTCACTTCCCTTTGAGACGAACAGCGTCTCTAAAGACCCTGAAGAAACAAATACGCACACAAACACGCAGAATATCCACCCTGCAGACATGGTGAACGTCTATCGCACTGAGGACTCGTAGACACTCTAAACCTGTGCACACTTTGAACCAGAATAAATACTTGTTTGAGTGGGAGTGAGGATTTGTGATCTTTGTTCCTAAATTCAAGTGCAGTGCTGCACTCACCATTGTATTTTTGTGTAGGTGTTGTTCTTGCTCAAGCGCTTTTTCTTTTGGATGGAAAGTTGGAGGATGGAAACACGAGGCATGTGTGGACAGGCAGTTTATTTAGTAGTCAATGAATGCCAATGTATATATGTAAACAAACTACTATCATTTACAGCTTTGTAAACCAGGGGGGTGTTCCATAAAACAAGTTTACCAAATAAGCCTGGCTTATTTCAGTTAGTCTGACTTATTTTGAGCCAAATCAAGTGACAATAAGTCAGACTAACTAAAATAAGCCTGGCTTATTTGGTAAACTTCACTGCAAAAAATGCTTTTCTTACTTAGATTTTTCGTCTTGTTTCCAGCCAAAATATCTAAAAAATCTTAAATCAAGGAGGATTTTCTAGACAAGTAAAAATTATTTCAATTTTTTTTCATTTCTTGTTTTCAGGAAAAAAAAGTCAAAATTAAGTGAGTTTTTGCTTAAAACGAGCAAAATAATCTGCCAATGGGGTGAGAAAAATACTCTTATTTCAAGATGAAAGATAGATTATTTTTCTCACCCCAGTGGCAGATTATTTTGCTTGTTTCAAGCAAAAACTCACTTAATTTGAACTTCTTTTTTCTGAAAACAAGATATTAATGTACTTGTCTATAAAATAATTCTTGATTTAAGAATTTTTCGATATTTCGGCTGGAAACAAGACAAAAAATTTAAGATAGAAAAGCATTTTTTTGCAGTGCAGATTTCGCATTATATCCAAATGAAACCATCACATCTTATATGCTTAAGACTACTTGAAATCAACATGTACTTCGTTGAAGTCTAAAGGTTGCTTGAGCAACAGACGTTGTCTATATTGTTTGGAAGAGACCAGAGATGATGTAGTCTGTGTGAACTCCGTCGAGGAGCCCGGTGCCGTTATTGTGAATGAACCAGCAGGGCACGTTTTCTCCGTTCCTCACGTCCTGTCTGAAATCTCTCTTCCAGCCCCTGCAGTCGAATGAAAATCGGAATGAATTTTCTGTCTCTCTTCAGGTGAGAATTCAGCAATGCATTATGTTTGTTTTTATTCACCTGGTAACTGTGAGCTTGTGTCCTTTCACAAACATGTTTGCATCTTCTTTATCAGGGTCCTTTCCTGGAAACAAGTCACTGACCTCGAAGTTCACGCCATGGTAGAACTGACCTGCAGTGAAATATCAAAAAAAAAAAGCTGTTGTTGAAGGGATAGTTCATGCAAAAGAGAACATTTTAGTCACTGAACTGAGGGAAAAAAGTTAACTGAGCACTTGATTGAAGAGGCCAAATGAAAGTTTTGATGGTTTCTCACACTGTCTAGCTAAGATTTTTTCTCGTTTCTAGACAAAATATCTAAAAATTCTTAAATCAAGAAGGATTTTCTAGACAAGTAAAAATTATTCTCTTGTTTTCAGAAAAAAGAAGTCAAAATTAAGTGAGTTTTTGCTTGAAACAAGCTAAATAATCTGCCAATGGGGTAAGAAAAATAATCTTATTTCAAGCAGAAGACTAGATTATTTTGCTTACCCCATTGGCAGATTATTTTGATTGTTTCAAGCAAAAATTCACTTAATTTGAACTTCTTTTTTCTGAAAACTAGACATTAACGTGTACTTGTCTAGAAAAGAATTCTTGATTTAATAATTTTTTGATATTTCGGCTGGAAACAAGACAAAAAAATCTAAGCTCGAAAAGCGTTTTATGCACAAGTTTATGCACTTATGCTTTAGACATAGAAAATGTCCATGTTTTACATCATTACTAGGTGCTTTATTATAATTGTGGGATTATAAATTAAATGTCCATTTTGTGAAAAAGAATCAGACTTCCCTGTTTACCTGAGGTTCGGAATAACAAAGAATAAAAAAGTTTCTTGCACATGCTGAACGCTTCACTTCATAAGACCTCAATATATCAACAAGAGCCATGGGTATTCATTTTGTGTTTTTTTTTTACTCTTAAGTAACATTAGTGATTGGCTTTTATGAATGGCCTGAGGGTAAGTAAATTAACAACACATTTTTCATTTTTCTGTTAGGATGAGAGTAAATTAGCTGGATGGTGTAATGTTTCAAGAAGTAGGATTTTTGAAAGTTCTGCATTCTTATACACTATACCAGGGTTCCTCAAATCTTGCTCTGGAGGGCCAATGAGCTTCAGAGTTTAGCTCCAACCCTGATCAAACTCACCCACCTGTGATTTTCTAATGATCCTAAATACACTGATTAGCATGCTCAGGTGTGTTTGATTAGGGTTAGATCTAAACTTTTCAGGAAAGTGGATCTCGTGGGCCAGATTTGAGGATCCCTGCACTATACACTCAGTCCAATATGGGCCATCATGAACATTTCCCTCTACTTGTATCATCTTTTCTGTCACCCAACACTCAGTGTTGAAAAATGCAGATCATTTAATAAATCTTCAATATAAATTATAACCATTTTTATGCTGTATGTAATCACCAACTTCCCAAATTTAAAATTAAAAATTATTTACACAACGTAAAATAGAATTTTAACATTGCTCATTTATTAGTTATTGGCCAATGGTATTGATTACACTGCAAAAAATGCTTTTCTTACTTAGATTTTTTGTCTTGTTTCCAGCCAAAATATCTAAAAAATCTTAAATCAAGGAGGATTTTCTAGACAAGTAAAAATTATTGTCTTGTTTTCAGGAAAAAAAAAGAAGTAAAAATTAAGTGAGTTTTTGCTTAAAACGAGCAAAATAATCTGCCAATGGAGTGAGAATCTTATTTCAAGATGAAAGATAGATTATTTTTCTCACCCCATTGGCAGATAATTTTGCTTGTTTCAAGCAAAAACTCACTTAATTTTGACATATTTTGTCTGAAAACAAGACAATAAGTTTTACTTGTCTAGAAAATCCTTCTTGATTTAAGAATTTTTAGATATTTTAGCTGGAAACAAGACACAAAATCTAAGTAAGAAAAGCATTTTTTTGCAGTGTAAACAAAATGCATGTCAACAAGACTTTATTTTTGGAAAGACAGCTTTACTTGCATTGTTACTTACCAGAGGAAGGCACTTTCAGACTCATGCTGGATCACAAAATAACCATATAAATTCATGCACTAGACCAGGGATCTAAAACCCTGCTCCTGGAGAGCTTTTGACCTGTGGACTTCAGTTCCAAGCCTTCTCCACACCGCCTCTAATTATTAAATAACCCTGAATGTGTTGGTTAGCTGGTTCAGGTGTGTTTAATTAAGGTTGAAGCTGAAATATGCAGGACGCCAAGTCTCCAGGAGCAGGTTTGTAGAGATTATGTAGCGTGCAGAGTATAGTACGTCATTTGGCACACAACTAGCAATTTGTGAAATGTTTGGAACGACAAGCAAACTTGAATGTGGGGATGACCAAAGATGTGTTCATCTATGTACAGTTGTTCTGCTAATATTTAAGAACATCTCATTTTACCGAGCAGGCCGTGGACATTGCTTGAGAAGAGGTGAGTGTCCAGGGTGTAGAACCCGAGGTAGTCTTGATGATACGGGTGCTTCTTCCATATTTTGTGCAAGATAATAAGAAACTTGACCGAGTTCCTTAGGGTCACTGTTAAACTGCGATCTTTGATCACCTGCAGATCCATGCTGGAGAAGGCAAAAGATGGAGAGCTGTGCTTAAAATCTAATTCTTGCAGAAGAATAGTTCATGTCAAAATGAAAATTCTGCTACAGTTTTGTTCCAAACCCATATATTCATTTTAGTTTTCATTTTTCAGGGCACTGTTTAATATACAGTAAATGTATTTCTTTCACTTACTTCAGTCCTTCTAAAGTCTTGTTGTTAGTCCAGGAAAATTCTGCATGTTTTCCGTCTTCAGACACTGAGATCTCCTTTGTGCTCACCATCAATCTGATACCAAACTTCTCAAGAACAATCCCAAAGCGCCCAAAATAGGTGTGCATCTTGCTACCAGGAATGACCTTCTTATCTCCAATGATCTGGCCGTTTACTACAATGCCTGAATATGATTTAGCATGAGAAGAAAGCGAATGAACCCAGTCACAATTACCCACATCTAAATGTTTTTCTTATTTTTTGACAGCGTGAATCACCTGTAAGTGGGTCTCTAACCAGGTTGAAGATGGTACCGGGTTTTTCATCAATGCTGAAGCACAGAGCATCGTTCTGATCTGGCAGCTCAATGATGAAGTGTGGATCTCCATCAACTGCCCAGAGACCAAAAGACAAATACGAGCAAGGTAAGATATTTTTCTTTACTGTAAAAGTTCTCTCTAAAATGTATTCATACTTCACACCACAAAAATAACATCACTTCTCACCAAAATATGAAGAGGATAGTTGTTTGGCTTTTAGTGCTTGTACACGGCAACCAGTGGCAAACAACTGAGGCGGAACGTTGAGGGCTCTTATATCTTCAAGTGTGTCGTTGTGTTCATTCCAGAGATTTTGTAACACCAAGGCAAGGCAAGTTTATTTATATAGCACATTTCATACACAATGGTAATTCAAAGTGCTTTACATAAAAAAATAATAAAATCATAAGAACATAAGATGAGTTAAAATAATCTCAAAAAAGTAATAATCACAACAGTAAAACATTTAAAATGATTAAAAATGATGATGTAAAATTAATTAAAACAGGAATAAAAATGAGACAGTGAGACAGTATTTCTTAATGTTCACAGTGATGTATCAATGAAATTCCTCTTACCTGAATCTGGTATATCCTCTCGCTGCTCTGTGAAGCAAAAGAACACACTGTTAAAGGAGACCTATTATGCCCCTTTCTATAATATATAAGTCTCCGGTGTCCCCAGAATGTGTCTGTGAAGTTTCCACTCAAAATACCCCACAGATCATTTATGATTAAAATACAGCTGTGCCTTTACAGCTTGTAGCTCAGATATTCTTGTTTTAAACTCATATCAGTTTAAACTTCTAATATACAATTTTCTGAGCACATACATCAGAAGCACATGTACAGAAAGCGGCTTTCATGCGGCATGTGAGTACTAAACTCTCTTTCACGTCTTATTGTGCTTAAACTGTGAAATGCACACACATTTATGTAAAAAAGCTAAAACATACGGTCATTTCTGTGAAGTAAATTGCTGGGAAAGAAATCGTATGTTTATATAAGATCTGTGTGGCATACTGTACCATAAATAAAACCATAAATCCACTGCTCTCGTGTCTCCTCTGAGGCTGGGACTCTAAGTAGTGTTCTGTGCTCATCTGTGCAGCCAATGACAGAACAGTTAGCATGCTTTGCTTTAACTTTCGTCATGCTGTTAGTCACATATTTAGGCCATTAGCATTGTAATTATTAATATTAATTTAATTGTAATATTTAAGCACAAAGAGCTCATTTTTTGCTTTTTTTTTTATTGAACTACACATCCATTGTATTGTCAGCTTTGTACTGTTATCCATTGTGTTGTCAAAATACAATAGATGTGCAGCAACTTCTGGGAGCTGTAAATGTTTTCAGTCCACAAGGAAACAAAGGTACAGTAGGTCTGCAAGGTGCAAGGCTGGCACAATGAATAGGTTCTAGGAAGAACTCATTTCTGGATTTGTTAAATGTGGTAAGGTTTGTGGAGGGTACTTCTGGAAATGAGTGTGGTGTCAATTTTTGATTTATCTACCTGTAAACTGCATATAAACTATACCAGTCAAAAGTTTAGAACAACTCCATTTTTTTGAACTAGACTTGCCTAAGACATGAAACACCGTCAGTGGATTACTAGAAAAAGCAATTAGGTTATCTCCAGTTATTTTTGTGATTCATTAAACTGCATAGTTCGAAACCGAGCCTGTGTGCAATGTCATGTGACGGATGCATAAGGGCAAAACATTTTCCTGCGTGGATTTCAATAAGATTCAAGTGTGTTAAACTTTTAACACACTAATAAACCTGCTTAGTTTGGAAGTAACATCTAGTAACTAGTTATTGATAATGGACAAATGGACCTCTGCTGCTCTTTGTAGTTAGTGACCATGCCTTAGGTCGTATCAGGCTAAAATCTTTACATAGGAAAGTAGAAACATTGACGTCATACAGGTTTGAAACAACGTGGGGGCAGTAAATGATGGCAGAATTTACAATTTCTTTAAAGTAAAAGAAAAAAAGCCAAGTTCTGTTATGAAACTCTAGATGGGTTTAATGGGTCATCAATGCAAACTGATGATATTCACAGCATTAAACTACTTGGCACAAGCTGTTTGGTTCATTTTGCATATGCAGTCTATTAGCTTGCTGCTTTATATTTAAATGGCTGGTTAGCATTTACTAGGTCTAAAAAAGAGGTGTGTTCGGGCGCATTGTTGGCGCGTTGCTATTTTGAGGAACTGAATATAGACTGCGCCATAGACCAACTCAAACCTGCTCTAAAGTCTAAAGTCAATGGCGCAATATTTTTTTTGTTATTTAAAGAGCGCATTGGTAGATCATGCGCCTCTGGGCAGCTCCACAAC
The DNA here is from genome assembly GCA_033026305.1 of Cirrhinus molitorella. Classification (NCBI taxonomy): domain Eukaryota; kingdom Metazoa; phylum Chordata; class Actinopteri; order Cypriniformes; family Cyprinidae; genus Cirrhinus; species Cirrhinus molitorella. The sequence continues at coordinate 446,019 of CM065137.1, read as the reverse complement.
GCGCGTTCACTTTGCTTATTACACACAGGGATCATCACACAAACATGCCAAATATTAAAAACTAAAGGATTACAGTGTAAAACAATATTATTGTGTAGGCTACATAAATATAAAAATGTAATGATGGACAGCCACTGCGTGTAGTAGAATTAGGCGACCTATTTGCAGTTCAGCCTATTAGTGCTTATAATGATGAATGAAATTGGCTAATTAATTGAACAATCGTGCCAATACACACACATATATATTAACTGACTCGTCGCATGGAGATATTTGAAAGCCTGCATCCAACGCAGACGAATGAAATATTGACTGGCCACTTAACAGGTCATTTCGGCAAAACATCACACGTTGAACTCCTCAGTTTAATCAGTGTATTTAATAAGTCAGTGTATTTTATAATGTTAGGTATTTTGTTACGCATTGTACAGCCATTCTTCTGATGCCGGACACAATCACTGCTACTTCATCCCATGCCTTCTTGACCTCAGGAAGCTTTGGTGGATTCCTGCTTGTCCCGTAGATGATCTGCTCATGTGCTTTAACTTTGCGCACGAGCAGATCGGTTTCTTCACTTGAGAAGCGTTCAGCTTTTCCACCAACCAACGAGCGCAACTCGCTCTTAAAGGGAATGGGAGATGAGACTCTGATTGGTTTATTGCACGTTACGCCCAAAAAACACCCCTTACTTATTAAGAGAATAGGGACAACCCATTTCGACTATGCGCACTGACCGTTTTCCCGTCGTTAAATTAGGAAAAGTGGATCTGGACACGCGCCTGCGCCGTGCACTTTACACTTTGCGTTTAGATCGTTAAAATACACGGAAACCCTCCTCCTTCCCCAGCTCCAACTGTATAGATCTGCTATGGGTTATTTTGAATGCTATTTGTGCAGCAACACTATATCTTAAATACTCACAGCATCGTATCGCCCTATTATTAACAGTAGCAAGTTTCTGTACATGCTTTGCAATAGAAATGATCTACAACAGCAATAACCAAGAGCAGCAGCAATTCAGCAGTGCAGCAAATCTATTCCGCCAAGACCAAATACATTAACATTGTCATATATCACTACCATGATAAAATCTAAAGAGAGTTGTCAGTATAGAACTACAAGTACCTTCAGTCAGCTTGTCAGCAATGAGTGTTTCATCTTCATCATCTTCTGTCTCTGGTTTGGTGACCACCATGGAGGTAAGCGGCGTGACAAAGTTATACCTTAGAGAAAGGTCTAGAGCTTCAGCTGTGATGTTGTCCTTGTCTTCTGGGGAGCATGTCTCTCTGTTAACAGATGTCATTGGACATTGGCTACGTTTACATGCACCAATTTTCGTCAATCCGAATGAATTGAATCCAATTACAAATCTGTTTACATGTACTCTTAACATTGCACTGCAAAAAATGCTTTTCTTACTTAGATTTTGTGTCTTGTTTCCAGCCAAAATATCTAAAAATTCTTAAGTCAAGGAGGATTTTCTAGACAAGTAAAAATTATTGTCTTGTTTTCAGAAGAAAAAGTCAAAATTAAGTGAGTTTTTGCTTAAAATGAGCAAAATAATCTGCCAATGGGGTGAGAAAAATAATCTTATTTCAAGATGAAAGATAGATTATTTTTCTCATCCCATTGGCAGATAATTTTGCTTGTTTCAAGCAAAAACTCACTGAATTTTGACATGTTTTGTCTGAAAACAAGACAATAAGTTTTACTTGTCTAGAAAATCCTCCTTGATTTAAGAATTTTTAGATATTTTAGCTGGAAACAAGACAAAAAATCTAAGTAAGAAAAGCACTTTTTGCAGTGCATGACAGAGCTCATCATTATTTTTGCCATGTTGGTAATGCGTGTCAACATTGCACTGCGCATGTGCCCCAGAGACTTCTGAATATGATTGAGAAAGTAGTCGGATTCAAGCGTTTACATGGTCATTTTTTGCTGTTGGATCAGATTAGAAAAGGAATAAACCACCCTTTTCAATTTCATTCCGATCGAGCTCAGTCGGATCGATTAAGGTGTTTACATGAACGTTTTTCAATCCGATTGAGCTGTCAATCCGATTACAAATGGATTATTTGGGTGCATGTAAACTTAGCCACTGAGTTATTTTAGTCATTCTCACATAATTGTTGAATTATTGGAGTGTGTGTTTGACCTTTTATCCAGGAGCTGCTGGATGGTCAGATATGCCCACAGTCGCTCTATGAAATCCCCGAAGACGTACTCCTGATCAGGAAACGTATCAGCATTCGCTAGACCCTCGACCACAAACTGGTCTGTCAGCTGAAATCAGGTGTGTGGCACTAATGAAACACTACAATCAAACTGATTTTTATTCGGTAGCTAATAGTTTGCTTCTCTTACCCCATGTGCTGATACTTCAGTCTGAATCACGTCAGTCTCCAGTTCTTGCAGGCGTCCGGCTACCACTATCTCAGAGCCCTTAAAGAACTGTCTAAAGTGACTTTGTGTCAGGTCAGTTACAGCATTGCCCGGATAATCGAGATTCACCTCTAAGAGAAGTGGGGTAGCCACCTCATCATAAAAACCCTATAGAGAGAGAAAAGCATTCAGAACCTGGATGAGCTAGCAGGTTACATTTATAAAACCTAAGCAGTGTTTGGGAATAACTAGTTGCATGTAATAGCATTATGTGATTTAGTTAGAAAATAAATGTTTCCGAGAAAAATGTGTCCTTTTTTTAAAGTAGGAAAGTGCCACACCATGCTACCGAATTGTATTCAATATGTATTTTACACTGCAAAAAATGCTTTTCTTACTTAGATTTTTTGTCTTGTTTCCAGCCAAAATATCTAAAAAATCTTAAGTCAAGGAGGATTTTCTAGACAAGTAAAAATTATTGTCTTGTTTTCAGAAAAAAAAGTCAAAATGAAGTGAGTTTTTGCTTAAAACGAGCAAAATAATCTGCCAATAGTGTGAGGAAAAATAATCTTATTTCAAGATGAAAGATTATTTTTCTTACCCCATTGGCAGATAATTTAGCTTGTTTCAAGCAAAAACTCACTTAATTTTGACATATTTTGTCTGAAAACAAGACAATAAGTTTTACTTGTCTAGAAAATCCTCCTTGATTTAAGATTTTTTAGATATTTTAGCTGGAAACAAGACACAAAATCTAAGTAAGAAAAGCATTTTTTGCAGTGTAGCTCTGCAATACTTGGTGCATGTCCAGTATTTTATTTAACGGTGTTAATCTCCATTGATAACAAAGCTAGTCTGCACGCTAGATAAAAGACGTCTTTACCAGCCACACTTCTACAGAAAATATGTAGCATTTGTAACATTTTTTCCTCTTTGAATAAGGTGGGTAACCATTCCAGATCTAAAATTACAGTTATTTCAGCATTGTAGCATAACCTACATTAGGGCTAGACAGCTTTGTTCCTGGAGGCCACTGTCCAGCAGAGTTCAGATCCAACCCTAATCAAACACACCTGAACAAGCAGATCTGTGTCTTCCAGATGACTAAAAAGCTACGGGCAGTTGTTTATAATAAATGAGTCATTAATGACTCACAAGGTCATTGAGTTGTGAAATTTTGAAGACCAACAGACTCAACTGGCCTACGCAACTTTGAATACAAAGTTTGGAGCAAAGGTTAATCCTGTCTGGTTTAAATGTTTAAAAATGATGAGAAGTCGAAAACAATAGTTAGAAATTGAAAAAAGTAATCGCAAAAAATTCAAATGTAACAGTTGCATTAATAACACAATGGAAATAGTTGAAGAGTTCCGATGCAAAACCAGCTAAAAGCCATTTTGGTGAAAAATGTTAAGATAATGATACTAAGTGAATGCTCTCCACACATATTATACGTCCATCAAATACTTCTACCTCAAACTCGATAAAATCCAACCCTTAGTCCAATCAGAAGTACCAGTACTTCCATAGAAACCTATACAACGGAGCCTGATAAAAATGCTTTTTTTGAAGAAATATGTCAGATGGATTTAGCAGATAGGATTTTGGTTTTGCATCTGAACTCTTTAGTTACATTACTTGTTACATTTGAAATAGGGTAACTTGTATTTTGTAAGCCATTACATTTCCAAAGTAACCCTCCCAACACTGAATATAAGGTATATTTTATTGGCTCTACCTGTAATTGAAGGACAGCATCTGAGGCCTCATAGACTCTTCGAGCGAGTCCATTATTCTGCTTGGCCAGCGCATCAAGAAGGCCGTAGTCCACATCATAGCCAAAGCCCAGACAAAAGAGACTCATGCTTCCATTAATAGCACTACGGACATTTTCTTGGATTTTGGATAAATCTTGCTGGCCTTAAACACACATTATTCAGCGAAGACTGTTAAATTGATATAACTGAAGGTTTGGATTTCACAAAGCAGGAGTTTTCAAACTTTTTATTGCCATAAACCTCCAATATGATGATCCCTTTATAAGGGACAACTTTCCTAAAACATAAAGGCAATTATATAACAAAATATTAAACTTGGTATTGTATAGACACTTTGTTGTTTCCCAAATTTAATATATAACCGTTTTTATTAGGGCTGAAATTTCCATATACATGCTGATTCAGTATTCTAACATTTATCTGGTCATTCTATATGTATAGTGCTTATTTTTTATATATATATATATATATTGGCTTTCAAAGTCCAGGATGTTGATTTCTGTTTACACTGCAAAAAATGCTTTTCTTACTTAGATTTTTTGTCTTGTTTCCAGCCAAAATATCTAAAAAATCTTAAATCAAGGAGGATTTTTCTAGACAAGTAAAACTTATTGTCTTGTTTTCAGACAAAATATGTCAAAATTAAGTGAGTTTTTGCTTGAAACAAGCAAAATTATCTGCCAATGGGGTAAGAAAAATAATCTATCTTTCATCTTGAAATAAGATTATTTTTCTCACCCCATTGGCAGATTATTTTGCTCGTTTTAAGCAAAAACTCACTTAATTTTTTTTTTTTTTTTTTTTTTCTGAAAACAAGACAATAATTTTTACTTGTTTAGAAAATCCTCCTTGATTTAAGATTTTTTAGATATTTTCTTACTTAGATTTTTTGTCTTGTTTCCAGCCAAAATATCTAAAAAATCTTAAATCAAGGAGGATTTTCTAGACAAATAAAAATTATTGTCTTATTTTCAGAAAAAAAAAAGTCAAAATTAAGTGAGTTTTTGCTTAAAATTAGCAAAATAATCTGCCAATGGGGTGAGAAAAATAATCTTATTTCAAGCAGAAAGATAGATTATTTTTCTCACCCCATTGGCAGATAATTTAGCTTGTTTCAAGCAAAAACTCACTTAATTTTGACATATTTTGTCTGAAAACAAGATAATAAGTTTTACTTGTCTGGAAAATCCTTCTTGATTTAAGAATTTTTAGATATTTTAGCTGGAAACAAGACAAAAAATCTAAGTAAGAAAAGCATTTTTTGCAGTGTGTGATTTCAATATGCCATCTCCGAAGGCTTAAGCTGCCAGAGTTTTCCAGACAAGAGCAGTAAACAGTGTTTTTCTTTTTCTCAATCACATAATAAGCATTAATAATATTCTAAAAGGTGCTAGGTGCTAGATTTAGGCTGCATTTTGACTTCAGTTTTAATATATTAGATGTTTAGTGCATCACATAAGCATCATATAAATTAATTTCGCAAAGGTAAATACTACAGCATGTGTCTCTGCAGGTGTTTTAAAAGCTGAACTCTTAGATTTAAAAATGTGTGCTTATGCTGCAAAAGATTTATTATGTCTATTATATATTTATTTGATCTATTTTACTCTGATTGTTATTTTTTTCCTATGAAACCGTAGTTTGAAAACTCCTGTTCTATAGCATACTCGATGCCCAAAAAAGACAGCATTAAATTATTAATTATTACCAAAAAAAAAGTATTTTTTTGTATTAAATACACACCAGAACTGGGTCGGCCATCGGTTAGCAGAATGATCATGGACATGTCTGGGAGGAAGTCACTTTTTTCTGAGGCAAGCATGTCCACCGCATACAGAAGGCCTTTGTTTATATCAGTCACTAATGAAAAATATGACATAAAGTACTTTACTGTGAAATAAAAGCATCTACTGCTGTGTGTACTTGCAGCTAGTCTATGATTTCAACCTTGTGCTTCGTACTCACAGTGTCTCGCTTCAATAGTCTGGACAAATTCTTTCGCTGCTGTCACATTCTCTGCTGTAGCTTTGCTAAGAAAAGGTCTCCACGACTCTATAATGTCATCAAACGTGACCAGCCCAAAGTAATCATCTTCATACAGTTCACTTAATATGGTCATCAGAGCTTCTCGAGTCTGCCAACAGATAATCAACAGATGACTCAAATGTACAAAAACTAGGAGGAAAGCATACACTGCAAAAAATGCTTTTCTTACTTAGATTTTGTGTCTTGTTTCCAGCTAAAATATCTAAAAAATCTTAAATCAAGAAGGATTTTCTAGACAAGTAAAACTTATTGTCTTGTTTTCAGACAAAATATGTCAAAATTAAGTGAGTTTTTGCTTGAAACAAGCTAAATTATCTGCCAATGGGGTGAGAAAAATAATCTATCTTTCATCTTGAAATAAGATTATTTTTCTCACCCCATTGGCAGATTATTTTGCTCATTTCAAGCAAAAACTCACTTAATTTTGACTTTTTTTTTCTGAAAACAAGACAATAATTTTTACATGTCTAGAAAATCCTCTTTGATTTAAGATTTTTTAGATATTTTGGTTGGAAACAAGAAAAAATCTAAGTAAGAAAAGCATTTTTTGCAGTGTAGGGATGTGTTTTGACTCGCCTGCCGCATCTTCTGTCCATCCATTGAGCCGCTTCGGTCTATCACAAACACCACATTTTTAGGCATTTGTGACAAATCATCTGGGGCAAAAAAGTGCACAAAGTAGCCGTTTATTATCTGAAACAGAAACACGAGAACAGCGGCATCCGAATAAGGCACGGTTAGCTAGAAATTCATTGTGAGAAAAGGCTTTGCTAATATTGTACCTGAATTTCTCCTATATTATGTGGGTGGTTCACATCATACTTGATGATTAAATCCCCGTCGATCAATGTCTCCTCACAGTCTGAGCATTTCTTCTGCTGATCCAGTGTAGGAGAAAAGTACACATGTGCCTGAGGATTACAGAGGATCAATGTTTAATCAGTCTAGTAGTTAGAAAATAAAGTGTTTCAGGCTCATTATGGGTAAAATAAAAAATGCTCAATGATAAGCTAGAAACTGTCACCTGGTTAGGGCACAGTGTACTAAACTAAACTAGTCTGCAATACTTTAAAATAAACTAAACTTTTTTGTTCAAACTTAAGTTACAGGTTTCAGTCCCAGCTGCAAGATACAGAGTTATGAGTAATACTCACAACTGTGAAATAAAGGTGCAATTATGAGGAATAAAAACTAAACTGGTTAGATATGAAGTCTTAATTTGAGAAATAATCTGTCTAATCATGACTGCCATTAATAGTCAATTTTGAAAAACAAAGTTGCCATTACAAGATAAAAACTTGCAATTACAAGAAATGGTTACAATTCCAAAAATTAAGACTCAACTGCCCATTCATTTATGTAAGTATGTTTTATTTAGTTTGGTTTTAACTTTGTGTGTGTGTTTTGTTGTTGTTGTTTTGTTAGATTAAGGTATAAACAGGCTTCCATATCATTTGAACAATGTTAGAGAATTTTGTGTAATTCTGATAAATAAATCAGTTTAAAATAATGTTTTTGTGAGAAATTAAGTTTCAAGTTTGAGATGCAGTAAAGGCAGAATTATGTCGCAGATACAAGATATAAAAAAGAATATAGCTGCAAGCAGCGATTCAAGTGTTTTAAGACATTTAAGAACATATGAAAAATAAAAACATTATGTGGCTTATTTTTTTTACCTTTTATACAGTCTGTTGACAATAAGTAACATTGCACCTGCATGCCAACTAACTCACATTAGATTGTTAGTAGACTGTCTGCTCAATATCTGCTCTACTCTTTATTGTGATGGTCTCCCAAAAGACATTCTACTGACTGTAAGTGACTTTGCATGTACATGTCAAATAAATCTAATCCTAACGCTACCAGTCTACTAATACTCAAAACTCTAATGAGAGTTAGTAGATATATAGGTGCAATGTTAATTATAGTCAACAGAATGTTTTAAAAGGACCATCAAAATAAAGTGAAAAAACGTGTAATTTACCATAGGAATATTATGTTTTGTATTGTTCATGAGTGTTATAGCACTAGCTGTGGTCCGATCTCCTTAAACCTTTGTATGCTCCTTCAATATTTTCCTTCAGGATTTCCTAGGATTTTGGGTAAATTCGGACAGGCTTTTTAAAAAAAATAATTATTGATATTGGCTCTCCAGAGAATCTTTCTGCACTGGTTTGGTTCCGATCGGGCGAAAAACCTAGGACTAGTTTGCAAAAAAATTTCGCTGGCTGATGGTTTAGGAGTTCAGCGCTACGCTCTTGAACCCCTAAAAAGTTATGAGAAATGCTCACAATTGTGACATAAAGGCTTAATTATGAGAAATAAAAACTATGTTTTTATATATGAAGTCACAATTTAGGAAATAATCTATTTATGACAGTCATAAGTCATTTGTGAAACATGTGACTTATCTTTTTAATAATTAAAATAATTGTAATAATTTTGAGAAATATTTGCAATTACAAAAAAATTGGGTTTCACTTTATTTTGATGGTCCCTTTAACACATTCTGTTGACTATAAGTAATGTTGCACCTAGATGTCTACTAACTCTCATTAGACTGTTAGTAGAGTATTAGTAGACTAGACTAGGGTTAGAGTAAGTTGATATGTACTTGCAAAGTTACTTATAGTCAATAGAATGTCTGTTGGGAGACCATTACAATAAGGAGATAGCAAATATTAAGTAGGCAGTCCACTAATACTCTAATGAGAGTTAGTTTACATGTAGATGCAACATTACCTACTGTCAACAGAATGATCAAAAGGGACCATCAAAATAAAGTGTTACCAAAAATGGTTACATTGACTTAGTTTGGTTTGGCTTTGCAGTTTGTTTTTTGTTTAGTTTTATTAGACTAAGGTATAAACAGGCTTCCATATAAATTAAACAATGGGAGTTTTCTGTGCAACTGTGTAGCTTAAAATGAATGAATATTGTGTGACATTAAGTTTCAGGTTTAAGATATACTGTAAATTATGAGAAATTAATGCTGCCTTCATTTACGGAATTATGTAAATACGAGTTTCCTAATCAGAAATTGAACATGAATGGCCTCTCAAGTAATATTTACTACTGAAATAATTTTGATAGTACAGTTTCTGAGTTGTGCGGGTCATAAAACTTTAAACATTGTGGAGGGGCAACCATTGCTGCTGTTAAAGCTGTTCTCACAACAAATACATCCTTTTGTCTTGTCGCTAAAGTAGTGTATTTATAGGCAATCATTTGAGGGACATTGCATGTTTTATAAGCAGTGAAATAATCATGTATTTGACTGAAATTCCAAAATTGTCAGCAATCTGCACATAGAGTGCGGTGAACGTTTCTATGATTGTCAATCAATCTGATGCTACATTTTATTCTTTGCAACACTTTCAAGCACTTGAATACGACAAGCTCGTAATCACGACTTCACAAGTGGGAAACAGACCATTTCGATTAGCACATGAAGGCAGCATAAGTCACAGTTACAATATATTAGAAAGCAAAGTTTCATAACATAAAGGTGCAATTATGAGAAATACAAAACTAAATTGTTACATATTTAAGAAATAATATGAAGTTGCAAATGGAAGACATTAACTACAGTGATTTGATTGCAACATATAATCATTAATGTTAACATTATACAAATTGTACAAACTTTAATTATTGTACAAATTCTAATTTAACAAACGTTATTGTACAAACTTTAATTATTGTACAAACTTTTAATTTGCTGTTAAGCTGCTTTGAAACGATTTGTTTCGTGAAAAGCGCTATACAAATAAACTTGACTTGACTTGACTTAACTAGTTACATTGATTTTTTTTTTTGATTTTTTTTTTCCATATGGTATAGTTTGGCTTTGTGTTTTGTTGTGTTTTATTTGACTATGGTATAAAACAGGCTATAATATCAATCACCCAGTGTTAGGGGATTGTTGAAAAGTGTTTTAACCTTTTTGTCAGTGACAGTTTTCTTCACTAGAGGGAGCAGCTCATTGGTGATGAATGTACCGTTGACGTCCACAAATGCAATTCCATTAGGTTCGTAGATATCAACCACAATCTGTGGATGAGAGACACAACTGGTATAACACAGTTTACAATATTTAAATATTTCACCTGAATATACAGTTGAAGACATTATTATTATTATTATTATTATTATTATTATTATTATTATTGAAGACATTATATTATTATTATTGACATTTTTTTTTTTTTTTTTTAGAATATTTCCCAAGTGATATTTAACAGAGAAAGAGAATGTTTTCACATTATTTCCTTTTTTTTTTTTCTTCTAGAGAAAGTCTGATTTCTTATAGTTGCTTGAATAAAAGAATTAAATAAATAAACTGCTAAGGTCAATATTATTAGCCCCCTTAAGAAATTATTAGTTTGATTAGCTATAGAACAAACCACTGTTGTCCAGTGACTTGCCAAATTAACCTAATTAACCTAGTTAAGCCTTTAAATTGCTCTTTAAGCTGAGGATTAGTATCTTGTGAAACAACTAGTAAAATAATATGCACTGTCATCATGGCAAAGACAAAAGAAATGAGTTTGGACTTGAGAGAAAGAATTGTTAATGCTCATAAAGATGGAGAAGGATACACACGTTTATCAAAGCGTTTTCAAGTGTCAAGAACTGCAGTGAGATGCATTATCAAGAAGTTTAAAGAGACCAACACAGTGGAGAACAAGACAAGCAGAGGCAGGAAGACAAAGATTTCAAAAACTTTGGAAAGAAAACTAGTGAGAGAGGTTTCTAAAGACCCAAGACACTAGTGAATGACCTAGACAAGTCTGGAATTGATGTCTCAACGAAGACAGTCACTAGAGCCCTGAACAGAAATGAACTGCAGAAAGACTCCACTTCTGAAGAAGAGACACCTCCAAGCTAGAATGAAGTTTGCTAAGGACAACCTGGGGGAATGTGATGCATACTGGAAACATGTCCTTTGGTCAGATGAGACAGAACTAGAGCTTTTTGGCCATAGAGATGTTGCCTATGTTTGGAGAAAGAAGAACAGGGTTCCCACAGTGAAACATGGTGGTGGCAGTATAATGCTGTGGGATGTTTCAGTGCGTTTGGAACTGGGAATCTCATCAGGGTTGAAGGAAACATGAAATATGAAGACTATAAGAAGATTTTGAAAGACAACCTCAGACAGTCTGCAAGAAAACTTGGTTTGGGTCCACATTTTGTCTTCAACCCAAAGCATACCTCACTTCTGGTGAAGAAATGCCTCCAAATGAGCAAAGTGAGTGTCCTTGACTGGCCTGCACAAAGCCCAGACTTAAATCCAATAGAAAATCTGTGGGGCACACTAAAGTCCAGAGTTTGTGCCAGAAGACCAACAAATCTGGAGGAGCTTGAGAGATTTGCTAAGGAAGAATGGGCTGTCATTCCTCAGGAGACATGCTTGAAACTACGACTAAAGGCTGTTATCAAGCAAAAGGGACACACTATTGACTAACATCAGAGGGCTAATCTTTTTGAGCAGTAGACTTTTTAAAATTCTTGGTTATACAATTATTTCTATTTGTATTACAAACCCTGAAAGCTTCCTGAATAAAGTATTATGTTTAAAAATGCTGTGTTGATAAAATCGTCGTTCTGTTAAACAACACTTGGGAGTTATTTGAAAAATAATGAAATATTTTATAAGGGGCTAATAATTTTGTCTTCAACTGTAACACAGCTTACAGTATTTCAACTGAATATATATGTAATGAAAGTGTATATGTAACGATGAAACCTCAAAATTCTGAACCAGCTGTTTTGGTCGGACACCTATCATGATTTCATAGCTGCCAAGACGCCGTTGCAGCAGCTCTTCGTAAGTAAGAGTGAATGTGACACGGCTCTGGGGAGCAATGTTCACAGACACAGAAAACGTCTCCATGTTCCTCCCCGAAGCCCTGAAAATCAAAAACAACTCCATTTCTGATAAGTGAGATTAGCAAATACTGCAAAAGTAAATGTGTACTTTGTCTGCATTCCAGAGCTTTGAAGTTGACCTGGACTTACTTAACCAGGCCGGCAGTCTGGCCGGATGACACAGCGCTCTCATACTGCTTCCTGGCCTGCTCTTTTTCCCTCACCTCGCTGACATATATCCTGCCCTCAATCTCTCTGAAAAAACACACAGAGACAATTTCATGAGGCAGTAGTTGCTTTTGGGCATGCTAGAAAGACTGCGAGTGTAATATATTTATAGCTTGTGTAAAGAAAGAAAGACTAACATGCTAAAGTTGGTGATGAAGGCTGTTTTGGGTAAGTCCACCTCGAAGAACACTTCCTGTGACGCACTGGCTGTGTTCAGGGCTTTGGTGGTCATGACTGTGTGAGCAAAACGAGACGCAACTTTGCAGTCCACTCGCGTACTTTGCACTTTTATCTGTGAAAGAGGCTGATAGATAATACAAGAAGGTTAGAGAACACTTTTAAGTTATATCCCCTGAAAGAATTTGTTGTTTCTTGCACTGAAAAAATACGACAAACTAGAGCTTCTTTAAGAGGTGATTGTGCAGCACATTTTAGTCACTGATTTTGGCCGTTCTGCTTTTTTGTAAGGGCTGTGAATAATTGCAATAATTTACCTGTTCATATAAGACAGTGTTGCACTTTAGCACAGTTTAAGGTACATTTGAAAACATGCTTAAAGATGAATCAGGTGTGACCATTAAGTTTGTAAATGCTGATGATGTGTTGTATTTATAGAGGATATTTTGTCAAATTTGGATTGTAGTCCCCATGTGGGGATCATACTTCTGATCCGTTAAATTCTGGGGGGTTTTATTTTATATTGAACAAAATGTATTTCTGATACAATGTTTTGGTACTTTCCTGCCCAGGGACAGCAGATGAAATTTAGCTCTGTAGCTAATTACAGTTTGGTATCTGTCCATTGTCCCTGTCAAATAATGAATAAAATAAATAAATAAATAAAATATAATAGTTATATTATCTTATATTTAAAATCTGGCACATATATGACTGGATACATGCACATGGTATAACAGTTTATTTTCTTTTATCAATTATGGCACATCTCCAACATCCTAAAAAATAGCTTTCAGTGCTGCATGTTAACTTTGTGTTGTATTTCAGCTCTGCAAGCCATACTCACTGCTTCTTGCTTCGAAATACTGTACACTAGGGGCATTTGAGTTACAACCAAGAAGTCAGTGTTTAGGCCTGTTTACACCAAAATGAATGCCTCAGTGCTAAAATTCGCTGGAACTAGACTGATGTGAAAAGTCACATGATTTATTTTTTTTTTGGTTTAAGGGTTATAATCTCTTTTTCATCTCACTGCAGATGAAGCTGGCCATCAATATCATGCTTATGGTCAAATGCCTAGAGCCCAGTTCATGCACAGACTATTTTGTTAAGTGACAGTGAATATGTCTCTGTCCTCTACATTTGGTGTTTTTTGATAAACATCACAGTAAACACAAAAATCCGAATGACCCTTTGAAAGGTGTGAATATATATATATATATATATATATATATATATATATATATATATATATAATATTATTATTATTATTATTATTATTATTATTATTATTATTATTATTATTATATATATTTATTTATTTATTTATTTATTTATTTTTCTTCTTCTTCTTTGTAAATAAATTATTAACTTGAAAGATTTCCAGTGTCAGCCACTTGGAGTTTTTTTTTTCAGTTTTCACAAAAACTGTTATGTTGCTTGAAGTTGCAAACTAGTATTTGTTGTCATATTATTTTAATTTAATGCAATCATGAGCACACTGGTTTGTAGGGTGTTTTACTGTTGCCTGCAGAAGAAATGGTTCACTTACTGTCAGAGGAGTGTGCCATTTTGTCAGCACTATTCTGAACACAAAACAGTTAAATGACATTGTACAAATTACCTTATAGCTAGTCAATATACATCAACTTAGAGTTAGAAATTTCACATGTAGCATGTTTAAAACTATGTGGAACTTTTGTGGAACACTAATGGAGAAATGTAGGCAAGAAATTTGGTGCTTCGTTCTACATTCTCTCTCCAGTGAAGCTTGAGCTGGTTTAAACTAGTTATAAGCTGGTTATGAGCTGGTCACTTAGGACCAGTAAATGAACAGCATAAACATGCTCATAACCAGTGTTGGGGAAAGTTACTTTTAAAAGTAATGCATTACAATATTGAGTTACTCCCTAAAAAAGTAACTAATTACATTACTTAGTTACTTTTGATGGAAAGTAATGCGTTACAATACTTTTGCATTACTTTTGCGTTACTTTTTAAATCTGGGCAGGGCTTGCTTGTTTTTTTTTTTATATAAAAACATTTATTCTTAGTTAATGTAAAAGCCCTTTCACACCAAAATGAAATTACGTAAATAAGGCTAAAGGAAAAATTAATTCCTGTCTTTACAGTGGAACTGTGGGAAAAGAAAGTTCAACACTCTTCAGCAATGAGAGAACAAAAACACAAATGTTAGTTCATCTAAAGTAAGTTTTGCTTATTAGTACACTGCAAAAAATGCTTTTTTTTTTTTTTTTTTTTTAGATTTTTGTCTTGTTTCTAGCCAAAATATCTCTTAATAATATATTTATAATATATATTCATAAATCAAGAAGGTTTTTCTAGAGAAGTAAAAATAATTGTCAAAATTTAAGTGTTTTTGCTTGAAACAAGCTAAATAATCTCCCAAATGGGGTAAGCTAAATTATCTTGTTTTCTGGTTGAAATAAGACTTTTTGCTCACCCCACTGGCAGATTATTTTGCTTGTTCTGAGCAAAAAATCACTTATTTTGACTTGTTTTTTTTCTGAAAACAAAAAAATAATTATTTACTTCATTTAAGATTTTTTTTTTTTTTATGTATTTTGGCTGTAAACAAGACAAAAAATCTAAGTAAGAAAAGTATTTTTGCAGTGTACTGATGTATTGGAGCAACAAAGGTCAGCAGCAAAGTCATTGGTTAATAAAATGGGATTACTTTTTTGAAAAAGTAACTCAGATATTTTCTTGGAAATGAAAAAGTAATGCGTTACATTACTAGTTACTTAAAAAAAAAAAAAAAAAAAAAAGTAATATTATTACGTAACTCAAGTTACCCCCAACACTGCTCATAACCAACTTATAACCACCTCAGCACCATCTTAAACCAGCTGCCATGCTTCAAAACCAGCATTTTTTTTGCAATAGGGTTTTGTCCTTCACACAGAAAAGTCTTACAGGTTTAAAACGATTAAGTATATGACAGATATGATATCTAAAGGACCCTTTGCAACCTTTTAAGGAAAGAAACAGCACTCAACAGTGCTGTGCTCTTAATATAGACTGAAAATAAACTGAAAAACCTTACCTGTTGTGCTGAATTACTGTTTTGATCTCTGATGGTCAGAGCGTCTTGAGCTTTAGCAGTCAGAATCAGACAAATACTCATCATCCACAGCATGACTTTTACTGTAGACATGGTGAAGCCTGGTCCGAACTGACTTCAATGCTGGGTGTAAAGAGTGTGATGAAGAGAGAGAGATGGATGAATGCTGCCTGTGTGTGTTGTACTGGCACTATAAGGGTTGCCAAAGGGGTGTGTGAATGTGCCCAATAATCTAGTACATTTTCCACTTCCTGCCCACTCCACCCAGAACAGACATCCATCCATCCATCCATCCATCCATCCGTATATTTCCTGTCTGTCTATCTGTCTGTCTACAGTGGCAAGAAAAAGTATGTAAACCCATTAGAGATGGTTGGTATTCTGTGTTAATTGGTCAAAAAATGTAATCTAATCTACAGTAAAGTAACAATGTATTAAAAATAATATACAGTGTGTGTGTATATACATGTTATATATATATATATATATATATATATATATATATATACATACACATATATATATATATATATATATATAATATATATATATATATATACACACTACTGTTCAAAAGTTTGGGGTCAGTAAGACTTGCAATTTTTTTTTTTAATTAAGTCAAGGCTGCATTTATTTATTTTTTTAAAAATACAGAAAATAAACTGTAATATTACAAAATGTTATTACAATAGAAAATAATGGTTTTTATTTCATATACTTTAAAATGTAATTTATTCCTGTGATGCAATGCTGATTTTTCATCAGCTGTTACTCAGTTTCCCAGGCTTAAGTGTCACATGATCTCTCAGAAATTTAGCAGACGCTTTTATCAAAAAAAAAAAGGACAATGGAAGCAATCAAAATCAACAAAAGGGCACTAACATGCAAGTGCTATGACGAGGCATTTTTTTTTAAAGAACAGAATTAGAAAAGAGGCCTTCTTTTTACTTTTTTTGTTAATTGTATAGAGAGAAGCTAGTGTTTCTAGCTTCTAGAGGGCACATAAGTCTGAGGTAATGATCTTAGGTAAAGGGGTACAGAGCCAGTGATGGTTTTGTAGGCAAACTTTTATACCTTGAATTTTATGCGAGCACCTATTGGTAAAAACCATCAAGCGCTACAATGAAACTGGATCACACGAGGACCGTCCCAGGAAATGAAGACCAAGAGTCACCTCTGCTGCTGACGATAAGTTCATCCAAGTCCTCTGAAATCACTTCAGATTAATGCCACACAGAGTTCTAGTAGCAGACACATCTCTACATCAGCTGTTCAGAGGAGACTGCATGCATCAGGCCTTTATGGTCAAACAGCTGCTAAAAAAACTCTACTAAGGAAAAGCAACAAGCAGAAGAGATTTGTTTAAGCCAAGAAACACAAGGAATGGACATTAGACCAGTGGAAATCTGTGCTTTGGTCTGATGAGTGGCTATTTTAAAGAATCTAAAATATAAAACATGTTTTCAGTCATTTCACACTTTTTTTGTTTAATACATAATTCCATACGTGTCCATTCATAGTTTTGCTGTCTTCAGTGAGAATCTACAATGTAAATAGGCATAAAAACAAGAAAAAACATTAAATGAGAGGGTATGTCCAAACTTTTGACTGGTAGTGTGTGTGTGTCTGTGTGTGTGTGTGTGTGTGTGTGTATGTATGTATGTGTATATATATATATATACACTGCCGCTCAAAAGTTTGGGATCAGTAAGATTTTTAAAGCTTTTTAAAGGAGACTTTTCTGCTCATCAAGGCTGTGTTTATTTGATTAAAAATACAGAAAAAAACTGTAATATTGTGAAATGTTAATGCAATTTAAAATAGTTGGTTTCTATTTTAATATACTTTAAAATATAATTTATTCCTGTGATGTAAAGCTGAATTTTCAGCATCATTACTCCAGTATTCAGTGTCACATGATCCTTCAGAAATCATTCTAATATACTGATTTATTATCAGTTTTGGAAACAGTTGTGCTGCTTAATATTTTTTTTTTGGAACCTGTGATACTTTTTTCAGGATTCTTTGATAAATAAAACGTTAAAAAGAACAGCATTTATTTAAAATAGAAAACTTTTGTAACAAACACCTCGTTCAAAGTTTGGGGTCAGTACTTTTTTTTTCTTTCTTTCTTTCTTTCTCTCTTTGAAAGAAATTAATACTTTTATTCACCAAGGATGTGTTCAATTGATAAAAAGTGATGATATTGTTAGAAAAGATTTCTATTTTGAATAAATGCTGTTCTCTTTATTTTGTATTCATCAAAAAATCCTGAAAAAAGCAGCACAACTGTTTCCAAAACTGATAATAAATCAGTATATTAGAATGATTTCTGAAGGATCATGTGACACTGAATACTGGAGTAATGATGCTGAAAATTCAGCTTTACATCACAGGAATAAATTATATTTTAAAGTATATTAAAATAGAAAACAACTATTTTAAATTGCATTAACATTTCACAATATTACAGTTTTTTTTCTGTATTTTAAATCAAATAAACACAGCCTTGATAAGCAGAAAAGTCTCCTTTAAAAAGCATTAAAAATCTTTTGAGCGGCAGTGCATAATATGATATTTTTTTTACTAGTGGGTGCAGGACACTACAGTTCATTTATGTAAGTGAGCATAGCAAAATAAAGTAAACTGATAACGATTTGGGACCAAAAATTATTCAGACACTTTGACCTGATCATGTTTTGCTTAAATGTGTTCTTTTTTCTTTTTAAGTTGCTAATGTGACCTTTTTAAATCACAGACTGAACAAAATTAGGTAACTGGTAATTTTCTAAACTATAGTAAATAAACGGTGATAATGTAAGAAATGTTGAAGGTGTCTGAATAAATTTTGGTTTTCACTAAGCATTTCACCATTACAAATTGAGTCAAATTTAAGTTCAGATGTTCTGCTAATGTGCTTTGCCTCTAAAGCGCTCTCTTATTCATGAAAGTACAGATGCTTTTTGTGCTGTGATGAGAAACTCTTTAGTCCCTCAGTTTGCTCTAATTTATTACAAACTGCCTCTATACTGTATGCACTGAGAGAAAGAGAGAGTAAATATGCTGTAAGTTGTTGCTCAAAAGTGGCCAAATGACAAGTAATCAAGCTGCTGAGAGAAATAGAGAGAGGAGAGTGATCAAGTGTGAGTCTATTCATGGTCTTCTGGACTCCAGTGTGTCATGTCTGGTCGGCATTGCTAGGGCGCTAGTGTGTTTGCGTATGTTTTGGTTTTCTCACCACTCCCTCCTCAACAAGTCTGAAGTCAGATATGATGTCATTCTTCAGAAGGCAAACATTTAGTCAGTACTGCAGCAACACAAACTAGATAAAGTTTGTCAAGACAAACTTTAAGTTGGCTTGAGAAAGCCGGACCAGAAAGTTTAAAAAAGTTTATAGAGCTTAAAAAGTTTCAAAGTTTAAAGAGTTTAAAAGTTTAGAGAGTTTAAAGAGTTTAAAAAGTTAAAAAGTTTAAAGAGTTTAAAACATTTAAAAAGTTTAAAAAGTTAAAGTTTAAAGAGTTTAAAAAGTTAAAAAGTTTAAAGAGTTTAAAACATTTAAAGAGTTTAAAAAGTTTACAAAGTTTTAAATAGTTTTAATTTTTTAAAGTTTAAAGTAGTTTTAAAAGCTTAATGTTTGATAGATTTGGGTGGCTGCTAGGGTAGTCAGGGTGGTTGCCAGGGTGTTGCTATGCGGTTGCTAGGGTACCCGGGGTGGTTGCTAAGGTGTTGCTATGTGGTTGCTAGGGTACCCGTGGCGGTTGCTAAGGTGTTGCTATGCGGTTGCTAGGGTACCTGGGGTGGTTGCTAGGGTGTTGCTATGCGGTTGCTAGGGTACTTGGGGTGGTTGCTAGGGTGTTGCTATGTGGTTGCTAGGGTATTTGGGGTGGTTGCTGGGGTGTTGCTATGCAGTTGCTAGGGTACCCGGGGCGGTTGCTAAGGTGTTGCTATGTGGCTGCTAGGGTAACTGGGGTGGTTGCTAGGGTGTTGCTATGCGGTTGCTAGGGTACCTGGGCTGGTTGCTAGGCTGTTGCTATGCAGTTGCTAGGGTACTTGGGGTGGTTGCTAAGGTGTTGCTATGCGGTTGCTAGGGTACTTAGGGTGTTGCTATGCGGTTGCTAGGGTGTTGCTATGGTGTTGCTAGGGTAATTGGGGTGGTTGCTAGGGTGTTACTAGCATGTTATTACCATGTTTAGCAAGTTACTAGCATGATTCTAGTATGACGCTAGTATCATTAGCAAGTTACTAGCATGATTCTAGTATGATTAGCAAGTTACTAGCATGATTCTGGTATGATTCTAGTATGATTAGCAGGTTACTAGCATGATAATGCAAATGATGTCTGCAAATGTGAGAAGTGAAAGAGATTTACTTTAAATTTCACCAAGCTGATTACTCACTAAAAACTCCAACAGATCATGTTTTCAAGCCATTTCAAGTCTTATTTTGAGTTGACGCAACAAAGTGCCCAAGTCTTCCCATTAACACCATGTCCTAACTAACTACATGCGACGCGACAAGATTCCAACGACAAACACTAGACGCGACGCTCTCCCTGGAATCGCACTGTACTCGCAACAAAATTGATAAGTTTATAATATAATTCATAAATATTAAAACTTTTAACAGTATTAAATGTACATACTGAGTGACTAATACCGTCTTTGTTATGGAATACACTTGTTGGCTTGCCCTGAGTTCACAGGTTGATCTTTGCTTTCATTTATTTTCCAGATCTGAGGTAAACTATCTGCTGTTGCTTTCAGTATGGCTATAAAGGTCACACAAAATGATATTCAAACTCACATCAGACACATTTAACTTTGAATAAAGCACATAATCAGTACCTGAGATTATCAGTGTCATTAGTCTGAATGCTGTTGTTCCAGCCGCGACGTCGCAGAAATAGAAAATTTGCGTGTCGCCGCTAGTTAGGACAAAAACTTTGCTTAACATGCGAAAGATACCTTTTCGTGTCATGTGTAGTTAGGACATGGTGTTAATACCATTATATTGTTCATTCAGACTAGTCAAGTCAAGTTCTCCTCTGACCAATAAACTGCAGTGGCCAACTCGTCAGGATACAGACTGGATCTGACCTCGGAATAAGCAGGAGACGGACAATATTAGCATAGATTCCATTTTTCTTGCATCAGGTGTTATGGGAAGTGTTCCCGGTTCCGGTTGACCTCATTAATGCAGCCTAACAATCCTTTAACGGATTTGAATTTAGAAATATTTAAATGTGTTAAGTGTAAGCCAGGTTAAAGAGATGGGTCTTTAGTCTAGATTTAAACTGACTGAGTGTGTCTGCTTCCCGAACAGAATTAGGGAGATTACTAATCGTATAATCGTTAGGTAGACTAATTCGTAAAAGCACACAAACACAAGAGGCGGATGGTTTATGGATTGAACCAATCACAGACACTCATAATCAGTCATATCCAATCATATCGTGATGGAGGCATTGCCTCCTCTCACGTGACTTTGCTTCATTAAATCTCAGTTACCCCCTTAATGAAGTCGTCATGCTTTGGGGGGGTTTGTTAAAACTCAGTGGGCTCAGGGGAGGTGAGAGATGCAGACTCTGCCTGTAACTTTCCTCCTGTCTTTTCTCATCCAATATTTTGAGGAGATTTTGAGCCTTCCTGACAAACAATACTTTACTTATATGTGACCCTGGACCACAAAACCAGTCGTAAGTGTCAATTTCCTCAAACTGAGATTTATACACCACCTGAAAGCTGAATAAGTAAGCTTTCCACTGATGTATGGTTTGTTAGGGTAGGACAATATTTGGCCGAGATACAACCATTTGGAAATCTGAAATGTAAAGGTGCAAAAAAAATCTAAATACTGAGAAAATCGCCAAATTAAGTTTTTAGCAATGCATATTACCAAACAAAAAAAGTTTTGATACATTTGTGGTAGGAAATTTCCAAAATATCTTCATGGAACATGATCTTTACTTAACAACCTAATGATTTTTGGTATAATTTTTTTTTTTTGATAATTTTGACCCATACAATGTATTTTTGGCTGTTGCTACAAATATACCCCAGCGACTTAAGACTGGTTTCGTGGTCCAGGGTCACATACATACTATATTTGAAAATATTGCATATTCATAGTCATATTGCATATTCATAGTTTCAGAGAGAGAAATTGTGCCATTTTATTATTCTATTGGCCACATAGTTCATGAAGTGTGCATTTATTTCCAGGCAAATGCACATCTGAAATAGTTCCAGGTCGGTTTTGAACAAATTACAGTTCCATATCATTTCATCAAATGTTTTATGTCGTGGCCGCACTACCACCTTGGGTGTGTATTTATTTTATTTTTTTTATAATTCAACAGCCTGACATTAATTATTCCTTATGTATGCTTTCAAATTGACACTGAAACTTTTTTTTTTAAATGGTACACTTAATTTTCTCAAACAATGGCTAGATATTTGTGTATGTGAAAATACAGCTGTTAGTATATTTTTGAAAGGGGGTCATATAACCATATATATATATATATATATACACATATATATATATATACATATTATTTTTTTATTTTTATTTTTTTTAATTCAACACTTAAAAACTACCGTCAATCAATGTGGCATTCAAAATTATGCTGGATAATTTTATACTAATAATGATTAGTATTAAATTATGGGGAACTGGTGAACGTTTGGACCCCACTACACTTTTTCTTCTACGCTTTGCCTTGTCTCTAAACTCTATTTTCAGGCTTCTGTTTGTCTTCATGACTGTTGACCTTTTAAACCCCAGTAAGAGCATTATGACTCAGTGTTTAGTCAGTATTGCTTGTGAAGTCTATGGGCTGTGATGAAGATGTGCTTTGCACGTTTAGCTCTGTTGTGTGTCTCCTGCAGTCTCACGCTGGGCAGGGTGAGGATGTGCCGTCAGAATCTCCAGTTAGGAGGTGACATCATGACAGAAACAGACAACATCATCGCCATGGAAGCAATGTAAACAAGAAGGCGTTTAGTCCTGATGAATATAGGATTTAGAGATGTTAGGGTAGAGTGACCATATTTTAGTTTTTAAAAGAGGACGTAGGACGGGGGTTTGGGATCCTAGTTTTGGTATCAAAATGTCATTTCCATAGCAAAACTACATATTTTACAGTCTCCACTATGCAGATTGATCATAAACACAGCTAAAAAGCTTCCTACCGCAGTGACCATACTTCAGAAAACTAATATCTACTAGTTTTATGACATGGTAGAATGCAAAATGTTTCAATACAAGCATTTCAGTCAAACAGAATCTATGCAACATTTAAAACTTTTAACCCACGGGAGAAAATCAACCGAACGCAACAGTTTAAAATCAGACCAAATCCGTGGAAAGAATGCGGATTTGGCAACCCTACATCCAACAAAGCTGCATCCAAAGCCATTTGAACACCGCATATTGATGGCGACTTGCAAGGCATTAACACAAAAACGCACAGAATGAATGGCGACTGTAGAAAGCGAATGCCAAATCCCGGACATTTTGGGCGATTTAGCAATCCTGAAAAGAGGGTGTATGGTCACCCTGTGTTAGGGGCATTTCTCGCAGGATGTGTTTAATAAAGCTAGTCTGAGACTGACACATTTTTAACCCTTGTGCGACCTTATGGACATTTTTGTCCATTTCGGTTTTGTCTTTTGTTATAAGTGCACCTGTGTTAATGCCAACTGCATAGATTTTGGCTCAGGTTTTTTTTTTTTTTTTTTATTAGTTTAATATTAGGAAGTTTAATATTTCACCCTCATTTCCTTCAAAAAAATCAATTTTACCCTCCGTACAAAAAATACTCACACTCAGGGCCTTACTCATTAAATCTGCAATTTTTTAACCCAGCGCCATTTGACTATAAAATGATGCAATATTTGCTAATAGGCATTCAATCTATCGGCAAGGCTTCAAATTTGACGTTTTTACCATTTTTTACTAGATTGTGCCATTTTTTTCAAATTTGGCATATAAAAGACATACTCGCTTTATTTGCATTTTCTGCTTATGCATATTAGTCTATTATAGAGTCAATTGGACAAATAATGCAGCTATAATTGTGTGGGTATGTTGGTGAGGATGTCAGAGTGTGGTTTGCATGTGTTTAGTGAATTTAATGTGTGTAATTAGTTTGAAATAAATTATATTGTACTGGAAATCAAAAATCACACTCCATGTAAATGAGTGACACCGTTGGCAGGGTCATAGGGTCATGTGAAAACTATGAATAAGGTCAAAGAAGGTTAATGAGCTTTGAGGAGTTTTCTTTTTCACCCAAACACACATCTTAATCCTTGATTGCACTTTTTCATTTGTTGTTGTTTTTGTACAGAGATAAAAGGTGAGCTTGAATTTGATGTAGAAGTTCAGAAGCCCCTAAACACATTGTTTTTGTTTTCACCACAAGAAAATGCTGATTGTTTAGTCTGCTAGATTTTATACAAAGTTTGAGTTGACACAGGTGTCCTCACAGCCAAACCGGTAAATATGTGGTGCTTAAGGGCTTGGTCATTTCACTTCATTGCGAAATGAAGAGACGTTACTCAGCAGAGGAAGCTCTGGAGCTGACAGAGAGCACACAGGTGCATTAGAAGATAAATATTATATAAAAATATTAATAAATCAAATTTTTATGACCGTTTTAAACATGGACATTTTTGTCCATTATGTACCTAAGTGTTAGTTTTTTTTTTTGTTTTGTTTTTTTTTTAAATCTGACACTACATAAAAATAAAAATGCCTCAAAATTAATGTTGTTGTTGTTATTCACTGACACACACAAGATTCTAATACGCAAAGAAAAAAAAATTCTGCTTAGCATTTTAGTATATGGTAATTATCTACTATTTTTCATTTTTTCATAAAAATCACCTGTGGCATTATGTAAACAAACCAACATTTAAAGGGTTACAATTCTGAAAGTTAATGAATGTTTGGTATCTATGCATAGAACAGATGCTGGTTAAAAAATTGACATCAGTGAAAGTGGAAAAAAAAATATTAATAAATCACATTTTTATGACCGTTTTTAGACATGGACATTTTTGTCCATTTTGCACCTAAGTGTAACTTTTTTTTTGAATGCACAAGGGTTAAAAGTTTTTCAAAAGTTTTCAAAAACGTGGCACTTGTGGCGCAAGATGCTCAAAAAGCAGTTCTGGATACTAGTTTGATGTATACGTGTGAGAGTTGAACCCTCTAAAGTGCGTTTTGCCTCTTTAGCCGTGATTAGATGGCTGAAGTGTATTTCCTTGAGGACGAGGGCAGAGGAATTGACCCAGATCATGTCGGAAGTTCAGGAGTTGAGATGTATTTGAAGGAGTCTGAGAGGCCAGAGGGAGATCGGGGCGGCTGAGGCCTGTTAACTCAGAACAGATGTGCTTCTCAGAGCAGAGAAAGATGCAGGATAGATATATTAGAGAGAGAGAGAGTGTCCACAGAGGTATAAAACTTACTTTTACCTGTTTTACAGTGCTGCTTTGCATTGTGAAGTGCAATGAAACTGGTATTAGCTGTCTTTTTTTCTAAATAAATCTGACATTTAAGACATTCTTCATGTCATGGATGTGTCATGACTGTTCAGTGAATGCTCCAGCTTTGAACACTAGATGGCAGTAGAGTCACAGTGTTGTTCTAGATGTGTCATCCACTAGATGGCAGCGCAAGCTGATGTTATGTAGGACAGATTTGACATTTGAAAATGTGTTTTAGTTTTAATGTTAGGTTAAATGACACTATGTTGGCACTTTTTTTTTTTTTACTTTGACTAAATACTTTTACCTCTGATACTGCTATGATTATCTCTTTATTTATCTATCTATCATTCATTCACTTATATACTATTTTTAACTATTTATTCTTAATCTGCCTTTCATTGTGTTACATAATCTGTAAAAAAGATTTACAAAACTATAAGTAAATGTATATTAATTTTATATTCAGTTGTATTTATTAATAAAAAAATACAGTCAATATGAACAGAACATCTATTTTAGGAAATAAAAGCTCTGTGTAGACATTAATTAGCATTACAAATTGTTATTAACTAATAATAATAATAATCCTAATAATAAATTATGCAATTTAGTGTAGTAATTATAATGAAATATAATTTCATTTGAATCCATTTGACTTTATATATTTTTCTTTTAACTCTTAACTCTTCACTGTTTTATAATGTTTGATATTACTTAATTGCATCGGCTTGAAAATATGACATGCATCCAGTTTAGATGAATATGTGGGCTGTGTAATTATGTAGATTAGGCTTGTTCACTAAAAAAAAAAAAAAAAAGTAAATCCTGGTCATTAACCATGAGATGTAGCACACATTGCCCATCTCTGTTATCACAATGAATATTCTATTTCTAATTTAGGATAAAAACCTAACATCTCTCAGTTCTGTTTCAGATATAATTGTGGTATCAGTTAAGAAAAAAATCTATGACTCTTCCATTGTCTTATAATATCCAGCTGTATGTTTGAACTATAAATATTATGCTGTATGTCTGATTTTTAAAGTGTAGTCTTTTGACTTTACTGTGCGTAAATTGCATCATGAGCACAATCTTAAATGTTTTAATTTGGCAAAGGAGGTTTAATATGATTCTTTTTTCTTCGTCTGATGTCAGTGAATGATCTTTTTTCTTACACAAAATACAGCTGAAGTAGTCATACTGTTTGCAGCACTCAAAGATAAAGCAGGTCCCAGAAAAGCTTTTATGTTCATTAGTGGAGAAAGGGGCTAGTTAGCAGACCAGATTTTATTTTATTTTATTTTATCTGTAATTTGTATGGACCCATATATAGGCAAAAAAAGTCTATAAAACAAATGTTTGTAAAATCTAATTTATTTATAAAAAATACATTTCTATAAAATGTAAACACCTGTAAAATACCTTGAGAGGTGTCCAGTTTCATTATATACTGTAGTTGATCTTTGTCTAAAAGTGTGGTGTTATTATGTTTACCTGTTTATCTAAAAGCTATTGCAAACATATAATTTTGCTTTGAAGGACAGAATTTTTTTTGTAGTTGTTCTAGTCTTTTTAGCATTGTTATCTTGCTCCAGTCTTTTAGATTTTTACTGTGCTGTAGTCTGTCAGATTTGAATGTTGCTCCAGTCAGAATATGAATATCCCAGTAGTCTAACAGTGTACTGTGTTAATCTTGTTCTTGCTCTTGTGAGTATTTTAATGTTGCTCTTGCCTGTCAGTGTTTATTGTCACTCTATAATGTTTCTCTATAATAATTTTGCCCTTGCTCTTGATATAATTTTATCATCACTCTAGTCTGAAAGAATATTAATATTGCTCTTGCTCAGGATTTTTATGTTGCATTAGTCTGCCAATATTTTAAAGCTCTAGCCCTAACCCTAATCTCTTATAGGATTTTGTTTTTGTTAGTATTTTATTGTCACTCTAGTATGTCAGGGTTTTTTTAAAAGTCACTCTAGTCTGACTGATGTTGCTCTAGTTTGTCAGTATTTTAATGTTTCTCTAGTCTGTTAGTATCTTAATGTCATCCTTGTATTTTTGTCACTTTAATATGTCAGTGTTTTTAACATCAGTCTAGTTTGTCAGTGTTTTAAGTTGCTCTACATTGTTAAAATAGCTCTTTTTTTTCTTGTTTGCTCTACTCTGTCAATATCTTAATGTCACTCTAGTATGTCAAGATTTTAATTTCATTCTAGTGTCTCTAATGTCTCTGTAAGTTTGTCAGTGTTCTAATGTTAATCTACACTGTAAAAAAACAATTTGTTGAGTCAACTTAAAATAATTAGTTACCCTGATGCCTTAAAGTGTTAAGTTCAGTCAACTCAAATACGTTCATTCAAGTTGAAATGTTAAGTACCAAGTGACAACTTAGATATTTGAATTGACTAAACAAATTGTAAGATGAATCAACTCAAATGTGTAAGTTGTCACTTAGTAAAACGTAACATTTCAAGTTGAATCAACTTTTTTGAGTTGACTGAACAAATTTTTAAGGCAGCAGGGTAACAATTTATTTTAAGTTGACTCAATAAATTGTTTTTTACAGTGTAGTCTGTAGATATTGTTATGTTGAGATATTGAATGTTGCTCTAGTCTGACATTAATATTTCTCTAGTAGCATTTTGTTTTTGTTAGTATTTTTGCCGCTCTAGTTTGACTGTATTTTTATGTCGCTCTAGTATGTCAGCGTTTTAACATTAATCTAGTTTGTCAGAATCCACTCGCCTAATTTTTTGTTCAGCCCTGAGTTCTGGAAACTCGCGGATCCTCACATTATAACCAAGTGTAGATGCAATGTAAATAAGATAATTCATTGTGCTGTGTAACGACATCCATGGATCATAGCAGAATTTTCAGAGATCGCAATAAACTTAAATGAGTGTCCGCTTTTTAGTGATTAAACTTTGCGCACTTTCCCGTCTATATATAGTTCATTCGGAATTTGAATACAAGATGTTTTTGATGCTGCTCAGATGACCAACTTGCTGCAAGTTTCAGGAGTGACGCATATATCCACATATAAATAGGGGATTTGCTCAAAATCTCTTTTTCTTTCTTTTCTTTCTTTCTTTTTATTTTCTTATAATATCTTAGTCGTTTTTGTCTGTCTCAGTCAGTGTTTTAATGTCGCTCTAGTCTGTCGATATCTTAGTCGTTTTTGTCTGTCGGTATATCTCTGTCAGTGCTTTAATTTCGCTCTAGTCTGTCAATATCGTAGTCGTTTTTGTCTGTCTCTTAGTCGTTTTTGTCTGTCTCAGTCAGTGCTTTCATTTCGCTCTAGTCTGTCAATATCTTAGTTGTTTTTGTCTGTCTGTATATCTCTGTCAGTGCTTTAATTTCGCTCTAGTCTGTCAATATCGTAGTCATTTTTGTCTGTCTCTTAGTCGTTTTTGTCTGTCTCAGTCAGTGCTTTATTGTCGCTCTAGTCTGTCAATATCTTAGTCGTTTTTGTCTGTCTCTTAGTCGTTTTTGTTTCTCGGTATATCTTAGTATGTGCTTTTATTGTCGCTCTAGTCTGTCGATATCTTAGTCGTTTTTGTCTGTCTCAGTCAGTGCTTTAATGTCGCTCTAGTCTGTCGATATCTTAGTCGTTTTTGTCTGTCTCAGTCAGTGCTTTAATGTCGCTCTAGTCTGTCGATATCTTAGTCGTTTTTGTCTGTCTCAGTCAGTGCTTTATTGTCGCTCTAGTCTGTCAATATCTTAGTCGTTTTTGTCTGTCTCAGTCAGTGCTTTATTGTCGCTCTAGTCTGTCAATATCTTAGTCGTTTTTGTCTGTCTCAGTCAGTGCTTTAATGTCGCTCTAGTCTGTCGATATCTTAGTCGTTTTTGTCTGTCGGTATATCTCTGTCAGTGCTTTAATTTCGCTCTAGTCTGTCAATATCTTAGTTGTTTTTGTCTGTCGGTATATCTCTGTCAGTGCTTTAATTTCGCTCTAGTCTGTCAATATCTTAGTTGTTTTTGTCTGTCGGTATATCTCTGTCAGTGCTTTAATTTCGCTCTAGTCTGTCAATATCGTAGTCGTTTTTGTCTGTCTCTTAGTCGTTTTTGTCTGTCTCAGTCAGTGCTTTATTGTCGCTCTAGTCTGTCAATATCTTAGTCGTTTTTGTCTGTCTCTTAGTCGTTTTTGTTTCTCGGTATATCTTAGTATGTGCTTTTATTGTCGCTCTAGTCTGTCGATATCTTAGTCGTTTTTGTCTGTCTCAGTCAGTGCTTTAATGTCGTTCTAGTCTGTGGATATCTTAGTCATTTTTGTCTGTCTCAGTCAGTGCTTTAATGTCGTTCTAGTCTGTCGATATCTTAGTCGTTTTTGTCTGTCTCTTAGTCGTTTTTGTTTCTCGGTATATCTTAGTATGTGCTTTTATTGTCGCTCTAGTCTGTCGATATCTTAGTCGTTTTTGTCTGTCTCAGTCAGTGCTTTAATGTCGCTCTAGTCTGTGGATATCTTAGTCGTTTTTGTCTGTCTCAGTCAGTGCTTTATTGTCGCTCTAGTCTGTCAATATCTTAGTCGTTTTTGTCTGTCTCAGTCAGTGCTTTAATGTCGCTCTAGTCTGTCAATATCTTAGTCGTTTTTGTTTCTCTGTATATCTTAGTCTGTGCTTTTATTGTCGCTCTAGTCTGTCAATATCTTAGTCGTTTTTGTCTGTCTCAGTCAGTGCTTTAATGTTGCTCTAGTCTGTCGATATCTTGTTTTTGTCTGTCTCAGTCAGTGCTTTATTGTCGCTCTAGTCTGTCAATATCTTAGTCGTTTTTGTTTCTCTGTATATCTTAGTCTGTGCTTTTATTGTCGCTCTAGTCTGTCAATATCTTAGTCGTTTTTGTCTGTCTCAGTCAGTGCTTTAATGTTGCTCTAGCCTGTCAATATCTTAGTTGTTTTTGTCTGTCGGTATATCTCTGTCAGTGCTTTAATTTCGCTCTAGTCTGTCAATATCGTAGTCGTTTTTGTCTGTCTCTTAGTCGTTTTTGTCTGTCTCAGTCAGTGCTTTATTGTCGCTCTAGTCTGTCAATATCTTAGTCGTTTTTGTCTGTCTCTTAGTCGTTTTTGTTTCTCGGTATATCTTAGTATGTGCTTTTATTGTCGCTCTAGTCTGTCGATATCTTAGTCGTTTTTGTCTGTCTCAGTCAGTGCTTTATTGATGCTCTAGTCTGTCGATATCTTGTTTTTGTCTGTCTCAGTCAGTGCTTTATTGTCGCTCTATTCTGTCAATATCTTAGTCGTTTTTGTTTCTCTGTATATCTTAGTCTGTGCTTTTATTGTCGCTCTAGTCTGTCAATATCTTAGTCGTTTTTGTCTGTCTCAGTCAGTGCTTTAATGTCGCTCTAGTCTGTCAATATCTTAGTCGTTTTTGTCTGTCTCAGTCAGTGCTTTAATGTCGCTCTAGTCTGTCGATATCTTAGTCGTTTTTGTCTGTCTCAGTCAGTGCTTTATTGTCGCTCTAGTCTGTCAATATCTTAGTCGTTTTTGTCTGTCTCAGTCAGTGCTTTAATGTCGCTCTAGTCTGTCAATATCTTAGTCATTTTTTGTCTGTTGGTATGTCTCTGTCAGTACTCTAATGTTGCTCTAGTCTGTCAATATCTTAGTCGTTTTTGTCTGTCTCTGTCAGTACTCTAATGTTGCTCTAGTCTGTCAAAATCTTAGTCGTTTTTGTCTGTCTCTTAGTCGTTTTTGTCTGTCGGTATATCTCTGTCAGTGCTTTATTGTCGCTCTAGTCTGTCAATATCTTAGTCGTTGTTGTCTGTCTCAGTCAGTGCTCTAATGTTGCTCTAGTCTGTCAATATCTTAGTTGTTTTTGTCTGTCTCAGTCAGTGCTTTATTGTCGCTCTAGTCTGTCCTGTCAATATCTTAGTCGTTTTTGTCTATCTCAGTCAGTGCTTTATTGTCTCGCTAGTCTGTCAATATCTTAGTCGTTTTTGTCTGTCTCTTAGTCGTTTTTGTTTGTCTCAGTCAGTGCTTTAATGTTGCTCTAGTCTGTCAATATCTTAGTCGTTTTTGTCTGTCTCAGTCAGTGCTTTAATGTTGCTCTAGCCTGTCAATATCTTAGTTGTTTTTGTCTGTCGGTATATCTCTGTCAGTGCTTTAATTTCGCTCTAGTCTGTCAATATCGTTGTCGTTTTTGTCTGTCTCTTAGTCGTTTTTGTCTGTCTCAGTCAGTGCTTTATTGTCGCTCTAGTCTGTCAATATCTTAGTCGTTTTTGTCTGTCTCTTAGTCGTTTTTGTTTCTCGGTATATCTTAGTATGTGCTTTTATTGTCGCTCTAGTCTGTCAATATCTTAGTCGTTTTTGTCTGTCTCAGTCAGTGCTTTATTGTCGCTCTAGTCTGTCGATATCTTGTTTTTGTCTGTCTCAGTCAGTGCTTTATTGTCGCTCTAGTCTGTCAATATCTTAGTCGTTTTTGTTTCTCTGTATATCTTAGTCTGTGCTTTTATTGTCGCTCTAGTCTGTCAATATCTTAGTCGTTTTTGTCTGTCTCAGTCAGTGCTTTAATGTCGCTCTAGTCTGTCAATATCTTAGTCGTTTTTGTCTGTCTCAGTCAGTGCTTTAATGTCGCTCTAGTCTGTCGATATCTTAGTCGTTTTTGTCTGTCTCAGTCAGTGCTTTATTGTCGCTCTAGTCTGTCAATATCTTAGTCGTTTTTGTCTGTCTCAGTCAGTGCTTTAATGTCGCTCTAGTCTGTCAATATCTTAGTCATTTTTTGTCTCTTGGTATGTCTCTGTCAGTACTCTAATGTTGCTCTAGTCTGTCAATATCTTAGTCGTTTTTGTCTGTCTCTGTCAGTACTCTAATGTTGCTCTAGTCTGTCAAAATCTTAGTCGTTTTTGTCTGTCGGTATATCTCTGTCAGTGCTTTATTGTCGCTCTAGTCTGTCAATATCTTAGTCATTTTTTGTCTCTTGGTATGTCTCTGTCAGTACTCTAATGTTGCTCTAGTCTGTCAATATCTTAGTCGTTGTTGTCTGTCTCAGTCAGTGCTCTAATGTTGCTCTAGTCTGTCAATATCTTAGTTGTTTTTGTCTGTCTCAGTCAGTGCTTTATTGTCGCTCTAGTCTGTCCTGTCAATATCTTAGTCGTTTTTGTCTATCTCAGTCAGTGCTTTATTGTCTCGCTAGTCTGTCAATATCTTAGTCGTTTTTGTCTGTCTCTTAGTCGTTTTTGTTTGTCTCAGTCAGTGCTTTAATGTTGCTCTAGTCTATCAATATCTTAGTCGTTTTTGTCTGTCTCAGTCAGTGCTTTATTGTCGCTCTAGTTTGTCAATATCGCTCTCGTGGCTTTTTGCTCCTGTTAATATTTTAAAGTTGAAACGTCACTGTAGTCTGTCTGAGCTTTGTCTCAATCTAGTCTGCGTATATTAATGTTGCTCTAACCTGTCTGTATAAACGTTGATCTAGTATGTCAGTACTCTGTGTCATGCTTGTCTGCACATGTCATATGTAACAGGATCTGTTTCATTATCATTCGAGCGGCTGAAGTACTGAATGTAATGAAAACTCTAAACACGGCGTGTCACTGAACGTGACCTATGACCCAGTTTCTCTTGAACTGTATCTAATGGTCCTGACCCTAACCCTTAATGGTTCCAGCCCCATCAAAGCCCTGTAAAGTTGCTCCGCTGTGTCATCTCCGTGTCCAGGTCTCGTTCTCCACCCGTCGGCGGTGCGCCACGATCCCCTCACACCCCTCCTGCGCCGTACCTTTGTTCCTGTTTGAATATTTGACATTGCTGTTGCCGCTGGTGCGTGATGCAGGACTGAGCTCTCATTGTGTACACGCGTGTGGGAGCGCTGGTATGCGGGTCCTTGGCGTGTGGTGCGACGGGGCATGCGTGTGGCCGCTGACGCCAGTCTGCCCGCCTGTGCCCGCCTGTCTGTCTCAGCACGCCGCTGTTTGGACACACCTGACCGAGGCTGGAATCACCCACATGGCCGCCCGGGTTTTATCTCTTCCTCGTCTCCTTCGTTCTCCTGTCGTACGTCGACTCCTTCCATCTCTGTCCTTGTTTCTCCCCTTGTTCCTAAGTGTGCTCTTTGTATTTTACTGTCTGCCTCTTTCACTAATTTTTCTTTCATGTCTGGAGTGGTTAAAGAAAGAGTTCATTTATTTCTCGCGTCTCTTTCTGAGCCTTGTGAATCGTATCATGTGATTCTGGGCTTCATTCAATCAGATTTGCTCGAATTGCTTATGCTAGTACCTATATTTTAGGTTTTAGAGCATTAGAGGTAGGCATTTTACAGCTTTAGGTTTAGATTTGTCCAAGATTTGCAATATATGTTTGGCACTCCTGAGGACACATTTCTGAGGACATTTAAATATTAACTCTCTTTACCCAATATGGCAATCAGTGTCGCTCCATCCGAGTGTTTCATCCGCGATTGGCTGCTTGTGTGTGTGGATTTTTTGGCTTTTTAACTTCCATAAATTTGGAGCAAGTAAAGTTTACATAAGTTGTCTGAACAGCCAGACACACGTGCGATCGAATTGCTATTCATCTCAAATATTACTCAATATGTCTTAGAGGGCATTTATACTGATGAGTAAATGCATGATGTGACCAAGTGTACTTCATTTACCCCCTGCCGGGATTCTTTTGTCATTTTTGGAGCTCAAAAGCCTTAGTTATCAGTTTATGGCCTGCGGTAAATCTACGTTAACACTTTAATTTGATGGTCCACTTTAGGCATTCTTCTAACTATAAGTAGCTCTGCAAATATTTGTCATCTACTATTAACTAGAGTATTGGCAGACTGTCTTATATCTTATATACGCTTCATTTTGATGAACACACATTCTACTGACTTTGCAAGTACATTTTTTCTTTTTTTTCTTTTTTGCACAAATGAAAATGAGCAGTGACATACACTCAATGATGTCCATGCTGTAAAATGAACCATCTTGCGCCTCTCAGATGACCCTGGTGAGAAAGGTTAGAGTGTAAAGTCGCAGTCTGTTCATTGTTTCTCGATTCTCCGCTCACACCTCGCTACACCGGGGCAGCTCTGCCAGTTTTGCACATTTTTTAGCTCCATGTGATGATAAGATTCTGTACATATTTCAGACTTATCTTGTTGATTTGTTTGTTTGTTTTCACATGCTGGGAGTCTTGTCCCCGTACTGTCATGCCTGTTAAATCACAATTCCATCTGAGAAAGTGAGAGAGAGAAAGAGAGACAAAGTGGTGCCCCATGTTTATCAGAACCATGGAGTTGAATTCCAGATGGCATGATAAGGACAGAAACAAGCAAACAAAAACTCAAAAATAGAAAGTATGAAAGTAAAAAAGAGGGCAGACAGGCTGACGACGGGAGCCCTGGTGCACTCTGGGAACATTGTTGGGGAGTGTGCTGGTCGCCGCTCCTTTGATTTGCTCAGACGGAGCGGATTAAAGTTTGTCATTTCAAATTCATCCTCAAACTCAAACCGAATCAACAAGATGTTTTTAGCAATATAAAGCAATTAAATATGGAGGCATTCTTTAATGTAGCCTCTGCTTTTCATTTTTGTCTCCTGGATTTGATACTGTGTGTACGTTAGAAGTCAACGACATGACTTTTATCTGTCCATTTTATGGACACATTTTATTTGTTCATTCCATCCCTGCTCAATTTATTAGGAAAAATAAACAGGTTTTCAACACCGATAACAATCAGAAATGTTTCCCGAGCAGCAAATCAGCATATTAGAAGGATTCCTGAAGGATCATGTGAAGACTGGAGTAATGATGCTGAAAATTCAGCTTTTTCAAAGCAATCAAATACATTTTTAAAATATATTTAGAAAATAGTTATTTTAAACTGCAATATTATTTCACAGTATTGCTGTTCTAACTGTATATTTTTGGTGAACAAATGAAGCCTTGATAAGTATAAAATATTTTTTTTCTTTCAAAAACATTACAAAATCATACCAACCACAAACTCTCAGGAGTGTACATGTCAAGGTAGTGTAACTAAAATATCTATCTATCTATCTATCTATCTATCTGCATGTTAAAATATTATTCATATTTGAAAAACTCTTGCTTGCCAAATCCAAGTCAGACTATAACATAAAACAAGAAATGCAATCACAGACAGGACCCTTGCTGTGTCAAGGTCAGAACATGACATTGTTTACTCAGTGACTACATTAATTAGTTCAGGATGTCAAGTGTCAAATGGCAATACTCAAAGAAAAATGCATTTTAAATTCTTTAAAATGAGGGGTGTTGCGAGACACGAGACTGGTTCACAAGAACGAGATGAGACAAGATTTTTTTTTTACTTTTTTAAAGAAATTCTCAATAATGAAATGTATAGGGAAAAAACAACAACAACAACAAATTATAGGTCATTTTGACATGAAGTTGTACTTTATGAAATTTAAACTTCTATTTTAATGAATTATATGCAGTAATAAACATGTAAACTAATGCTACATGATTCTGGACACATTACAAAACTATTTTTTTTTAAATTGGAGATCACGATTCTCATAATTCTGAAGACAAAAGATTTAAATTAGAAATCTAAACAAAATAACAATTTACTAGTGATTCTGATGCTTTTTTTAAAATATATATATATATATATATATATATATATTCTATCAAATTATTTTCGCAATTAATAAAGACTTAATTTACTATTGGAATCTCCTGAATTAATGATTTAATGATAAATGTGTTTTTATACATGCAGTTGTCGCCACCTCCTGGTGGAAGAGGATAAACATTACAATACACACACGTGTAAGATACTTTCATTTTGATTGCTATTAAAGACATTATGGCCTGGTCTCACAGACAGAGCTTAGCCTAAGCCAGGATTAGGTCATAGTTCAATTAGGACATTTTAAGTATTTTTTAAAAAGTGCCTTAGAAAAAAACACTACTGGTGTGCATCTTGAGACTAAACAAGGCACTGATATATTTTAAGATCAGTCAGTGCAAGTTTCTTTCATTTGAAAAGCTCAGACTCGCATTTTAGTCTAGAACTAGGCTTAAGCTTTGTCTGTGAAACCGGAGGTAAGTGTTTATACCCAAACTATAAACTTTTATTCTAGTACTTGTGTTATTTAAATGTCTGTAACACAGAAATGATGATCATTATGTGGATGAAAGACCACAGAGAAAGAACAGAGATCGCAATCTTTTTAGGATTAATCCCGCAGTTTATCACGAGACACGTGCCACATCTCGTCACATCCCTATTTAAAATGCTTTAAAAGGTTGCCATAGAAAACTAACTTTAAACATAATTATATAGAACTTAACTTAAAAATAAATCAAATGAGGAAAAAAATATTTTTAAAACGTATAGTGAATGACATGTATGTATGACAAAGAATCCAAAAAGCAAATTTCTTAAAACTTCTATTCAACACAAGTGCTTTTACAGATCCTTTGTTGTCACTGACCCATGAGTTATCGATTTTGCAGAGGTCTGAAGTGGGATTTGCCTCAGTATTTAAAGGTTAGGCTGTTTACACTGGGGTGCCCCGTCCGCTAAATAGCCCCGTCTCATGCTGCGGTAGTACGACGAGCTCACTTCCACAAAGAAAACAGGACATACACTCCAGCTAAAACCGGCATAATCCCCGCTCTGAAGGAGAGAAAATAAGGTAACGTTTTTGAACGGCACACTGCTCTCCCATCTGTTTCGCTTTTTGATGGGTTATGATGACCCAGCCGTGACCTTTCGGTTCACCCTCCACGTCTCTCCTCGTCGCCGGTCACCTGACACGGGGCAATCGCATGAAACAAAAGAGCTAATTACTTGTGCTTGATGAATTTGCCGGGCCTTTGGCAAATTTAGATTGTGCAAGATGTTTATGAAGGGGGCAAATCCACAAGGATCCAAAATCAACACTGACTCAAAACCCCGGTGTTCCCTGAACTTGTTAGAAATGCCCCGCAACCTTTTCCTGTCAGAGATTAGACGAACGTGTGGGAGCAAGGAAAGCTAGAAAGTGAGCGTAATCGTTATGCCGAGTGACCTCGACAGCCCTTTTTTTGCTGACCTGTATGTTCCCGGGTCATATCAATCCCGGGCCGATAGTACCGCTTTAAGCTACCTGGACTCATGGCAAAAACGTACCTGGGGGCACTTTTTTGCGGGACGCGAAATACGTACCAATAAGTACATATCACCGCAGTTTCCAAAAAAATGAACACTAGAGGCAGTAAAACCCTGACACCTTTTAGTCCTTTTCACACAAAGTATGATTTACAAAGTTTGATAAAACGTAATTTTCACACAATTACTTGAAGAATATTATATTATGACTTAACCCTTTAACTGTCACTCCCTATTGTGAACATAGACATGAAAATGCATCCAAATGTAATTTTTTTTATAATTCATGAACAAAAACATTTTGTAATATGATTTTCATGTACAATTTCCATGATAATGCAATGTCTGATTTTAAAATGCTTTCCAAAGGATGAATTTTGAAATTTTAAGTCTTCAAGTGATATATAATAAAAGCGTGATAGAAAAAAAGGCAACAAAGAAAGTCTTTTTGTGAAAAAGGTCTGAACTCCTGTTATGAAGTACATTTTTTGAGGTGCACTCTTGTTATAAATTAATCTATTACTTTTCCTACATAATCTGTAACACAAAACAGTGGTAAAATATCAATTTAGGAGTCTTAGACCTTTCCAACAATGTATAGTTTGTCATGATTAGATTAGGATTTATTTGAAATATGATGAAGTAAAGCGTCCCGGTGACGGAACGGTGACAGTTAAAGGGTTAAAAATAATATTAATATGAAACCTAATGTTGAAAACTAATTTTTTGAATGTTAGCATGATATATCTAGCTAGGGTTTTCATAAACAGTAGGTTTGTTTGGTAGCTCACGCAGTACGAAGATGTACTTGAGAGTTGAAGAGCTCGGGTTCGAATCCTGTGTAACTACGTTTCGACAAAAGAGTTCAAATCTACTCACAAGGAAGATTCAAATGCCGTCAGCAAATGTGTTTTTATAATGTGTTTTGCATTTGTAGGTTTAGGGTTGGGTTTGGTGTAGGGCATATTTCCAACACGACAGAGCATTAATTTTAGCAACAGTCCCCGGATATTTGAACTTTGAACTGCTGCAATACGGACCTGAAGCAACGTAATACAAACACAGAAATATGTACCTATATCAACGTAATAAACACGTGCCAGGGTTCACGTATTGAACCTGTGTTTTAGCGCCTCTCAGTGGACATTTATTTTTAAAACTGCTGTGAAAAGTACAGTAAGGTACGTAAAAAAGGGCGCTGCTAAAAAGCACCCAGAGGTACGTATTTTTATGAGACTGGGTTGGTTTTAAGTGTGTCGCTTCCTGTTTTACGTGGTGCGTAGGAAGAAAAGCCGTTCAGATTTGAAACCGCATGTCTGGCCGACGGGATCAGAGGATAAGAGTGTTTGTTTGCTTTCGCTTGTTCAGAAAGGGTAGGGGAGCTCGGCCCTCGCTGTTTTAGAAATGCTTCCTTCTGCCCCACACACACACAGTCCCCAAAACACACTGACTGGAACCTCACTGACCTCCATCTCACCCGGGATCCCTGGGAAAAAGCAGACAGCCGGAGTGAACATTCAGACGCAAAATCACAACCAGACCCGTCGCTGAGCACAAGAGCCTTCATCCAGGCCAAACCACCCAGGGAGTCGGCCCCCTCGTGCCCAGAGAGAGAGCTCTGCCCTGGGGCAACGCGCTCAGCGGCAGCCCTTGTGTCCACATGGAGGGGGGAGATTATTGCTGGAGACGGCGATGAAAAGTGACACTTACATGATTATGAAAACATGTTTTGAAGAGCATCAGTGTTTGTCAGTAGCAGTCAATAATAGCATTGTGAGTCCAGAGAGGATGACATGCAATCGCAGAGAGGATTCTGGGAAGGCTGCTCCATATAGCTCAGATCGGGTTGACTTTTTCTGCGACTTTCTAGCGTTTTTTTTTTTTGCGCTGACCGCGGCTGGGGCGAGATCCCATGATCGAGGTCAGGTAAAGGGGACGAGAGGAACGGACGCGCGCATGCGCACACACTCAAGACACGCCACCCTCTTGCCGACCCCTGCCTCATCTCCCACAAGCCCCTGGGTGCAGAAGCCTGGCACCAGACAGTTATTCCAGCCCTTGGGCGGCAGAACAACTACAGGTCACACAGTCAGAGAGAAACAGAGAGGCAGTGGAAGAAAAAGGTTAAGGTTTGCGAATGTGAAACGTTATACACTGCTGCTCAAATGTTTGGGATCAGTCTGATTTTAAATGCTTTCTAAAGGAGACTTTTCTGCTCATCAAGGCTGTGTTTATTTGATACAGAAAAAACTGTAATATTGTGAAATGTTAATGCAATTTAAAATAGTTGGTTTTTATTGTAATATACTTTAAAATATAATTTATTCCTGTGATGTAAAGCTGAATTTTCAGCATCATTACTCCAGTATTCAGTGTCACATGATCCTTCAGAAATCATTCTAATATACTGATTTATTATCAGTTTTGGAAACAGTTGTGCTGCTTAATATTTTTCTTTTGGAACCTGTG
The DNA here is from genome assembly GCA_033026305.1 of Cirrhinus molitorella. Classification (NCBI taxonomy): domain Eukaryota; kingdom Metazoa; phylum Chordata; class Actinopteri; order Cypriniformes; family Cyprinidae; genus Cirrhinus; species Cirrhinus molitorella. The sequence goes on along the minus strand of CM065137.1, from coordinate 406,421 downwards.
ATATTTTTTTCATAATTCTTTGATAATTAAAACGTTAAAAGGAACAGCATTTATTTAAAATAGAAAACTTTTGTAACAAACTCCTTGTTCAAAGTTTGGGGTCAGTACTTTTTTTCTTTCTTTCTCTCTTTGAAAGAAATTAATACTTTTATTCAGCAAGGATGTGTTAAATTGATCAAAAGTGATAGTAAAGACTATTCTGAATAAATGCTGTTCTTTTTATTTTTTTATTCATCAAAGAATCCTGAAAAAAGTATCACAGGTTCCAGAAAAATATTAAGCAGCACAACTGTTTCCAACATTAATAATACAAGTAATAAATCAGTATATTAGAATGGTTTCTGAATGGTTATTTGACACTAAAGACTGGAGTAATGGCTGATGAAAATTCAGCTTTGCATCACAGAAATAAATTATATTTTAAAGCATATTGAAATAAAAAAACTGTCATTTTGAATTGCAATAATATTTCATTTCTCTGTATTTTTGATCAAATAAGTTGAACTTTGATGAGCAGTAAAGAGACTTCAAAAAAAAAAATAAAAATCTTAAAAAGATTTTACTGATCCCAAACTTTTGCACGGCAGTGTATGTCATATGAATGCGAAGGTTTTTTTCTATAAATCCACGGGAATTGTGGAATTTTGTTTGGAAAGCAGCATCGCGACGTCGTGCGCTCATAGAAATGTATGTTTTGCATGTTTTGGATTTTATGTTTTCCCTTTATTCACTGACAGGAGATTTTCTGCCCGTTTAAACATTTAACATTCGTTTTGAGTGTAGATTTTTTTTCCTCCTTCAAATATGGCAATTAAACAACATATACATAGCAAGACAAATAATTCTCATTGCTTTTCCTCTGTCTGTTTTTCCCTTATATCTTTCCGCATGCGGTTCTGTTCTTTAAAATACAAAGTAGAGCTTTTTTTTTTCATGATCAGTAAATTAATTAGTTGTGCTGTTTTCGTTTTTTAATTCGTGTCCTAAGCTCATGAAAAGAGCAGAAGGAAGCGGAGGGAAGACTCTGTGATTGGATTAAATTTTCCTGTCTTTGTAAACATTGTGACCTGAGTTTTTGACGCGCAATTTTTCGTGCTTTTAATGACTGTTTTCGTAGCCTTTCAACATGCGCGTCTTCATAACAAGGGGAGCGGAGATGAAGGCCTTATTTAAAGTTGCCTTTGAGTCTTTGTGTGCCGCATGGGGTGTGTTTTGCTCCGTTTTGTTCTGCTAAATCCTCTCTGTCTGTTTGCTCTAAGAAGAGCCTGGAGCGATTAGTAATATTTCGACTGAAGGAGAGCGTTTTACTCTCCCCCAGGTAGGCTGATGCTGTTAATTGTGTGAAAGTGGGTTTGTTTGTGTTCACAAACTAGTGTTTTTATGAGCCAGACTGATTTACCATAGTACAGGTGGTAAACACAGTAAATCACCGCAGGCTCACAACACGTATGGTATGTCCCAGGCTCAAAAATGTGGTATTTTTTCCAAAATATCATTACAGTTACACTACCATTCAAAAGTTTGGGGTGAGTACATTTTTATTCTTTCTTTTTTTTTTTTTAACCCTTTAACTGTCACTCCCTATTGTGAACATAGACATGAAAATGCACTATCCAAATGTATTTTTTTATAATTCATGAACAAAAACATTTTGTAATATGATTTTCATGTACAGTTTCCATGATAATGCAATGTCTGATTTTAAAATGCTTTCCAAAGGATGAATTTTGAAATTTTAAGTCTTCAAGTGATATATAATGTCTTATGATTTCTAAAGCGTAGTAGGAAAAAAAGTCAACAAAGAAAGTATTTTTGTGAAAAAGGTCTGAACCCCTGTTATGATGTAAATTTTTTGAGGTGCACTCTTGTCATAAATTAATCTATCACTTTTCATACATAATCTGTAACACAAAACAGTGGTAAAATATCAATTTAGGAGTCTTAGACCTTTCCAACGATATATAGTTTGTCATGATTAGATTAGGATTTATTTGAAATATGGTGAAGTTAAAGGGTTAAATTAATACTTTTATTCACCAAGGATGTGTTAAATTAATAAAAAAACAAAAAATGATAGCATAGATTTACATTGTTGTATTTTGAATAAACGCTTTTTTAACTTGTTATTCTTCAAACAATCCTGAAAAAAAGAATCACAGGTTCCAAAAAACACTGATAATAATAATAAATCAGCAGATTAGAATGATTTCTGAAGGATCATGTGACGCTTAAGACTGCAGTAACGGCTGATGAAAATTCAGCTTTGCATCAAAGGGATAAATTATATTTTGAAGTATATTGATGTAAAAAACATTATTTTATATTGTAATAACATTTTGCAATATTACTGTTTTTTTTTCTGTATTTTTGATCAAATAAATGCAGCCTTGATGAGCAGAAGAGACTTTAAAAAACCATTAAAAATCTTATCACTGCAAAAAATGCTTTTCTTACTTAGATTTTTTGTCTTGTTTCCAGCCAAAATATCTAAAAAATCTTAAATCAAGGAGGATTTTCTAGACAAGTAAAAATTATTGTCTTGTTTTCAGAAAAAAAAGTCAAAATGAAGTGAGTTTTTGCTTAAAACGAGCAAAATAATCTGCCAATGGGGTGAGAAAAATAATCTTATTTCAAGATGAAAGATAGATTATTTTTCTTACCCCATTGGCAGATAATTTAGCTTGTTTCAAGCAAAAACTCACTTAATTTTGACATATTTTGTCTGAAAACAAGACAATAAGTTTTACTTGTCTAGAAAATCCTTCTTGATTTAAGAATTTTTAGATATTTTAGCTGGAAACAAGACAAAAAATCTAAGTAAGAAAAGCATTTTTTGCAGTGCACTAATCCCAAACTTTTGAACGGCAGTGTATGATGGAATTAAACAGTGTTTCGATAAGAAGTAATACACGATGAATCAAAACAAATGTGATAATCAGATTGCAAAGGTTGTGATTTAATTAATTAAACATGCACTGTGGTCCTTTACACGAGAGCAGCTCATGGTCTTAAATTGCTTTATCAATGCATCTACTTTGAGTTTTAATTGCTATAATGTACATTTGTGACGTAATGACAATTATTACACATTAATTACTCAAATCTGTACTGTGCGCGATCAACATACATATGCATTCCGTACATTTTCTTGAATGGACGCATGCAGACTATGGTTACTAAATGACTCGCTCAAAAACTACTGAATTGGCCGAACTCGAGCACATTGTGTGAGGTAAACGATTTGTGTTGGGAGCATGTTTTGGGCCGTGTGTTTCTGTAGATGGACGGTCAGGAGTAAAGTAGCGTGGCCTGAAACGGGAGCGCAGAGCTGAGGAGAACAGGGTCTATCAGGAGCGAGGGTCTATCAGCACAGGCATCAATGGAAATCTGAGTGGGGGCCATTAAGCAGAAGGAACAGTAGCGGAGTGGGGGGATGAGACCGGGAAAGAGGGAGAGAGCGAAAGAGGGAGAGGGACAGGGAAAGGATTGTTCGGAACAGACTGACTGTCCTTTTAGTCTTATCTCTCACAGCTTCTTTTACAGAAAACTAAGGAGCGAGCGAGAGAGAAGGGGAAAAGGAAAAAAGACGACTTTCTCTCCCCGCTATTTTGCCTTTCTCTGATTTCTCCTCTCTCCGTCTCACTCCATTTCATTCCTTCTGTTTTCTTTTGTCCATTTCTCAGTCTTTTCCTCCTCATTTCGTCTTGCTTTTCTGAGCTGTGTTGAATACTGTATCTGCTCAGAGCTGAATCTCGCCTCCGTTAAAGGAATACTTCTGCGGCCTTACAGTCTGTTACCACTAAACAAGGTCCTTTAGCTTGCAAAAATATGAACAAGAAGTGTTTTGACTGTAATGTACTAACTGAGGACTGAAGAGCAGACCTGTAAAGTCTTCTAAACTGCAAACAGTACTGTGGGACAACAACTAATTTGGGGACAAACAATTTATTAATTTGGAACTATTGATTAATTTCCTCAAACTAAAATTGTTTAAAGTTTCTTTTTGAATTATTGATATATTACTTTCCCATTTGAAACTGTAAAGTTGCTTTGACACAATTTGTACACTGTAAACCCGAACAGTGAAATGTACTGAAATTAAATGAGTTATTTTCACTCAAATAAATGAAAAGTTCATTGGACTTAATTGAAATAAGTTCTGTAAACTCAAAAAGTCGTTGTAGTAAACTGAACTTAGAATGATTACGTTTTCTAGTTCCCAGCATGCTTTGCATCAGACGACATGGAAAATAAATGTTGAAATTAAGTGTTATTTTGTGTTTTTTTGCACAAGATTAACATAGGGAGACATTAGTTAGTACTTAAATGTTGTGTTATGTTAGGGTTTACATAGGTTTCTGTTTTGTTGAATTTGTTGTGTTATCGTTGTGGTAAAGAGTAGAGCCTGTGGTTGGGTTGAGGATGGACAACAAAATTTGAAGACTACATATACTGCAGGTTCTTTGACAATTTAAATGCAAGTATATATTAAGAGTCTTTCTGATAACCACTTTAGCATGTGCTGATGTGTTATAGCTAATTAGTACTAAGTATTTTTGCATTAAATTTTTTATATCTGGTTAAATTAAAACATTAAATATCATAAACAGTATTTTTAAGTATACTGTACTTAAATATGAAATAAAATGAAATATAAATATTTAAGTTTTTATTTGTTACAATTTATAAATTGTGTTTACTCAAAAATTTTGAAATGTTTACTCAAAAGTTTTGAGGTAATCGGTGTCCACAAAAGTTTTGAGTTTTCTGAACTTATCGGGTTTTACAGTGTATGGTAAAAAGCGCTATAAATAAAGCTGACTTGACTTGACTGTTGTGTAGAATCATACATTTACTGTTGCGTGGTCATGGCATCTTTGGCTGCAGGAAACTAAAAGTATAATGCTACTTTTAGTTTTACAGTTTAAAACTGTAAAATGAATTAATGGATAAATGGATGGATGGATGAACAAACAAATAAATAAACAGCCTTTTTCTGCTGAACTTATTACATTGAAAGGTCAAGTGTCACACAAGGAAATCAAACTCTAAGTCAGTAATGCTTCTTATAGTTGGCATGAATGCATTTACACAGCAGTTGTAACTTCTACTAGGGACAGAGGGGACTCAGATCAGGCATAATTTAGTCTGGCTTTAACCCTCAAAAACCAAGACAGCTAAAAATAACTATTGTTCTTAAATGTTTAATAACTTTTGAACCGCTAATCCAATTTTAATGCATTAAAAAGTCTTGTAAAGCATCGCACATTCTACTCTTTTCATTGGCATCGCGTTTGTCACGGTTATGTCATCACAATTCCTCTGCATTGATTGTTCAGATGAAACCAATGCATTTTGTTCCTCTGAGCCAAACAGGAACGATTGTTGATGCTTAGTCCCACCCCTCTGCCCAGATTGGTCCAAACTGTTATCTATTCAACCAATAAACAGGTTTTGGTCTTTTGAACCACCAATTAACATGTTTCTTTGGAAATGTGAACAAACGCATGTCAAACACAATATAACACATTTGCATGACAGCACTCTTTGAAAAAGCAATAAGCAGAAATACACACAACAGAGCCCTTTGACATAACAAAAAACAAAAACAAGGATGAAACAGCGGTACATATTGGATAAAGCACTGGAATTAGTTTTCGTGTTTTCCTGTAAAATCGTTTCTGCACTGCAAAAAATGTTTTTCTTACTTAGATTTTTTGTCTTGTTTCCAGCTAAAATATCTAAAAATTCTTAAATCAAGAAGGATTTTCTAGACAAGTAAAACTTATTGTCTTGTTTTCAGACAAAATGTCAAAATTAAGTGAGTTTTTGCTTGAAACAAGCAAAATTATCTGCCAATGGGGAAATAAGATTATTTTTCTCACCCCATTGGCAGATTATTTTGCTCGTTTTAAGCAAAAACTCACTTAATTTTGACTTTTTTTTTTGAAAACAAGACAATAATTTTTACTTGTCTAGAAATCCTCCTTGATTTAAGATTTTTTTTAGATATTTTGGCTGGAAACAAGACAAAAAATCTAAGTAAGAAAAGCATTTTTTGCAGTGTGACGCAGACTACAGCCAGCGGATCGATTTGGTTGCTATATGTGGTTGTTTGTAAAGATTATTTGCACTATTTTTTCTGTTGCACTCAGTATATTTCTTTCTCATTTTGTGTGTAGGTTGTGAATAATTTGAACTGTTTGTATTTTTGTTGCACAAGACAATTTGCGCAATTGTTTTTACTACTTTAGTGATTTATTTTGTTCATACTCAGATTAAGAATATATTTATCTGAAAAAGTAACTTTTTTCTTTTTTTTCTACTGAGTTTTGTTATTATATAACACTGTTTCTACTATGAATTTACCCCTGAAACATTTTTGGACACATCTATATTGTCAATAAACTAAATAGGCCTGTTTTTCACTGAAAAGCGCATAAAATATAGTAATAAAAGGCTATAACTTGCTTGGGGAATGTTTTTATCAATCCAAACTTCAGGAGTTTTTGTTTGAGTACGCAATAAAAAAAAACAACTCTTGCTAGCGTTTTTCCTAAAATTCTGGAAATTAGTTCATTTTTAGAGAAAACAAAAAGAAAATTGAGACTTGTATGTTTAGACCATGTTTATTAGTAATACTCTGATCCCGAATAGACGTGCTAAACAATAATTAGTTCCTCAGATATAAAACTCAGATACAACTTCAGATGTTCAACTACACTGATATTCTAGTGCAAAACAAGTTTCTTGACTACTGATGATGAGTTTTGCAAGCACTTAAATGTCAGGTATGATTTGCTTGTTTCACTTGTTGAACAGAATTCAGAAAAGAATCAGTTTTCAGAAATGACACAAAGTCTGTTCTTATCTGCAGATCAGGGTGCTTAATAATGTGTTTTTGACCTTCATTATGTATGTTTTGATTATACTGTGTTAAGTAAAATACAAAATCTAAAACTCCATTCTTTGAATCTTCTCACAGTGTTTCTTACCTGAGAGTCACAGTGTCATTGATGGGCCATTAGGGGAGGGCTTTGTCTCTCTCAGGTGTGAATCACTAAATATTCCTGACCATTGTCAATCTCTTGCATATTCTCTTTCCATCACAAAACATGCTTTGGTAAATTTACATCAATTTATTGTTTTCTTTGAACGAGTGAATGAGATGATTTTCACATCATTTTGTAGAAAAAACTTTAGCCTACCACATCCAGATCTCAAAAGCCTTGTGAACAAATATTCTGTCCGTGTTTCATTGCCTTCTTTAAGTGACTTTATTTTTTTAGTTTTTCACTAAGCATGCATAAACATTGTTTTCTCAAAAACACAGACATGTACATTCATGTTGCTTGCATATTATTGTAGCCCAGTTTGTGCTGATTACAATATCATCTGACTTTAGCCATGAATATGTTTTTAAGATACTGAAAAATGCACAAATGTCAAGGCATGTCAAAACTTCTTCAGGGCCCAAAAACACCCTCAGACCCCAGAGGGTTAAGGTGCGTCAGGTGCCCCAAAAATGGTCTAGGTCTTTAAGGTTGAATACAGCTTTGTATCTTTATACTGAATTTTGAGCAGGCATAGAGTATCCTTAACTCAGCTTTTGTAAAGTTGCCTTTAGTTAGTGTATTTATTGTACTAACCTCATGTAAACATGTAAAGGTTTGTTCTTGTGGCTGTACTTTCTAAACAGTGTGTGCTGTATTTTGTCACACATATAAGCTTTACTTATAGCAATGGATGAGGAATATTGCCCTTTAAGAGATGCCCTGTTATAATGTGAAATGAAAACTTTTACTGTAAAGTCTATGGCTATGCTTCAAAGCAGTATGTTGATGTGCTGACTAACTGGCGTGTTTTTTGAATTAACATTCAAAATTAATATTTTTGGTCCCACTTTATATTAAGTGGCCTTAACCACTATGTACTTACGCCAAAAATAAATACAGTATACTTATTGTGTTCATATTGTATTGCTGCTATTGAGGTGGGATATGGGTAAGTTTAGGGCCAGGTTTGGTGGTATGGGTAGATTTAGTGATGGTTAAAGTGTAAAGGATGGGTCAACAGTGTAATTACGAATGTAAATACAGAAATTAATTACCGATGTAATTACATGCAGGATTTTTTAAAATATAAGTACAATGTAAAAACATGTTTGTACACAGTAAGTACATTGTAACAAATGATTAATTTAAATGTAAGTACATAGTAGTTAAGGCCACTTAATATAAAGTGGGAGCATATTTTTAAATGTATTAAACTGCAACTTCACAATTGCAAAAATGTTTAAATGCATGACATGCATGTTTTGTATCAAAATTGCAATAAAGTATAGTACATTTAAGCGTAAACCAAATGACAACAGAAGAATAATTATGATATTACATGTGTGTTTACATACATGTTTACATGTGCTTTTAAGTAAGTTTGTCATTTGAGTTGTAAAGTTGTGTAAATTGTGCTTTTTTCAGTGGAGGTACTGTTACAGATGTGCAGCTCATGTTGTGTTTATCCTGAAATATTCCTGTAACATCTGATCCACTGCCTTTCCTCACCAAAAAGGCTTTGTTTGTTCAGCATGGATTCATTCAGTACCTGCTCAAACCCACAGCATGTTACCTATTCAGCTATTTTGCAATGAATATCTGCCTGAAAGAGAGTTTAAGCTGTAATAACATCAGCATTTTGGACTTGCAGACTAATGCAGACACCTATCAATATCTTTATTTCTGGTCCCAAGAGAAGCTTCTTTTATTTTACTTATTGTTTATTTATTCATTTAATTTTGACCAGGTACCTGAATATCATGTAGACTTATTCATGGGCTCTTTTAACTTAAACTAGTAAGCTTTGAGAAAATGAAGTACACTTTACAGTAGCATATATAAATACTTATTATGGAAATATATATATATATATATATATATATATATATATTAAAACAATATAATTAAGTGTGAACTAGATGTAATGTTTTCCAACATTTAAAATGCTCCATTATGTGGTAAAAGGACCAATTTTCACTAATAACTAGTAACTTGCATATTTGTAAAAAAACAAATTGAAAATAATTTGTTACCTGGCTGCCTTGAAATTTTACTAAGTGACAACTTAGTAAAATATATGAATTGATTCAACTTAAAATTTTAAGGCAGTTGAGTAACAAACACAGCTGTTACCATTTTTTAGTTCACTTAGTACAAGTCAACTTGAATTAACTTATTTGAGTTGACTGAACTTAAAAATTTAAGTCAACAGGATCACAAATTATTTTAAGTTGCCTCAAAAAAAAAAAAAAAAAATATATATATATATATATATATATATATATATATACAGGTCCTTCTCAAAAAATTAGCATATTGTGATAAAGTTCATTATTTTCTGTAATGTACTGATAAACATTAGACTTTCATATATTTTAGATTCATTGCACACAACTCGAAGTAGTTCAAGCCTTTTATTGTTTTAATATTGATGATTTTGGCATACAGCTCATGAAAACCCAAAATTCCTATCTCAAAAAATTAGCATATCATGAAAAGGTTCTCTAAACAAGCTATTAACCTAATCATCTGAATCAACTAATTAACTCTAAACACCTGCAAAAGATTCCTGAGGCTTTTAAAAACTCCCAGCCTGGTTCATTACTCAAAACCGCAATCATGCGTAAGACTGCCGACCTGACTGCTGTCCAGAAGGCCATCATTGACACCCTCAAGCAAGAGGGTAAGACACAGAAAGAAATTTCTGAACGAATAGGCTGTTCCCAGAGTGCTGTATCAAGGCACCTCAGTCTGTCCCTGAGGAAGATTGTGGAGAAGGACCGATTCCAGACCTTGGGGGACCTGCGGAAGCAGTGGACTGAGTCTGGAGTAGAAACATCCAGAGCCACCGTGTACAGGCGTGTGCAGGAAATGGGCTACAGGTGCCGCATTCCCCAGGTCAAGCCACTTTTGAACCAGAAACGGCGGCAGAAGCGCCTGACCTGGGCTACAGAGAAGCAGCACTGGACTGTTGCTCAGTGGTCCAAAGTACTTTTTTCGGATGAAAGCAAATTTTGCATGTCGTTCGGAAATCAAGGTGCCAAAGTCTGGAGGAAGACTGGGGAGAGGGAAATGCCAAAATGCCTGAAGTCCAGTGTCAAGTACCCACAGTCAGTGATGGTCTGGGGTGCCATGTCAGCTGCTGGTGTTGGTCCACTGTGTTTTATCAAGGGCAGGGTCAATGCAGCTAGCTATCAGGAGATTTTGGAGCACTTCATGCTTCCATCTGCTGAAAAGCTTTATGGAGATGAAGATTTCATTTTTCAGCACGACCTGGCACCTGCTCACAGTGCCAAAACCACTGGTAAATGGTTTACTGACCATGGTATTACTGTGCTCAATTGGCCTGCCAACTCTCCTGACCTGAACCCCATAGAGAATCTGTGGGATATTGTGAAGAGAAAGTTGAGAGACGCAAGACCCGACACTCTGGATGAGCTTAAGGCCGCTATCGAAGCATCCTGGGCCTCCATAACACCTCAGCAGTGCCACAGGCTGATTGCCTCCATGCCACGCCGCATTGAAGCAGTCATTTCTGCAAAAGGATTCCCGACCAAGTATTGAGTGCATAACTGAACATAATTATTTGAAGGTTGACTTTTTTTGTATTAAAAACACTTTTCTTTTATTGGTCGGATGAAATATGCTAATTTTTTGAGATAGGAATTTTGGGTTTTCATGAGCTGTATGCCAAAATCATCAATATTAAAACAATAAAAGGCTTGAACTACTTCGAGTTGTGTGTAATGAATCTAAAATATATGAAAGTCTAATGTTTATCAGTACATTACAGAAAATAATGAACTTTATTACAATATGCTAATTTTTTGAGAAGGACCTGTATATATATTTGTATTGTCTGTTTATTAGTACGTGTAAAGCATATTAATGCCTTATTGTGCATGACCATATTTTATATCCCTTAATCCACTCCATACCTAAACTGCTTTACTAACTATTAATAAGCAGAAGTAACTATTAATAAGGCAGAAGGGTTACATTTTATTTTAAGGTGTCCGTGTTACAGTGTAATTATCAATATAATTATCAAAAGTACTGAGTAATATTAATTAAGTACATGTGGTTATATGGTTAGAGTTAGCATTAGGGTTTAGCTTGGGGTTACTTGCATATTTTTCTGCATAATTCATTGTTATTATAATAGTAACAAGAACACCTAAAATAAATGTTAACGTCAAAAGCTGTAGCTGTCTTTGTTAGTTAATAGTTAGTTACTAGTGAGAACTGATCCCCAAACTAAAGTGTGACCCATTATGGGTCTATGACACTCTTTGAATATTACCTTTCGTGTGTAATACAGCTGTTTATTTCTGTTAAGTTTTAAAGATCAAAGTGCACAACAAGTAAAGTTAATGTCTCCCAAGACTATTTAAAAATAGACAAATAGACATGCTATAGTTGTAGCCTAACTAAATTGGGGACAAACAATTTATTAATTTGGAACTATTGAGTAATTTCCTCAAACTAAAATTGTTTAAAGTTTCTTTTTGAATTATTGATATATTACTTTCCCATTTGATACTGTAAAGTTGCTTTGACACAATTTGTATTGTAAAAAGCGCTATATAAATAAAGCTGACTTGACTTGACTATATACATTATATTACCAAAAGTAATGGGACACCCCTTCTAATGAACAGGTTTGACTACTTTAATCATTTCCATGTGTACTAAGCTTAAAGGGATACTCCACCCCAAAAATGAAAATGTTGTCATTGATCACTTACCCCCATGCCGTTCCAAACCCGTAAAAGGTTCGATCGTCTTTGGAAAGCAATTTAAGATATTTTGGGTGAAATCCGGTAGCTTTTTGACTGTCCCATTGACTGCCAAGTACATTACACTTTCAAGGCCCAGAAACATATGAAAGACATTGTGAAAATAGTCCATCTGCCATCAGTGGTTCAACCACAATTTTACAAAGCTATGAGAATACTTTTTGTTTGCATCTTTCTCATGTTTCTGGGCCTTGAAAGTGTAATGTACTTGGCAGTCAATGGGACAGTCACAAAGCTACCGGATTTCATCCAAAATATCTTAAATTGTGTTCCGAAGTCGATCGAACCTTTTACGGGTTTGGAACGACATGGGGGTAAGTGATCAATGACAACATTTTCATTTTTGGGTGGAGTAACCCTTTAATGTTTAAGCATAAAATGATATTCTAGGGAACTGTGTCCTAATTTTATAGCAAAAATTTGGACAGGACACTTTTTATTCAAAAATGACAATGCATCTGTGTACAAGGCAAGGTTCATAGAGAAGTGTTTGATCCAGTCAGTGTGGAAGAACTTGACTGGTCTGCACAAGTCCTGCTGAACGCCTCTGGTGTGACCTTTTAATGCACATTCAATACAATTAAGCACACTTCTTTTCACAAGGAAGTGACCACCCTAAACACAACCCTTTAAAAATATTAGAGTTTTTAACTAAAGTGAATTTAAAAAACCTTCTTTGATGTAATTTAGCATTTTATAGTCTATATTTTTGTTGTTATTGATGTTTTTATTTATGTAAGTGTTTTATATAAATATGTTATTTATTAATTATTTTAAAAATTGTTATCTGTTTTGCTATGAGATAGCCATTGCAGCTGATATGGCAATACATAAAAAAATGAATGAATGAACCACCCTGAACACTCTAGCATGGAGGTGGTGAGTTTTGCATGACTTTGCATGTACTTTTCCTTCTGCAAATATAAAATGTAGTGTTTGTCTTGCAGTGCGCCTTTTAAACGGTGTCATCCTCGTGTTCACACGCCATCTGTGTGTGTAGGTACATCAGTGTAGCATGTTCCATGGCTGATAGAGAGGAAGTGGGAGGGGTGTGTGTGTGTGTGTGTGTGTGTGAGGGTGGGGATAATTAGATATCAAAGGCAGGGGTGGGGAGGGAGGCAGAGGTCTTCTCTGATGCTAAAGCACTTATTAATGAGATAGGCCTTATCTGTCCTCCTTGGAGGAATTCTGCCTTTGATCGGCCCCACTTTGGACTTAATACATTTTTGATTGATAGGCGGAGATGACAGAGGAAAGAGGTGAAGAGAGAGAGAGAGAGAGGCAGCGCAGTAAAGATGGAGATGCAGTTGTTTCAATGCCCTTCATTTGACAGAATAACCAGTGAAACGGGATCATGGGAAGGCATTAATTGTACTGGAAGGGAGAGAGATGTTGAGCCGCCGATGACTCACGGACCACACAGGAGAGGGACGCGGCTGATGGCTAGCGGGAGGAATTCTGGGAAGTTATCGAAGGTGGGCACGGTAATAGATAACACACGGCTCTCAATAACACACAAACAGCACATCCAGACACACAGGCCATGTGTCACCTTCGCTTCCTCCGACCGAACGTGCCCATTAAAGCCGTGAGACCCCATGCCGTGTGTCTCTGTCAGAACCAAAGGAGAAAGAAGGACGAGAGAGGAGGGAAGGATAAAATGAGGGAAGACATAACTGCAACTCTGTCACTGTCCATTACTTACATTCATCATAAACTCACACACACACACACACACACACACACACGCGCTTGCGTTCAACATCTGCTTGCAGACAGGTTATAATCAAAGCAGCCACCTCCAAAACACAACACTCTTCATAAAGACACGATATTGATCAACTTGACAACATTTCAGGAGGCCAGATCAATAATGTAGAAGTGGAAGGGAGTTTTTCTTTTTCTGTGAAAGGGATCATACAACCCTGCTGAAAAAAACAGCATATGCTGGTTAGGTAGGTTTTGGTACTGGTATGCTGGTTTAAGCTGGTCTTTAGCTGGTTTATGCTGGTCCTTTGCTGGTTTATGCTGGTCCTTAGCTGGTTTAAGATGGTCCTTTGCTGGTTTATGCTGGTCCTTAGCTGGTTTAAGATGGTCCTTTGCTGGTTTATGCTGGTCCTTAGCTGGTTTATGCTGGTCCTTTGCTGGTTTATGCTGGTCTTTAGCTGGTTTAAGCTGGTCTTTTGCTGGTTTATGCTGGTCCTTTGCTGGTTTATGCTGGTCCTTAGCTGGTTTATGCTGGTCCTTTGCTGGTTTATGCTGGTCTTTAGCTGGTTTAAGCTGGTCTTTTGCTGGTTTAAGATGGTCCTTAGCTGGTTTATGCTGGTCCTTTGCTGGTTTATGCTGGTCCTTAGCTGGTTTAAGATGGTCCTTACCAGGTTTATGCTGGTCCTTTGCTGGTTTATGCTGGTCCTTAGCTGGTTTATGCTGGTCCTTTGCTGGTTTATGCTGGTCTTTAGCTGGTTTAAGCTGGTCTTTTGCTGGTTTAAGCTGGTCCTTAGCTGGTTTATGCTGGTCCTTTGCTGGTTTATGCTGGTCCTTAGCTGGTTTAAGATGGTCCTTACCAGGTTTATGCTGGTCCTTTGCTGGTTTATGCTGGTCCTTAGCTGGTTTATGCTGGTCCTTTGCTGGTTTATGCTGGTCTTTAGCTGGTTTAAGCTGGTCTTTTGCTGGTTTATGCTGGTCCTTTGCTGGTTTATGCTGGTCTTTAGCTGGTTTAAGCTGGTCCTTTGCTGGTTTATGCTGGTCTTTAGCTGGTTTAAGCTGGTCCTTTGCTGGTTTATGCTGGTCTTTAGCTGGTTTATGCTGGTCCTGTGCTGGTCCTGCACCAGCATAAACCAGCAAAAGGACCAGCAAAAACCAGCAAAGGACCAGCATAAACCAGCAAAGGACCAGCTTAAACCAGCAAAAACCAGCATACCAGCATCAAAACCTACCTAAGCAGCATATGCTGTTTTTTTTCAGCAGGGAAAATGCATGTTAAAGTTCATTTTTAGAGAAAACAAAAAGAAAATTGGGACTTTAAGGTGCGTCAGGTGCCCCAAAAATGGTCTAGGTCTAGGGTTAATGCAGCTTTGAATCTTTATCCTGAATTTTGAGCAGGCATAGAGCTTCCTTAACTCAGCTTTTATAAAGCTGCCTTTAGTTAGTGTTTTTATTATACTAACCTCATGTAAACGTGTAATGGTTTGTTCTTGTGGCTGTACTTTATAAACAGTGTGTGCTGTATTTTGTACTGTATGGATGAAAAACATTGCCGTTTAAGAGATGCCCTGTTATAATGTGAAATTAAAACTTTTACTGTAGTTTTCTGCGAAGTCTATGGCTATGCAGTGTAAAGTATTAGTATTAGTATGCAGAAAACGTGTAAAGTATTTGATTAACTAGTGTGTCATTTGAGTTTACATTTAAAAGTAATATTTTTGGTCCCACTTTATATGAAGTGGCCTTAACCACTATGTACTTACACCAAAAACAAGTACAATGACATCAACTCTGTCACTGTCCTTTAGCAGTTCAAACTCCATACACCATAATGGCAAATCAAAGCCAAAAAGCTTTTTATCATCTTTGCAAATTTATTAAAAATGAACCCTAACCCTATCTTAAATTATTACATTGCATATGTATTCATACCCTTATCTGGGACAGTTGAAATTTAGCTCAGGAGCATTCATATTCCTTGTAGATGTTACTACACTTTGAGTGACATTAAGCTGTGGCAAATTCAATTGAATGGGTATGATTTTGGAAAGGCACATGTGTCTTAATAAAAGGGTCAAACAGCTAAAAATGAATATCAGAGCAAAATGCCCTGAGTTCAAATAAACTGCCTGTAGAGCTCAGAAACTGGATAGCATCAAGCCACACATCTGGGGAAGAATTCCCCAAAAAATTATGCTGCATTGAAGGTTCACAGAAGCATGTAGTCTCTGCTTTTGTATTAAGAGCCGAAGGGTTGAGAACTTCCGTCTTTGAAGATCAGAGTAAATGTAACTTATTTTGTCCTCTGGGAAAGATGTAACTATCTTCTGTATCCTCTGAAGGGCAGTACTAAATGAAAAAATATGATATATAGACAAAGTAAAAAAATGTACACATCTCCAGTCTGTTCAAAAGTTTTCACCCCCCAGGCTCATAATGCATTGTGTTTCCTTCTGGAGCATCAGTGAGTGTTTGAACCTTCTGTAATAGTTGCATATGAGTCTCTCAGTTGTCCTCAGTGTGAAAAGATGGATCTCAAAATTATACAGTCATTGCTGGAAAGGGTTCAAATACATATAAAATATAAAAATGCTGGAAAACCAAAGAATTTGTGGGAGCTGAAGGATTTTTCTGAAGAACAGCAGACTGTTCAGGACAAACAAGGGACTCATGAACAACTATCACTAAACAAAAAAACACAGCTGTAGGTCATTCAGGAACAACACAGTATTGAGAATCAAGGTGATGTAAACTTTTGAACAGGGTAATTTTTATAAATTCAACTATTGTTTTGTCTTGTGGACTATATGTAAAAATCTTTTTATGTGAAATATCTTATTTAGGTCAGTACTAAATAAAAAATAACATGCATTTTGTATGATCCCTCTTATTTTGATAAAATAGCTAACATTCTGCATGCATTCAAACATACTGTTTTTATTTATTTATTTTTTTTCAAAAAAATTTACAAAGTTGTGACAGTTCTATTTTTGCTTTGTCATTATAGTGTATGAAGTGTAAATTGATGTTGGAAAAAAAAGTAATTTAAAGCAGTTTAACAAGGCAGCAACATAAAACGTCAACGAAATGAAGGGGTATGAATACTTTGGCAAGGCAATGTAACTTTTGAACAGTTAGTGTTCATTTAATAAAAATAATTAAAATAAAACAATAATTATAAATGAATAATAATAATCACTATAAATAATTCTTCTACAAGTGTAGCAGTTCATTAGCTTAACCTATAGACTAATTAAAAGTTTGAATAGCTATAGCAATTTGGGGGATTAATATGTACACATGCAAATTCAATATTAAGTAATGCTTTAGACACGGCTTGTCCAAACAGCATTTTGAGCCAAGACTAACCATTTTATAATAAACCACAAGCTGAACCCCACTCGTTACGGAGGCCATAACATGCGGCACTTGACATGTAAATCTCCGATTGCACCGGTTCTGCCTATTCTGTTTGTTTGTAGGTTAATTTCCACGGTCTAATCTTTACAGTCTGTCCTGAGGGGTTGATAAATGTTGGGACTTATTGAGTTTGCTCTGAGGTAATCGAACTCCAGCCAGGCTTTCAAACCTGGTCCAAATATGGATCCTTCTGGAAGTTCCTCATGCTTGGAACTACAGTGAAACTACACAGTTTGTCCCACTGTTTTCTTGATGCTGAAAAGAGTTTGCAAGGAAGGAAGATGCATGACAAAAGAAGAGAGGAGAGTGAAAGAAAAAAAAAGCAGGGGGTGGGGTTCAAATCCCATTTCAGCAGCATGAGTGGTACTCCAGAGATGGAGGACAGACAGGAAAAGAGCTATAAAGTATGGAGCGACAGCACACACATCACACAGACAGGCCTGCCGCCTGCTCAGCTGATAACACAGCCGTCTCACACCTCTCCTGCCCTATCAACATCATCCGTCATCCACCCACAAACCCTGCACCCCAAGCCCACCTCCACCCAGCCCTGCCCAGCCACACCTGCTGTGGGCTCCCATCTCCATCTGATACCACTGCCATCAACCAGAGAGAGAGATCTTCAGACGCCACGCGGATCATTGATAATATAAGCCCTCTCAGTCTCAGAGTGCTGTGCACTCGGTCTTCTGTGGCAGGCAAACTTAGGCTTTCTGGAGGTGGCTCATTCTCAGGAAACAAAGACATGC
Organism: Cirrhinus molitorella; assembly: GCA_033026305.1. Lineage (NCBI taxonomy): Eukaryota > Metazoa > Chordata > Actinopteri > Cypriniformes > Cyprinidae > Cirrhinus > Cirrhinus molitorella. Next base: position 388,694 of record CM065137.1, on the reverse strand, counting down.
ACTGCAAAAAATGCTTGTCTAGCTAAGATTTTTGTCTTGTTTCCAGCCGAAATATCTAAAAATTCTTAAATCGAGAATTATTTTCTAGACAAGTACACGTTAATGTCTTGTTTTCAGAAAAAAGAAGTCAAAATTAAGTGAGGTTTTGCTTGAAACAAGCAATGGGGTAAGAAAAATAATCTTATTTCAAGCAGAAGACTAGATTATTTCGCTTACCCCATTGGCAGATTATTTAGCTTGTTTCAAGCAAAAACTCACTTAATTGTAACTTCTTTTTTCTGAAAACAAGAACGTGTACTTGTCTTGATTTAAGGATTTTTAGATATTTCGGCTGGAAACAAGACTAAAAATCTTAGCTAGACAAGCATTTTTTTGCAGTGTGTGCTATATTGCCAAAAGTATTGGGACACCCCCTTTCTAATGAACAGAAAATGGCACTTCCAAAACTGTAGCAACAAAGATGGAAGCATAATTCACGTATTTAGAAAATAAAAAGGACGTGACGTGTGGCCAAGTATGCACTGCAAAAAATGCTTTTCTAGCTTAGATTTTTTGTCTTGTTTCCAGCCGAAATATCTAAAAATTATTAAATCAAGAATTATTTTCTAGACAAGTACACATTCTTGTTTTCAGAAAAAAAGAAATTAAAATTAAGTGAGTTTTTGCTTGAAACAAGCAAAATAATCTGCCAATGCGGTAAGCGAAATAATCTAGTCTTCTGCTTGAAATAGGATTATTTTTCTTACCCCATTGGCAGATTATTTAGCTTGTTTCAAGCAAAACCTCACTTAATTTTGACTTCTTTTTTTCTGAAAACAAGACAATAATTATTACATGTCTAGAAAATCTTTCTTGATTTCAGAATTTTTAGATATTTTGTCTAGAAACAAGACAAAAAAATCTTAGCTCGAAAAGCATTTTTTGCAGTGTGGTGACCCATACTCAGAATTTTAACCCATCCAAGTGCACACACACATCGTCAACACACATCTGGAGCAATGGGCAGCCATATTGCTATCGCTGTGGTGCCCAGGGAGCAAAAAACTAATAAATAAAGTATAGATTCTGGGTATTTCTTGTTCTTTGAAACCACACTAATGTGGAAGGCTTGGACTTGGCAATGGTCCAGGAGACAATCATTGACACCCTCCACAAAGAGGGTAAGTCACAGAAGGTCATTATTAAATGGGGTGGCTGTTTACAGAGTGATTTATCAAAGCATATTAAATGCAAAGTTGACTGGAAGGAAGAGATTGGGTAGGCAAAGGTGCACAAGCAACAGGGATGACCACAAGCTTGAGAATGCTGTCAAGTAAAGCCCATTCAAACACTTGGGAGAACTTCACAAGGAGTAGAATGAAGCGCATCAAGAGTCACCACACTCAGATGTCTTCAGGAAAAGGACTACCAAGACACTTCTGAAACAGAAACAACGTCAGAAGCATCTTACCTGGGCTAAGGAGAAAAACAACTGGACTGTTGCTCAGTGCTCCAAAGTCCTCATTTTTGAATTTCATGTTGAAATCATGGTCTCAGAGTCTGAAGGAAGACTGAAGAGGCACAGAATCCAAGCTGCTTGAAGTCCAGTGTGAAGTTTCTAAAGTCAGTAATGATTTGGGGTGTGTGTCTGCTGGTGTTGGTCCATTGTGTTTTATCAAGTGCAAGGTCAATGCAGCCATCTACCAGGAGATTTTGGAGCATTTTATGCTTCCATCTGCTGACAAGCTTTATGGAGATGCTGATTTCCTTTTCCAGCAGGACTTTAGCACCTGCCCACAGTGCAACAATCACTTGCTGACCATGATATTACTGTGCTTTATTGGCCAGCCAACATGCCTGACCTGAACCCCATTGAGAATCTATGGGAAATTTTTAAGAAAAAGATGAGAAACATTCGATCCAACAATATACAGATGATCTGAAGGCTGTGCCATAGGCTGATCACTTCCATGCCACACTTCACTGATGCTGTCATTTGTGCCAGGAGCAAGTCATTTGCTGTAATATGTGCTGCTAACCAAGTATCAAGTGCATAAATGAACATACTTTAAAGAACTTAAACTTTTCTGTTTTGCAAATCCGTTTTTTGATTGATCTTAGGAAATATGCTAATATTTTGAAATACTGGATTTTCGACTTCCGTGAGACAAAAAAAACTCTTGAAATATTTTACTTTACATGTAATGAATCTAGACTATATGAAAGTTTCGGTTTTTGAAATATTACAATAAAAAAATGAACTTTTTCACAATAGTCAATTTTTTTGAGCTGCACCTGTTTATTAAATTCTGAGTGGCACACAACCTTAGTATGTTATCCCACATTATAACTGAAAACAAAATTATTTACTCATGACATTTCTCCTTCAAAATGTGGTTCGTATCAAGCCTGTTACGTTCATAATATTTACGGGTTGAATGTCAAAAGTGGAAAATTGATTTAAAAGTAGCATCATTCACAAACATCAACACATCCCACCCTCAAAGCCTGTATGCATTAGATATTTTGGCTCATTTGATAACAACTTCAGTTGTAGCGCTCTCAAAATCCATTTGCAATAATTCCCACATTGAAATCCAGCAAATCCTGCAGACTTTCCCACACAAACAGCATAGAAAATGTGGAAAAAGAGCGCTCATATTCCATCTGGGCTACATATAACCCACATGTCATAGTTTAACCACAGTCATAACAAATACTGCAGTTAGTGTGTCACGTGAGAGTCTTGTTCATAAACTAACTGCGATCATGTTTAAGGACCTTCTGGTATGCAGTTATGAAAGTTTTTTCTTTTTTTTGAAAGTTCCTACGCTAAAATGTAATTTGCACATGTGCATCAAACTCCTGACATCCCTTTGTCAGAAATGACAATTAGACGAAAATATATCCAAAGAGAAGCAAATGACCCTTCAAGGCCACCATTGTTCTCTCATCACTCCTGGTTTTGTTTGCGTATCTCCCCCGACTCGTGTGTCCTTGTTGCTCTGTGTGTGTGTGTGTGTGTGTGTGTGTGTGTGTGTGTGTGAGAAGGAAGTAATTATGCAAATGACGGCTGAGGCACAATGTCGATACGGACACCCCGTTACCCGCATGTGTCTGTGTATTTACACACGCACGCATTTCATCCCTCCGAATGACCTGTGACCCTGCAGTTGCACAACTCCCTCGGTTCTGGAAAGACAGGTTCAGAGGACGGATGACAAAAGACCCAACAATGACTGTCATTGAGGCCATTCCTGCTCCGTTTTATCTGTCTGCGGGGAAGACCAAGAACCCAGGGTATAAAAATACTTAAATACTGAATGAAAGGGAAAGAGTGCTGTCAGACTCTTTATTTAAGCTGTCTGAAGAACCGTCTGATGGGCCGCAGTCTTTCTCAGTGTTTTATGAATCCAGTTTTGAGTTCTGGATGTTTTCCCTCATTATTGCCCATTCTCCTTTCTGCCGAAAAGAAGTGTCACTTTCATTCAGATGCAGAAGATTGACGAGTGAAAGTTTTAAATGAGTGTAATGAGTTTCAGTCTGCTTCAATTTTCAACCTTAGGCTTAAAAAAAGCTTGCTGTGTATAACAGAATTCATAAACGCAAATGGGTTTTTTTGCCACTATGACCACTTGGCCCTGGCTTTCCTCCTGAAATTAATGAAACTTTCCAACACTGCTGTTTGATAGTGTTATATGATATTAGCATAGAACTGTGCCACTTAATATACAACTGGTAAACATTTATAAATAACTGTACACATTAAACATTACTCTGTTTCTCTATTTTTGTTTTTTAGATTATCATAATTTTAAACTTAATAATTCAAAAGTTTTAGCTATTTTTGTAGTTAAATATAAATTATTATGCTATAAATGTAACATAAAATGCATTTGAAAAATACCAAAATAAATGTCTCAAAAATTCAGGTTTGATATGACCATCATATATATATATATATATATATATATATATATATAAACAAACAAAAAAAAAACAACATAAAATTATTTCATTCATTCAGTCATTCATTCAAAATAAATAAAGAAATGAATAAAATAATAATAATAATAATAAAAATAGTCTGCTCCAGGACTTAAAAGTGCCTGAATTCGAACACTTAATATACAACTGGTAAACATTTATAATGAACTTTACACATTAAACATTACTCTATTTCTCTATTTTTGTTTTTTAGATTATCATAATTTTAAACTTAATAATTCAAAAGTTTTAGCTATTTTTGTAGTTAAATATAAATTATTATGCTATAAATGTAACATAAAATGCATTTGAAAAATACCAAAATAAATGTCTCAAAAATTCAGGTTTGATATGACCATCATATATATATATATATATATATATAAACATAAAACTATTTCATTCATTCAGTCATTCATTAAAAATAAATAAATAATAATTATAGTCTGCTCCAGGACTTAAAAGTGCCTGAATTCGAAAAAATACCACTTGCATTGTTTACATGTTTATATCCACTGTAGCGAAATTAATAATAACATCCACTTTTATAGCGCAAACATCTGAAGGTAGCTCTATGGCTTCTTTCTGAGGTTTATTACCCTACAGAGGTAATGTAAGCGCACATTTTACAACAGCAGGACTGCACGCTTGCGAGAGTATGTTTCTGGCCTAAATTTAATCTCTTCAGGCAACAATTTTGGTTTATTATCTATCCAATTGTGATTGTAACGCTACTTTTAAGCAGCTAATGTAGCCAGTTAAAAGTTTTCATTTGTGTGACATTGTTATTACGTTTTGAGAATAACATTAGCCAGTAGCAGCGGTGGATAATCTGGCTATAGTTGTGGTTATTACTGTGATCCAGTGGTGGTAGACTTATTTACGTTATTGTGGTTTTACAACCGAAGGGAATGCAAACGACTGAGCGGACTAAACGGATTACATTACACAGTCATTTCTCTCTTTCTCCTCCCTCTCTCCATCTATGCCATACCTGCCCGTCTCTCTCTCTCTCTCTCTGCTTTTTTTCTCTATGCCTGGGGAGGGAATTGGGCTGGTTATGCATGTTCAGTAACAGGAGAGCCTATTGAAGGAGCCATGCTGCTAATTTGCCATGGCCATGTTCCCCCTGAGTGAAGGAGATCTGCCTCACCACACACACACACACACACACACACACACACACTAACATGAAAGCAAGAAGTTTATATGGAGAAACTGACATTTAGCAAACAGAGTTTAATATTAAGTTTTATAATGTGATTTTGGGCCAATTAGATTTCACAGTGAGCGGAGCGACACAGCATAAAATCGCAAAATGTTTTGTCAGTTTTCAAAAAGGTTTCCAGAGTTTTTTGGAGGTTAGTATACACACTCTTAAAAATAAAGGTGCTTCACAATGCCATAGAAAAGCGTTTTTTTGTCTAAATGGTTTCATAAAGAACCTTTATCACTGCAAAAAAATGCTTTTCTTACTTAGATTTTTTGTCTTGTTTCCAGCCAAAATATCTAAAAAATCTTAAATCAAGGAGGATTTTCTAGACAAGTAAAAATTATTGTCTTGTTTTCAGAAAAAAAAGTCAAAATTAAGCGAGTTTTTGCTTAAAATGAGCAAAATAATCTGCCAATGGGGTGAGAAAAATAATCTTATTTTAAGATGAAAGAGAGATAATTTTTCTCACCCCATTGGCAGATTATTTTGCTTGTTTCAAGCAAAAACTCACTTAATTTTGACATATTTTGTCTGAAAACAAGACAATAAGTTTTACTTGTTTAGAAAATCCTTCTTGATTTAAGAATTTTTGATATTTTAGCTGGAAACAAGACAAAAAATCTAAGTAAGAAAAGCATTTTTTTGCAGTGTGCCATCTGAAGAACCTGTCTGTTTCACAAAAGGCTCTTTGTGGCGAAAGTAGGTTCTTCAGATTATAAAAAGGTAAGAAAGATATGGTTCTTTAAAGAACCTTTGACTGAATGGTTGCCAAAATGGTTCTTCTATGGCATCGCTGTGAAGAACCTTTTAAAGCACCTTTATTTTAAGAGTGTATCTCTTGCAATTCTGAGAGTCTAAATCTAAAATGAGTTTGTTGCTTTTTCTCTCATATGTGCGACAGTTTCTTCCAGTTGCAAGTCTATAGTTTTTCTCGTAATTCTGTGTATACCTCACAGTTCTTCACAAAAACTTTTTTTTTCTCAGAATTGTGAGACATAAACTTGAAATTGTGATATACAACAATGCAATTTAGAGATTTTTGCAACAATTGCGACTTTATAACTCTAAGTCAACATTGCGAGATAGTAACTTTTTTAAGCAATTACGAGTTTATAACTTTCAGTTGCAAGATATATGCTCATAATTCTGAGAAGAGAGATAAAAAGTTTCAATAAAATGCTGCTCAGAAGTTTGGGATCAATAAGATTTTTAATGTTTTTTCAAATGTTAAAGTTTCTTATGCTCATCAAGGCTGCATTTATTTGATCAAAAATACAGAAAAAAGTATTATTGTAAAAATAAAAATATTGCAATTTAAATTATTTTTTTAAAAAATATATAATTTATCCCTGTGATACAAAGCTAAATTTTCATCATCATTACTCCAGTCTTCTATGTCACATGATCCTTCAGAAATCATTCTAATATACTGATTTATTATCAACATTGGAAACAGTTATTTATAATTTGACTAAAATTCAAAAAGTGAAAAAGCATAATAGGACCCCTTTAGTGTTATGTTGTAAATGTAATACTTGATAAAATAATTGTTGTGATTCATTTTATATTCATAATGAATAATATTAATAATGCCACCATTTTATAAATGCAATAAGCAGATCAAGACCTTAACTCTTTCATACCACAGTTAAGGGGGTTTCAGTGGGCACTGAGACATTCTCACACTTGACAAAAGAAAAGAAACCAATTCCTCCCTTTATGTCCCATCTTCCACTTCCTGTTGAACTCTGGAATAAGACTGGGGCAAAAGCAGTGATGGTGGGAATCCTGTGGACCCTAATTTGAGCCCTGACCCCTCTGTTAGCACCAACAGCTTCAGACACAACGCATTCTGTGTGCGGCTCAGACCGCCTGAGATGGGAAGAGGAAACAGAGGTCGCTAATTACTCAGAGACCAGAAGCTCAATGATTAACAAGAAGGTGGGAAACACTAATGTTGGCTCTTTGGGTTAAAAACAGACCCATTCACTACTGGGTCATTCATGACTTTCGTGACTTTGTGAAATCATGATAATTGCATAATCAGTGCAAACTGTGTATGCGGCGTAATTAACATTTTATAATTACTTAAAGCTGCAGTCTGTAAGTTTTGCCTCTTTGTCGCCATCTCCGTCTGAACACCTGCAATTGCAGTTAAGTGCTGAATTATCTTCATGTGTGGGTTGTGCTGCGGCGGATGAATCTAATGTTTTGGTAGCTGTCAGTCACCGCAGCTTTGTGGAGATTCACTGTATTTAGGAATCACAGATGAACAGATTCAAATATATGGCCAAATAAGAATCTTCATCAGATATTGTCATCTAAGAGTAAGTAGCGAGTCTAAAACTATTGCTCTGACCAACTGAGGAAAAACACCACAGGTGTTTAAATCTAACGATCGGTTATTATCTCACATCACACCAAACTAGCAAGATATTATTACTGTTATACTGTTCTCAAAGTGTTCATGTTAACAACATCAGCATTGCATGACTGTGTGTGTAGCGTGTATTAGCATTTCTGTTTCTGTGCAGTCTAATCTCTGATTGACATTAAATTCATAAAATTTTGCCGAAAAAGCAAATCATTCTTCCTTCCTCTTTAAAATACAAAACTTGTGTAATCCCACATAGGCTATCTCTATCTGCAAACAGATGCACATTTAAAACTGGAGTAATCTAATTTCAGTCACATAAGCATAAACTTTTTGGATTACAATCCGCAACCCAAAAAAATAAGTGTAAATATTTCAGCCGCTGTGAGAAAAGACTATAAACTATCCGTCACCTGCAGCATTCTCACATGCGATCTGGACGCTTTCTTTATGTTTACAGTTGCTTTTCTTACTTAGATTTTTTGTCTTGTTTCCAGCTAAAATATTTAAAAATTCTTAAATCAAGAAGGATTTTCCAGACAAGTAAAACTTATTGTCTTGTTTTCAGACAAAATATGTCAAAATTAAGTGAGTTTTTGCTTGAAACAAGCTAAATTATCTGCCAATGGGGTGAGAAAAATAATCTATCTTTCATCTTGAAATAAGATTATTTTTTCTTACCACATTGGCAGATTAATTTGCTCGTTTTAAGCAAAAACTCACTTAATTTTGACTTTTTTTTCTGAAAACAAGACAATAATTTTTACTTGTCTAGAAAATCCTCCTTGATTTAAGATTTTTTAGATATTTTGGCTGGAAACAAGGCAAAAAATCTAAGTAAGAAAAGCATTTTTTGCAGTGGCATAGTTTTGAACACTGGCTTGCTCAGAAATTTATTTTGTATAATTTTTAACCAAAAAAGTTACAGACTGCAGCTTTAAAGAAAGACATTTGTTGCCTTCATTTTTTTGCCCAGTTAGAAGTTCTACACTTCAAAAAAATGCTTTTCTTACTTAGATTTTTTGTCTTGTTTCCAGCCAAAATATCTAAAAAATCTTAAATCAAGGAGGATTTTCTAGACAAGTAAAACTTATTGTCTTGTTTTCAGAAAAAAAAGTCAAAATGAAGTGAGTTTTTGCTTAAAACGAGCAAAATAATCTGCCAATGGGGTGAGAAAAATAATCTTATTTCAAGATGAAAGATAGATAATTTTTCTCACCCCATTGGCAGATAATTTAGCTTGTTTCAAGCAAAAACTCACTTAATTTTGACATATTTTGTCTGAAAACAAGACAATAAGTTTTACTTGTCTAGAAAATCCTTCTTGATTTAAGAATTTTTAGATATTTTAGCTGGAAACTGGACTAAAAAAATATAAGTAAGAAAAGCATTTTTTGCAGTGTGAAGAGGAGTTGACATTTGAATCTAAATTATATAGGTCATGAATACCATTCCTATGCTTTTTATCATATAAACATACTCTTTTGAGTTTACTGCTTCAACATCATCAGTGTGTCGGTGGCAATACGAGATAAAGAACTTAAAATGTGTGACACCAGCAATGTGATAATGTTGCACATTCTCCGATGACACTATTATCTTAGACGTGATTGATGAGCTGGGAGCTCTTGACGTATTGTCTCCTAGTTGGAGACACCTGTTTACCTGTGAAAGTGCTCACGTGAGAAAACACGGCTGTTTTTTGTCACATGTGGGTGAATGGCAGGCGTCTGTCAGTCACAGTACTGTACGTGCCGTATTGCCACACTTCAGCAGTTGTGAAATGCCTCTAAAATATGTCAGTTATGACCCCTACACTCTCTGCACGGACCGGTGAAAAGAGTTTATGCATGTGCCAGTGTGTGTATGTGTGTGCATGAACTCTGCTGACACCTTAACTGATGTTAACAGTAGCTTCCTTATTTGTTTGTGTGCATGCAAGCTACAATACTTAAGGTTTTTCATACCAGCAAATGAGAAAAAAGTGACAGTGAGGACTAGTAAAATGGCTGCTTGATATATGCTGAATGCCTTTATGATAAGTATACTACAAATACATTTACACTGCCGCTCAAAAGTTTGGATCAGTAAGATTTTTAATGCTTTTTAAAGGAGACTTTTCTGCTCATCAAGGCTGTTTATTTGATTAAAAATACAGAAAAAAACTGTAATATTGTGAAATGTTAATGCAATTTAAAATAGTTGTTTTCTATTTTAAGATACTTTAAAATATAATTTATTTCTGTGACGTAAAGCTGAATTTTCAGCATCATTACTCCAGTCTTCAGTGTCACATGATCCTTCAGAAATCATTCTAATATACTGATTTATTATCAGTTTTGGAAACAGTTGTGCTGCTTAATATTTTTTTTTGGAACCTGTGATACTTTTTTCAGGATTCTTTCAGAAATAAAACATTAAAAAGAACAGCATTTATTTAAAATAAAAACTTTTGTAGCAATAAACACCTCGTTCAAAGTTTGGGGTCAGTACTTTTTTTTCTTTCTCTCTCTCTTTGAAAGAAATTTAATACTTTTATTCAGCAAGGATGTGTTAAATTGATAAAAAGTGATAGTAAAGACTTATATTGTTAGAAAAGATTTCTATTTTGAATAAATGCTGTTCTTTTTATTTTTTTATTCATCAAAGAATCCTGAAAAAAGTATCACAGGTTCCAAAAAAATATTAAGCAGCACAACTGTTTCCAAAACTGATAATAAATCAGTATATTAGAATGATTTCTGAAGGATCATGTGACACTGAATACTGGAGTAATGATGCTGAAAATTCAGCTTTACATCACAGGAATAAATTATATTTTAAAGTATATTAAAATAGAAACCAACTATTTTAAATTGCATTAACATTTCACAATATTACAGTTTTTTTCTGTATTTTTAATCAAATAAACACAGCCTTGATGAGCAGAAAAGTCTCCTTTTAAAAAGCATTAAAAATTTTACTGATCCCAAACTTTTAAGCGGCAGTGTATATATTTATGTACTTGCCATTGCAATTGTACTTTTAGTGTACTAAACTGCTGTACTTAAAGCCTGCTGAATTGGAACAACTAATTTTGCACTTAATGCAATGCATTTTAATTGTGCGGAAGTAGTGCTGGAGTCCAACTAAAGAAGTATATTTAAGTGGATATCTTGCATTTAAAGACCGAAATTATCCAATGATCATTCAATCCTCATTAATAGTGACATTAAAACACATTTTAGGCTTAATATTAATAAATGTGCATTGTGTGGAAGTAGTACTCCAAATAAAGTTTAATTACAATTTTTATATGAGGAAGTCTCAAGTGATATGTCAGTAAATAAGTACTATAAGTAAGTAACTATACTTAGTACGGAAATAAACATGTTTTAAATATATGTGACCCTGGACCACAAAACCAGTCATAAGGGTCCATTTTAGGAAACTGAGATTTATAAATCATATCAAAGCTGAATAAATAAGCTTTCCATTGGTGTATGATTTGTTAAGAAATGACAATAATTCAACTATTTGAATCTTAAATCTAAATATTGAGAAAAACACCTTTAAAGTTGTTCAAATGAGGTTCTTAGCAATGCATATTACTAAGCAAAAAAAAAAAAAAAAGTTTTGATATATTTACAGTAGGACATTTACAAAATATCTTCATGGAACATGATCTTACTTAATACTTAATATTCTAATGATTTTTGGCATAAAAGAAAAATCAATAATTTTGACCCATGCAATGCATTATTGGCTATTGCTAAATATGTGTATGCTACTTATGAGTGGTTTTGTGGTCTAGGGTCACATATTGCTTTTTTACAAGAGTACCCTAAAATGAAAATATGATATATGAGTATATCACTTAAGAGCCAAAAAATAAATACAGGCAACACACAATTAATACATGCGCCTCCTCATGATATACACTGCAAAAAATGCTTTTCTTACTTAGATTTTTTGCCTTGTTTCCAGCTAAAATATCTAAAAATTCTTAAATCAAGAAGGATTTTCCAGACAAGTAAAACTTATTGTCTTGTTTTCAGACAAAATATGTTAAAATTAAGTGAGTTTTTGCTTGAAACAAGCAAAATAATCTGCCAATGGGGTGAGACAAATATTCTATCTTTCATCTTGAAATAAGATTATTTTTCTCACCCCATTGGCAGATTATTTTGCTCGTTTTAAGCAAAAACTCACTTAATTTTGACTTTTTTTTCTGAAAACAAGACAATAATTTTTACTTGTCTAGAAAATCCTCCTTGATTTAGTATTTTTTAGATATTTTGGCTGGAAACAAGACAAAAAATCTAAGTAAGAAAAGCATTTTTTGCAGTGTATTGAGATCTTATGAAGCAAAATAATCAGTCTGTCCAAGAAACTGAATATTATTTACATTATTAGCTATAATCATATTAATAATCACATTATTACCTGTGTCCCATTAAGCATTCCAAACTTTAGACCTTTAGTGAACATCACAGTCGTTTTATACTAATCCAGGACTCCCTGGTGGAAGAGATATTGGTTAAATAAAATAAAAACAGCTGTAGTTGTATGTTTTGTCTAATTGTGGGTATATACAAGCTTTTTGCCAGCTCTAGGGATTCCTATATTTTGAGCTTTGTGGCATCAAAAAGTCTGATTATTTGCTTAGTGGCATCTTCAGCTGGATGATATCAACAGCGATGATGCTAAACAAGCATGTGATGATATCTAGAGCCACTTAACCTGAGGTAAAAGGTCAATGACTATGACTACATGCCCGCAGCATTCCCCATTTATCAGCATAAACTCTTCAGATTCCCACGTCATATGCTGACTTGCAGTGTGCAAACCTCTTTTTTAACCGCCATCAGAGCCTATACATCAGCAGCCGGTTGCATAAAAGTTTTAGACTAGTCTTAAAAAGTTAGTCAGCTATTTTTTTCTTTAAGACTGGTCATAATTTTTTTTTATTCAGTTACAGAACAATGTAGATTAGTCCTAGACTGATTACCCTTTGGTTAACTGACTAGTACTTAAGACACTGTCTTAACATAGAGGCTACACTGCAAAAAATGCTTTTCTTACTTAGATTTTTTGTCTTGTTTCCAGCCAACATATCTAAAAAATCTTAAATCAAAGAGGATTTTCTAGACAAGTAAAAATTATTGTCTTGTTTTCAGAAAGAAAAGTCAAAATTAAGTGAGTTTTTGCTTAAAACGAGCAAAATAATCTGCCAATGGGGTGAGAAAAATAATCTTATTTTAAGATGAAAGATAGATTATTTTTCTCACCCCATTGGCAGATTATTTTGCTTGTTTCAAGCAAAAACTCACCTAATTTTGACATATTTTGTCTGAAAACAAGACAATAAGTTTTACTTGTCTAGATATAATTTTTAGATATTTTAGCTGGAAACAAGACACAAAATCTAAGTAAGAAAAGCATTTTTTGCAGTGTAAGTTTATGCAACTGGCCCCAGGAAAAGTGCAAAGAATCAAAACCCACATCTCTCTGCAATCGACCGCCATCAAACCTCGGTTGTTAGATCAAGTTGTTCAGTGGTTTAAAAAAATACCAAAAGAGACTGAAGTGTCCGATCTGTGAACTGCTGTCCAGTGATTGTGTGTGTGTGTGTGTGTGTGTGTGTGTGTGTGTGGATATGGGTTAACAGTCGGGTTCAAGTTGCATGTTAAACAAACAGCACTTTTGAATGCTGAGCTCCAGAGGTAAGTAAATTAGTGTAAATTTGCACAAGTAACCTAATTTTGAGGGAAAACATATGCAGGAATTTTAATTGGACACAATGGAGCTGGAATCACGCAGCAGCCGGAGACAAATTAGCCGAAACCGATGGGAAGACTAATGGTTTGTGTAGGCTGCCGCTGCTGCTGTGGAGAGAGAGAGAGAGAGAGAGACAGAGAGAGATACAGTTACAGTCCAGTCAACCAAGCATGAAGGAATGGGTCAGTGTGTATCAGGAAGTTATTTATTCTGTCATGGCGGGGGGAAAAACAAAAACTCTCGATATAAACGTGAGATTAAAGAGTCATTTTACTCAGTTTGATGTTTCAAATCCCACCAGCAGAAGTTCATGTCAATGTAATTAATCAGTAGTTTTTCTTAAAATATGACTGATCGCATGTTCAGTGGGATGTGGGGTGTGTTTATGTAGCTTGTGTTGGAGGGAGAGAACGCAAAGGAGAGAGAAGGATTTGTTTATAAACCGGCAGTGACAAGGGGGAAGCCATCTGACATGTTTAAACTAACCTGCCATGAACCGGTCGCCAAACTCCTTCACAAGTTCGGCAAGTGTGTGTGTGTGTGTGTGTGTGTGTGTGCAAGTGTGTATGCATGTATATGTGGATTACAGAGGTTAAAGCGTGGTTTTTAATGTACATATGCTACCCCTTAAAACAGCGCTTTATGAAAACAGTGGCCGCTCGCCAATCAGATAAACTCAGAAAACGGCAGTGAGAGAGCGAAAGATGGAGCAAGAGAGATGGGGGTCGAGGAAGAGGAAGGGAATATTGAGGGGAGAAGTGAAAATGCAAGGAAAATTGAAGATTGTCTTGATACGTAATGCACATTAAAGAGTTAGTTCAGCCAAAAAAGAACATTTTGTCATTGGTTCTTATTTTCTTATTACGACTAAGTCTTCTTCACTAAATATCTTCCCTTGTGACTAGATCATTGAGTCATTGAGAACCGAATCAGCTCAGTTTTTGATCTGAAAAATTCAGCTGGTTTTGTGAACTAAATCAACTGATTCATAAAAATGATGATTTTTGACCCTGCACTGCAAAAAATGCTTTTCTAGCTTAGATTTTTTGTCTTGTTTCCAGTCGAAATATCTAAAAATTCTTAAATCAAGAATGATTTTCTAGACAAGTTTTTGTCTTGTTTTCAGAAAAAAGAAGTTTAAATTAAGTGAGTTTTTGCTTGAAACAAGCAAAATAATCTGCCAATGGGGTGAGAAAAATACTCTTATTTCAAACAGAAGACTAGATTATTTTGCTTGTTTCAAGCAAAAACTCACTTAATTTGAACTTCTTTTTTCTGAAAACAAGACAATAACGTGTACTTGTCCAGAAAATAATTCTTGATTTAAGAATTTTTAGATATTTCGACTGGAAACAAGACAAAAAATCTAAGCTAGAAAAGCATTTTTTGCAGTGTGGATCACAAGACCAGTCAAAAGGGTGCTTTTTTATTGCATAAATAAGCTTTCCACTGATGTATAGTTTGTTAGGATAGGACAGTATTTAGCTGAGATGCAACTATTTGAGTATCTGTAATCTGAGGGTGCCAAAAAAATCGAAATATTGAGAATATCGTCTTTAAAGTTGTCCAAATTAAGTTCTTAGCAATGCATACTACTAATCAAAAATTAAGTTTTATAAAATATCTTCACGGAACATGATCTTTAATGGTTTTTGGCATAAAAGAAAAATAGATAATTACAATACAATGTATTTTTGGCTATTGCTACAAATAAACCTGTGCTACTTAAGACTGGTTTTGTGACAAAATCAAAACTCCTGTTATGAAGTAGATTTTTGAGGTGCAATCTTGTCATAAATTAGTTTTCCTACATAATTTGTAACACAAAAAAGGTAAAATAACTATTTAGAAGTTTTAGACCTTTCCAACGATATATAGTTTGTCATGATTAAATTAGGATTTATTTGTAAAATGATGAAGTAAACTTAGGCGTCCCACAGAGGGGACGGGTGACATTTAAAGGGTTAAAATGACAATGAGGATAATTAACTTTTAATTTTTGAGTGAACTATTCCTTTTTAGTTTTATGTACAAATAATCCATAAGTAATCAGATTACTTAATATCCTAATGGCTTTTGGCATACAAGAAAAATAGATAATTACAATACAATGTATTTTTGGCTATTGTTACAAATAAACCTGTGCTACTTCAGACTGATTTTGTGGTCCAAGGTCACATTTGCTCATGAACCAGATAAATGACTAGTTCACTCATGAACTCTCAAAGCTTAGGTGAAGTTTTTAAATAAATAATGACGCATTTGTTCTGTTCCTTACCCAAAATCATTAACTTACGATGGATAACTTTCACTGTTGCTTTATAGTTCTTTTGCATACTTGTTGAAGTTTGAAAGTTCTCCAATCATTGCCAATAGAAGTGACTAATGCTGGGTGCACAGTAATAGATTTTTAAAATCTTATAAGATCTTCAAAATGTGAGAGAACACAAACATCCTAGAGACTGAACCGTTTTGCTCTTATAGTGTGTGGTGTGCCACAATGTGACAAAGACAGCGATCGGATATTGTTTAGTTTCACGTGATAATCTTCAGATCGGGGTTCAGGATTTCTGATCAACATGTTGAATATTTACGATTCGCATTTGGGGGGCCTCTGACGTTCTTCCAAGCAGATTCAGTCACTCTTAACACACCTCACACCACAGCAATATATGATAAGATAAACTTCAGAACCACCAAGATAATCAGGACATTACCTAGGATTGTCAGAAGCGGAGAAATTGGCCCAAAGTCAGCCTGATTATCTTGTGGTGTGTACCCAGCTTAACCTACCTTCAACATTTCTCTTTCTGTTTCTTCATTTGTTAGACAAGTTTAACCCTTTATCTGTCACTCCTATTTTTTAAACACAGACATGAAATTGTCTATGAATGTATTCAAACTTTTTTATGATTCACGAACAAAAGCATTTTGTAATATGATTTTGTTGTACATTTTCTGATTTTAAAATGGTTTTCAAAGGGTGAATTTTGAGATTTATGTTTTCAAGTGATATATAATTTCTTATGATTTTTAAAGCGTAATAGGGAAAAAGGCAATAAAGATTATTTGTGTGACAAAATAGATTTTTGAGGTGCAGTCTTGTCATAAATTACTTTTATGAAAAAGGTAAAATAACTATTTAGAAGTCTTAGATCTTTCCAACGATATATAGTTTGTCATGATTAAATTAGGATTTATTTGTAAAATAAAGAAGTAAACTTAGGTGTCCCACAGAGGGGACGGGTGACAATTAAAGGGTTAAAATGACAATGAGGATGATTAACTTTTCATTTTTGAGTGAACTACACTGCAAAGAAATGCTTTTCTAGCTTAGATTTTTTGTCTTGTTTCCAGACGAAATATCAAAAAATTATTAAATAAAGAATTATTGTTAGTGAGTTTTTGCTTGAAATAAGCAAAATAATCTGCCAATGGGGTAAGAAAAATAATCTAGTCTTCTGCTTGAAATAAGATTATTTTTCTCACCCCATTGGCAGATTATTATTAGCTTGCTTTAAGCAAAAACTCACTTAATTTGAACTTCTTTTCTCTGAAAACAAGACAATAATTTTTACTTGTCTAGAAAATCCTCCTTGATTTAAGAATTTTTAGATATTTTGTCTAGAAACAAGACAAAAACTCTTAGCTAGAAAAGCATTTTTTGCAGTGTATAAGCAGAAGTTTGAGAATCCGAAATTTGGATTCACTTGGATTGACAAAATAAGTGCATGACTCATAAACAATTAATTTAAGAGGACAATTTAAGGCGACAATTAAATTTGTTATTAACCCTTTACCTGTCACCGTCCCGTCACCGAGACGCCTACGTTTACTTCACCATATTCAAATAAATCCTAATCTAATCATGACAAACTATACATCGTTGGAAAGGTCTAAATGATGTAGGAAAAGTAATAGATTAATTTATGACAAGAGTGCACCTCAAAAAATGTACTTCATAACAGGAGTTCAGACCTTTTTCACAAAAAGACTTTCTTTGTTGCCTTTGTTTCTATCATGCTTTAGAAATCATAAGACATTATATATCACTTGAAGACTTAAAATTTCAAAATTCATCCTTTGGAAACCATTTTAAAATCAGACATTGCATTATAATGGAAATTGTACATGAAAACCATATTACAAAATGTTTTTGTTCATGAATTATAAAAAATTACATTTGGATAGTGCATTTTCATGTCTATGTTCACAATAAGAAGTGACAGTTAAAGGGTTAATTTGGAATTATTGATAATTTCCTTCGACTAAAATTATTTACAGTTTCTTTTTGCATTAATAATATATTACCTTTCTATTTGATACTGTAAAGTTGCTTTGACACAATCTGTATTGCAAAAAGCGCTATATAAATAAAGCTGACTTGACTTAAATACTGTAAGTAAATGAATTTATTAGTCACAGGGTCATCACCACAACTGTAGTTCCCACTTAAGATTGTATTTACTTTCACGGGACAAAGATGTGAAAATACAACGTGGCACCTAACCCTCTTGCACAGGAAATGGGAAAAAATAAAGCTTTTAATGCCCTCCTCACTCATGTTCTTGTTCTTTCTTTTTTAACTCTCTCCGTCATTCCCTCCGCCGTTATTTCTCTCCGTTTTTTGAAGATTGAGGAACACTGCCGTGTTGACTGAAAAAGACTTCGTCCCAGATCAGCTCGATCTCTTCTTCTTTAAACACCCCCCGCCAATTTCTGTCACTCCGGGAGACGAACGCACGTTGCCGAGCTTCTTTTCCCCCTTCCTTCTTCCCCACTGGCTGGCTAAAACACGGTTCCCCTGCCTTTGAAGTGGCTGCGTGCAGAATGGAGATTCTTTGCATGGTAAATTCGCCCCAACGCCCGCAGCATATCCATTACACAAGTTTAAAGAATGCTGGAGACTCGTTCGTGAAGGCGGCCTTTTTTCCCCACTTCACAACCAATTTCTGTGTTTTGAACTTGGGCACTCATGAGCCATGTAATCTATAAATTAGGCCCGTCTTGGGCGCGCAAACTCCACCAGCCGTACCGTGTTTGAAGTGCAATTATTTTGCTCATTACAAGTTCATTTTATTGTTATAGTTTGCAAATGTTTCCTGGGGTCACAGTGTTAAAAGTTTGAGAAGAAGTGCGAAAGAGGAAATTAAGAAGGCTGTTGAGCCTTTGAAGGATCCAACTAGTCTTTCTCCAAATGTGTGAAGATATTAAGCGAAATGACTCTATCAAAAGAACTTTGGAAGGTGATTTGGAAAATCAAGTCGGGTAATTCACCTCTTAACAGATTCTTTAAATGCACTGTAAAAAATGCAAATGCATGTTTTCCACTTTACAAAACATTTTGTGTGTCAAATACTAAAAAATGCTATTTTCTTGAAACAACATAAACCCCCGTCAGACCAACAAAATTGCCCCAAATGTTGTTCTAACTAGTCAAACACAGTTGTCTGAACAAATAATTTCATATTGTTGCAATGTTAAGGCTTTGTGGTTTCCCAGAATGCATTGCAGCATGAATAAATTAAGCAGTTACTGTTATAGGATTATTGTTTTGCTGTTTACACTGCAAAAAATGCTTTTCTTACTTAGATTTTCTGTCTTGTTTCCAGCTAAAATATCTAAAAATTCTTAAAACAAGAAGGATTTTCTAGAGTAAAACTTATTGTCTTGTTTTCAGACAAAATGTGTCAAAATTAAGTGAGTTTTTGCTTGAAACAAGCTAAATAATCTCCCAATGGGGTAAGAAAAATGATCTATCTTTCATCTTGAAATAAGATTATTTTTCTCACCCCATTGGCAGATTATTTTGCTCGTTTTAAGCAAAAACTCGCTTAATTTTGACTTTTTTTTCTGAAAACAAGACAATAATTTTTACTTGTCTAGAAAATCCTCCTTGATTTAAGAATTTTTAGATATTTTGGCTGGAAACAAGACACAAAATCTAAGTAAGAAATGCATTTTTTGCAGTGTGCTGACTTAATTTAAACTTTTTGTTGTCATTTTGTTATTATTGTTAGTTATTTGTTGTACTGTGATCTAAAGTCGCTCATCTTTTTAACATTTGTTAATCGCAACCGTTCTTGAGGTCTGTGTGTCTAGTTTTGAGGCCTAGAGGATGTTCAACCACTTACTTCTGTTTGCTGGATATCTTAGGCTTGTAAGATGTTTTACAAACAAAGACAATGTTGTCTGCATATTAGACTAAGTTATCTATGAAGGATTCACTGTTTGTCATTTGTAAATAAACAAATTGACACACACAAAAATACTGATACATAAAAAAATTAATTACTTCAATGACAGTAATTGTTGTTCCGGTTGCTGTGACAAGACTTTTTCTATTAGCAAAACAAGACAATCAGCATTGCATGAACAAACAAATTTATGTTGGCTGAACAAAGTATCTTTACTAAGAAAAACTAAAAAACTACTGCTGAGAAAACTCAAAAGCCTTAACCCATTTAATCCCAATTTTTTCCCAGACATGAAAATATCCAAATCATGTGTCATTAGTAACCCTTTGAAATAATCATTTTTTTTTGGGAAAAGTGTGTGAAAAACTGTGTTTTATAAGTCGGTGGGATAATGTGTATAATTAACTAATATATTTCTGCAGTCATAAAAATGGTTATATATCTTAGCCCAGCTATTTGAAACTGTTTGATCACATTCTAGGGTTACTATTATTTATAAAAAAAAAATCTATACAACATTGATAGGAATGCTGAGATAAAAGACAAAAAAAAATAAAATAATAATCAACGCATTTCAAATGTGTTACTTTAGTGTAGCATATATCGTTTAATTGTTATATTAGTGCTACCAGTATTGCAACATCAATATTGTAACTTATTTGTAACCTTTGAACTTTTGATTTAGTGCAATATTTTGTCAATGAATCATTTAGTGTAATCTTCACTAAAAACTGCATTCACTGCAAAAAATGCTTTTCTTACTTAGATTTTTTGTCTTGTTTCCAGCCAAAAAATCTTAAATCAAGGAGGATTTTCTAGACAAGTAAAAATTATTGTCTTGTTTTCAGAAAAAAAAGTCAAAATTAAGCGAGTTTTTGCTTAAAACAAGCAAAATAATCTGCCAATGGGGTGAGAAAAATAATCTTATTTCAAGATGAAAGATTTTTATTTTTCTTTCCCCATTGGCAGATAATTTTGCTTGTTTCAAGCAAAAACTCACTTAATTTTGACATATTTTGTCTGAAAACAAGACAATAAGTTTTACTTGTCTAGAAAATCCTTCTTGATGTAAGAATTTTTAGATATTTTAGCTGGAAACAAGACAAAAAATCTTAGTAAGAAAAGCATTTTTTTGCAGTGTTGGATTTATATTGTATACCTAAGTTCACTGTTATCCCACCGTCAACATGTTACTCATCCTGTGACAACACTCAACTAAACTGAATATATGTGAATTTAAATATTAATACTAGACACCTTAGAGATGATGTGTGCAAAAAATTATTTGTCATATCCTTATGATAACATACTTTACTAGCCTTATGTTTTGGAGCTTTGATGCAACCATCATCGTCTCATGGTGCAAACAGTAAATAAACTGCTCTGGTCATGTGACAATTTGCACTAACCAAGTGAAACTGCACAGATTTAATTAAGACCCTTTATTTTTTCCATATTTGCAGGAAGTGCACTAAAACATCAGTCAGTAAAGTGTTTAGAGCTTTTAAAATGAAAACTTTTTTTTTTTGGTCACAATTGTGACCGGTGGGATTAAATGGGTTGCCCTACTTTTTTAAGTTTTCTCAACTGTTTATTTTTTTACAGTGTGGAGATTTAGTTGTATCGAGCAGAAGGTGGAAACGTTACGCCTCCAACTTATCTTGAAATGAACCAGCACTCCGTTAAGTTGAATGTTAAACTCAGATTTTTTCTTGGCATTCACATTATTAAATCCCATGTCTGCTGCGCCTGTGTCCAAAATGTCAAAAGCAATTGTTACATGAAATATTTCCTGTATGGATCTATTTTGAGTGTGTGTCTGAATTATGGAACTGCAAAACAAGGCCAGCGTGTTCTCTGATTTCAGTTTTGCACACTAATGTTATCCGGTCCCGGAACAAAGCAAACATTTGTGTTCCTTCATAAAGGCCAGTCCTGATGACGCAACAGAGCCTAATATCACCCGCTCAGATCAACGTGAAATAATAGCCATCGCTTTTAAGCCGATTTGATATTTAGTGTCTCATTTCCAATTAAGCCTTCTGATATCAGGGCTGCCTAGAATGATGAAATGGAGCTAACAGCTCGCTGCAGTCAGGAGATCACCCTATGGATATGCCATAATAACGGCACTTTTCATTACTCGCGTATAATTAACAAAAACAAGATGTGTTTTAATCAGTTAGCAGTCCACAGAACAAAATGTAACCGCTGCACGTTGACCCACATTTTCCCATAATGCGCTTTAAAGAAATGTTAAGGGTCAAACAAAGTTAAGCTCTATGGACAGCATCTGCAACATGTCAATTACTAAAGAATTTAATTTGGACTTGTCCCTCTGTTTGTAAAAACTAACAAAAACTGTTTACAGTAATAAGTTTGTATTGTGCTAAACCACTTTTGTTCCCAATTTAAAAAAAAAAAAATTAATTCTGTAAAGTCATGTTTGTCACTTAAAGAGATACTCCACCCCAAAATGAAAATTTGTTTTGTGGCTGACACAGGACAGCGTACGTTGTTTACGTCCAGGGCATACTTTCTAAAATGTTTCATGGTGAGATAGAGGAGACAAATTACTGACTAAAGTCGTAGTTTTTGTTTTCTTTGCGAACAAAAAGTATTCTTGTAGCTTTGTAAAGTTATGGTTGAACCACTGATGGCACACTGCAAAAAATGCTTTTCTTACTTAGATTTTTTCTCTTGTTACCAGCCAAAATATCTAAAAAATCTTAAATCAAGGAGGATTGTCTAGACAAGTAAAAATTATTGTCTTGTTTTCAGAAAAAAAAGTCAAAATGAAGTGAGTTTTTGCTTAAAATGAGCAAAATTATCTGCCAATGGGGTGAGCAAAATAATCGATCTTTCATCTTGAAATAAGATTATTTTTCTCACCCCATTGGCAGATGATTTTGCTTGTTTCAAGCAAAAACTCGCTTAATTTTGACATATTTTGTCTGAAAACAAGACAATAAGTTTTACTTGTCTAGAAAATCCTTCTTGATTTAAGAATTTTTAGATATTTTAGCTGGAAACAAGACAGAAAATCTAAGTAAGAAAAGCATTTTTTGCAGTGCAGATGGACTATTTTCACAACGTCTTTTATATGTTTTTGGGCCTTGACAGTGTTATTTACTTGGCTGTCAATCGGACAATCAAAAATCTACCGGTTTTCATCCAGAACATCCTAAATTGTGTTCCAAAGACGATCAAACCTTTTATAGATTTGGAACGACATGGGGGTAAGTGATTAATGATAAAATTTTCATTTTGAGGTGGAGTATCCCTTTAATTTCTTCTGTTACTAACCGTTTTTGGTTGTTTTTTTCTCTATGAAACTTCTGGAGATTTTTTAAAGCATGTAATGCAAAACTTTACTGGCTTTAAATTGTCACAACATGAGTTAAAAGAAAAAAGAAATGGTATCTAGTGTGATCTCATTAGTAATGGTAAGTATCTGTACATAAACTACTTAGACCACTTAAGTTTCGGGACCAATTCTGACTAATAACTAGCTTATTACCATGCATATTACTAGTATATTATCTGTTTATTAGTACTATAAAGCACATAATATCTTATTGTTCATGACCATATTTTAGATTGTTTAATCAACCCCATACCTAAACTTAACAGCTACCTTAACTATTAATAAGCAGAAAATTAGTAGTTTATTGAGGCAAAAGTCATAGATAGTAGTTAGGTAATAGTGAGAGCTAACTTACATAATTAACATATCTAAAATGTAAATCTGAAATGTGTTTACAAACTTTTTTAGCGTTATAAAACAGAATGAATTGATTTTATGGTGTTTAATTGCTTAAATGTGCTCAGTGCCATTGCATCCATGTTGCACTTTTGTCATCAGAAGCCATATGCTATGAAAATAGTATATTATGGCAACAGTTATTTTCACTGTACATTTATTAGTATATGAAGAGATCTTTCTTTAAAAAATGCATTTTTTATGTATAGGTTTCTATGTAAGTACTGGTAATTCTGATTGGGCTGAGGCTGGGATTTTAGCGAGTTTGAAGTAAAAGTATTTGATGGATGTATAATGTGTGTCCAGAGCATTCAATCATTATCTCATTTTTGACCGAGATGGCTTTTAGCTGGTTTTGCATCTGAACTCTTCATATATTGAAGTGCACAAAAAATGTGTGTGTTAACACTGCATACGAATACTTACCAATTTTTACCATGAGATTCAACTCTAGTCATAACTACATGAGTTCTGCTTGTTTTTATAAACTGAAGGATGTCTCGAGACAATTTTTTTTCTATGGTAATCAGCAGCATGTCACAGATGCAGTCAATAGAGCATGCACTGAATCCGAAACATTGCTTAAAGAATTTCCACAATGTTTAAATAATACTATATACATTTTTTGCCCCAGGCAAGCGTGTATTTATTTACCCAGGCATTATTCTGCATCCCGCTAGGTTCCAGCGACAGCAAAAGAATAGGTTCATGGTTTCCTTTGTTATTCTTAAGAAGTGAAAGCAACTGAAGCCATTTGAGGTTTGTTCGTAGTTATGATTCAGTTCACTCAGTTTTATAACATTACACACACACACACATTTCGTTTGTTTTCCAGCCGTCTCGTTTCATCAGCTCCAGAGATAGCGACTGTTGTGTTTCTCTCTCCTTGTGTCTTTAATACCATCAATGCTAAATAAACTTTGCCCACATTAATAGTTGCTGGCGAGGTGCCCGCCAGAACAAAAACAAAAGGCAGAACAGGTTCAAAGGCAATGCGTCTACTAGCTTTCTCTCTATTCCTTTCTCATCCCTGTCTCTTCTCCTCTTCCTTTGGTTTGGGCGAAAGCGCTTTGTCTGGTAAACGGCTCCATCTTTTTGATACAGGCGTTTATTAGCTGTTGAGTTTAATTAAAAAAGGCCATTCATATGAAAATGGGACTTTGATAGTGATTGGTTTCCCCAGCAGCCTCTTCCAGATGCTTTTAATTAGAGCACTGTTTGATTGACATCAAGCCTGTGGGCTGGTGGCTGACTGCGGACGCACACACACACACACACACACACACACATACAGTACACAAACACTCACAGTCGTATGCACAAATTCGCTCATGCAGTCACATTCGCAGTGTGTGTACCAAAGATCCAGTTCGTTTTGACACAGTGAATGGCCAGGTAATTAGTGAGGAGGCAGAGCTGAGCCAAAGTTAATCACCTTGGCCTTGTCAGTCATGCTCTTTGCACATTGTTCACACATATAATTAATGCAACGCCCGCAAATTGGCGCCCTTACAAGCTGACCGGCAAAAACCATGCGCGCACACCTTTTATGAGCGCTGCCTTAAAGTAATATTACGAGTTCAGTGCAAGTTAAGCTCAGTCAAGAGCATTTGTGGCATAATGTTGATTACCACAAAATAATTTCGACTCATCCCTAACCTCAATTTAAGAATTGAGGTTACACTGAGGCACTTACAATGGAAATGAATGGAGCCTGTTTTTGGAGGATTTAAAAGCAGAAACGTGAAGCTCATAATTTTCTAAAAACACTTACATTAATTCTTCTGTCAAACTTTTTAACATAAGCTATGTTTATTTGAGCTGCACAGAGTCGTTCCAAAACTTTTTCATGGTTGTTTTGTGATTTTAGGTTTTATGTCGCCTGTCAACGATACAAAACCATAACTATATATATGTGACCCTGGACCACAATACCAGTCAGGGGTAATTTTTTGATTTTGAGATGTATACATTAACCAAAAGCTGAATAAATAAGCCTTGCATTGATGTATAGTTTGTTAGGATATTACAATATGTGACCCTGGGCCACAAAACCATAAGTCGCTGGGGTATATTTATAGCAATAGCCAAAAATGCACTGTATGGGTCAAAATTATTGATTTTCTTTTATGCCAAAAATCATTAGGATATTATGTAAAGATCATGTTTCATGAAGATATTTTTTGCTAATTTCCTACCGTAAATATATCAAAACTTAATTTTTGATTAGTAATATGCATCACTAACAACTTAATTTGGACAACTTTAAAGGTGATTTTCTCCATATTTACTTTTTTTTTGCACCCTCAGATTACAGATATTCAAATAGTTGTATATCAGCCAAATATTGTCCTATCCTAACAAACCATACTTCAATGGAAAGCTTATTTGCTTATTAGCTTTCAGATGATATATAAATCTCAATTTTGAAAAATTGGTTTTGTGGTCCAGGGTCATATATATATATAGTCAAGATACAACTATTTGAAAATCTGGAATCTCAGAGTGAATCTCAAAAAAATAAATAAATAAATAAATAAAATATTGAGAAAATCACCTTTAAAGTTGTCCAAATTACATTTCTAGCAATGCATATTACTTAAAAAAAATAGATTTAGTTGCCTTAGAATTATAAGGTTCTATCTGCATTCTGAGCACACTTGAGATATTGAGCTTCAAAGTTTTTGCGTCCCATAGACATCTGTAGATAGAACCATATTTGTTTTCTAAAAAAGGCCCAAAATATACACAGCTTACATAAGAAACATCACATTATGTAAATAAATTGTCACAGAATACGAATATGTGAATAACTCAATTTTGACAAAAAGGTCAGATAGAACCTTATAATTCTAAAGTGATGATTTGATATATTTACGGTAGGAAATGTACTAAATATCTTCATGGAACATGGTCTTTACTTAATGATTTTTGGCATTATAGAAAAATAAAGCATTTTGACCCATGCAATATATTTTTGGCTATTGCTACAACTATACCTGTGCTACTTAAAACTAATTTTGTAGCCACTTATTATTTAATTCATCCATTCATTCGTTTTACCAATATTAAGTACAAATGAAAAAAAAGCCATTATTCATAATGATTAAGGTCTTAATAATGTACATTGCAATGCATTGTATATTTTCATAAATATCTGTAAACAAAATACTTAAAATTGGTTGTCTGCCATGTGTTTTAATACATTATACTTTCTAAGTTGTAAAAATGAATTGTCATAATGTATTACAGCTGTGGTTACACTGCAAAAAATGCTTTTCTTACTTAGATTTTTTGTTTTGTTTCCAGCTAAAATATCTAAAAATTCTTAAATCAAGAAGGGTTTTATAGACAAGTAAAACTTATTGTCTTGTTTTCAGACAAAATATGTCAAAATTAAGTGAGTTTTTGCTTGAAACAAGCAAAATTATCTGCCAATGGGGTGAGAAAAATAATCTATCTTTCATCTTGAAATAAGATTATTTTGCTCACCCCATTGGCAGATTATTTTGCTCGTTTTAAGCAAAAACTCACTTAATTTTGACTTTTCTTTCTGAAAACAAGACAATAATTTTTACTTGTCCAGAAAATCCTCCTTGATTTAAGAATTTTTAGATATTTTGGCTGGAAACGAGACAAAAAATCTAAGAAAAGCATTTTTTGCAGTGTGAGAATACAATCTTCAAGTGAAATGTTATAAATTTGATCAACACTGTGCCAAAAGTGGTGTCAATTGAGCTTAACTTGTATTGAAAGCAGAATATTGCTTTAAGTAAGCTAGTAAGCTTAAACCACTGGATTCAGGGCTGAGGCACCTCCAAAGAAAGGCTATTTTCCTTTTGTTCGGTGGCTGCGGCATAGGCCTCATCTGCTCTCTGTGCACGCTCACTCGCTCCCTGCTGTATTATCTGAGTGTCAGCTCCACATGTGGCACTGATAAATTTATTCCCCACATGTTTATGGCCGCTGGTTTATGTGGAGCTTCTTCCCAACCTGGCTTCTCCAAACGCACAACTCCATTTTATGGAAGAATACATAGAGATGAGAAGGTTTGGGAGGGAGAGAGAGAGACGTGTCGGGATGACTGATGTTACAGTGTAAAAATCCCATCTGCCCTCGAGGGTTACTGTTGTAATACTCCTCCTGCTATGATGTACGGTTTATAAACGCCAGTGTTGGGGAAAGTTACTTTTAAAAGTAATGCATTACAATATTGCATTACTCTCTTAAAAAAGTAACTAATTACGTTACTTATTTACTTTTTATGGAAAGTAATGCGTTACATTACTTTTGCGTTACTTTTTAAATCTGGGCAGGGCTTGCTTGTTTGTTTTTAATATAAAAATATTTATTCTTAGCAAATGTAAAAGCCCTTTCACACCTAAATGAAATTAAGTGAATAAGCCTAAGGCTAAAGGAAAAATAAATTCCCGTCTTTACAGTGGAACTGTAGGAGAAGAAAGTTAAAAAAAAACACAAATGTTAGTTCATCTAAAGTAAGTTGGTACACTACAAAAAATGATTTTTTGTCTTGTTTCTAGCCAAAATATCTCTTAATAATATATTTATAATATATATTTCTTAAATCAAGAAGGTTTTTTTAGAGAAGTAAGAATTATTGTCAAAATTTTAGTGTTTTTGCTTGAAACAAGCAAAAGAATCTCCCAAATGGGGTAAGATAAATTATCTTGTTTTCTGTTTGAAATAAGAGTTTTTGCTCACACCATTGGCAGATTATTTTGCTTGTTCTAAGCAAAAAGTCACTTATTTTGACTTTTTTATTCTGAAAACAAAAAAATAATTATTTACTTAATTTAATTTATATATATATATATATATATAATATTTGGCTGTAAAGAAGACAAAAAATGTAAGTAAGACAAGTATTTTTGCAGTGTACTGATGTATTGGATCAACAAAAGTCAGCACACTGCAAAAAAATGCTTTTCTTACTTAGATTTTTTGTCTTGTTTCTAGACAAAATATCTAAAAAATCTTAAATCAAGTAAAAATTGTTGTCTTGTTTTCAGAAAAAAAAGTCAAAATTAAGTGAGTTTTTGCTTAAAATGACCAAAATAATCTGCCAATGGGGTGAGAAAAATAATCTTATTTCAAGATGAAAGATTTTTATTTTTCTGACCCCATTGGCAGATAATTTTGCTTGTTTCAAGCAAAAACTCACTTAATTTTGACATATTTTGTCTGAAAACAAGACAATAAGTTTTACTTGTCTAGAAAATCCTTCTTGATTTAAGAATTTTTAGATATTTTAGCTGGAAACAAGACAAAAAATCTAAGTAAGAAAAGCATTTTTTGCAGTGGCAGCAAAGACATTGGTTAATAAAATGGGATTAAATACATAAAGAAAACAAAAAGTAACTCAGATATTTTCTTGGAAATAAAAAAGTAATGCGTTACTTTACTAGTTACTTGAAAAAAGTCATATTATTACGTAACTCCAGTTACCCCCAACACTGATAAACGCACACTCTTGCGAATCCGGATTCGCTTTCTCCCGTTCACCTACGTCTAACTCCGACCCATCAGCCCTCATTTACGCTTGCGTGTCTTGTGTTTGCGCTTTGTTTGGTTTGCCCGCCGTTTGGCTTTGATTTGGGAGACAGCGCTAAAAGCCTGGTGAAATCTGTAGAGAGACGTTTCAGGCCAAAACCTTTTTCCAATTACCCAGTCTTCATTACTGCGCTGTCATAGCTCGCTCCCTGGAACTCCAGGCCTTTACTTTATGGCCGTGGAACAAAAAGCCCCGCTGTTGTTTTTTCATATAGACTGATTTCCTGTTCGCCCAGTTTAATACATGAGAATAGGACTCAGATATCATCCAGTAGGAGGCACAGACAGAAAATGGCATTTTCTTGCCCTAACTGAGAGCCAGGCACGCTCTCTTCCACAGGTTCCACGCTGGTCGCCGTCCTTAATGTGTCTTTATTCGATTAGGAAGCAGTGAGTAGGTATTCCGGCTCAATTATTCTTAGTTTGGGCCTCTTAGTATCCGATATTTGTAAGCTAGTTTTCTTCTAACAGGAAATGCAAGTAAGCAGCAAGTCAGTGAAGACATTGACATTAGGTTACTCCCATTTATGTGTGTGTTTACTTTTTTATCTGGTGTATTTGATTCATAAAATATGTCATGTCAATTAGTAAAGTTCGATGACACACGTTTGTAAATAAATACACAGACATTAGTATGCAGCACTACTTCCTTCCACCACGGATTCAAATCTTAGTTTAACATTTATCCGCTGAGCCCAAGCCTCTGTTACTAATTTGAAAATGTTGCTTTAGAACTAGTAAGTTGCTTTATTAAAAACTTATTGTATTACTGTATTAACCTCCTGGGACCCGGCTATGGAGTTCTCTCCTCTGTATTTCTATGAGACCTCACATGTCACAGTTGTAGGCCTTGGTGTCCTGTACAGAGTACATTCAGGCTTTTCAAAGATACCAAATGTTTGGAAGTTTGACCATGATCACACCCTCTCCTTGGTCTTTAAAAATGGCTACAATTAATTTAGTGAAAAATTGCACATCCTTATGGAAATATGATTACATTTTGTAACTTGCATTTAAATCTTGCATCTGAATCATTTTCTAATTGTTTATCATAAAGCAACATCTCTGGAAAATCATATGAGTTTTCAAATCCAAATATAACTTCCTGTTATGAAACAGGACATCATTTCATACATGTCCACTGTAGAGGACACCAGGACTAAAAACATGTTTATTATGCATTTTGTGAGACATAACAATTGAATAGGAAAAAAAAAATATATATATCAAAATTCTTATGAAATATTAGATATTTTTACAAAAATCTGACCAATTAATACTCCCATTATGACAATTATTTTTCAACATGCTGGCCCAACAGCAACACATTAATATTCAAATTAGATACAGTGTATATATATATATACTGTATTTAAGGGGAAAACCAGTTTACACGCATACTGCAATAAAAAATGGCATATCAAATTATTTTGTTATATATTTTACAACATAGGTGAGAATCATCCTTACACAAAGTCTGGTATAAAAAATCCTGAAACCTAAAAATTAAAAAAAAAAAAAAATCCATTGTTTTTCCGTTTTGATGTACCATTATATTACATGGTTATGTTTTTTTTTTGTTTTTTTTGTGCAGAGGGTTTATATTTGGGGATTGCTTGAGGGTTTGATCGACTAAGAAGACTGGAACAAATTATTCAATCGCCAAACGGACAGAAGTTTACTTCAAGAATGATCAGAAAGCAACATAGATGAGTTTGAAGTTTGGTGTTTAAAAAGTGCAATCTATTTTCTAGCTGTCTATACATTTATTTGGGACAGATATGTATTTAATGTAAAACTGTGTGAATGGCACTCTGTGAAGCCGCAGGATTTCTGTCGGCTGAATGAACACAGTTTGCTTTCTCACGTAAATGGATTTAAATATGAAGCTTGCTAGCTAACAAATGCATTAATGTGATTAGCTGGATATAAACTAAAGCAAATAGATGAGGACAATTGTGACATTAAACATTTGGGTTGGACTTACGTGTTTTGGTAACATTGTTTTAACAGTTAACCTCTTGAGGTGTGTCTGATGTTTGCATCCTCTCAGCCTTTAATGTCAAAAATCTGTGCATTCTCTACTAATGCAGCATCTGGTCAACAAAGTAATTACTAAATAATGATATGAAAACATGCATTTCCGCCTCTAGAGGCCGCTCTCATACTGTATAATGACAGCGGAGCTTCAGCCGCTTCAGCGATGGACACAACCGATTAATCGGTTGCAGATTAATTGCCATTTGTTTTTTTGTTTTTGTTTTTTGTTTTTTGTTTTTTGTTTTGTTTTTATTAAAACTACACCATTTTATGTAACATGATCAAATATAACTTATTCAAAGTCTAAATCTTAAGTCAAGTCAAGTTTATTTGTATAGCGCTTTTCACGAAACAGATCGTTTCAAAGCAGCTTTACAGCAAATTAAAGTTTGTACAATAATTAAAGTTTGTTAAAGTTTGTACAATATTTAAAGTTTGTTCAAATTAAAGTTTGTACAATATTTACAGTTTGTTCAATTAAAGTTTGTACAATATTTAAAGTTTGTTCAATTGAAGTTTGCACAATATTTACAGTTTGTTCAATTAAAGTTTGTACAATATTTAAAGTTTGTTCAATTGAAGTTTGCACAATAATTAAAGTTTGTTAAATTAAAGTTTGTACAATATTTAAAGTTTGTTCAAATTAAAGTTTGTAAAATAATTAAAGTTTGTACAATATTTAAAGTTTGTTCAATTTAAAGTTTGTTCAATTGAAGTTTGCACAATAATTAAAGTTTGTACAATATTTAAAGTTTGTACAATATTTAAAGTTTTTACAATAATTAAAGTTTGCACAATAATTAAAGTTTGTTAAATTAAAGTTTGCACAATAATTAAAGTTTGTTAAATTAAAGTTTGTACAGTAATTAAAGTTTGTTAAATTAAAGTTTGTACAATATTTAAAGTTTGTTCAATTAAAGTTTGTACAATAATTAAAGTTTGTTAAATTAAAGTTTGTACAATATTTAAAGTTTGTTCAATTTAAAGTTTGTACAATATTTACAGTTTTTAAAGTTTGTACAATAATTAAAGTTTGTTAAATTAAAGTTTGTACAATATTTAAAGTTTGTACAATAATTAAAGTTTGTTAAATTAAAGTTTGTACAATATTTAAAGTTTGTTAAAATAAAGTTGGTACAATAATTAAAGTTTGTTAAATTAAAGTTTGTACAATATTTAAAGTTTGTTCAAATTAAAGTTTGTACAATATTTAAAGTTTGTTCAATTTAAAGTTTGTTCAATTGAAATTT
This sequence comes from Cirrhinus molitorella, assembly GCA_033026305.1. Lineage (NCBI taxonomy): Eukaryota > Metazoa > Chordata > Actinopteri > Cypriniformes > Cyprinidae > Cirrhinus > Cirrhinus molitorella. Next base: position 356,560 of record CM065137.1, on the reverse strand, counting down.
GCACAATAATTAAAGTTTGTTAAAATAAAGTTTATACAATATTTAAAGTTTTTAAAGTTTGTACAATAATTAAAGTTTGTTCAATTTAAAGTTTGTACAATATTTAAAGTTTGTTAAATTAAAGTTGGTACAATAATTAAAGTTTGTTAAATTAAAGTTTGTACAATATTTAAAGTTTGTTCAAATTAAAGTTTGTACAATTTAAAGTTTGTTCAATTGAAGTTTGCACAATAATTAAAGTTTGTTAAATTAAAGTTTGTACAATATTTAAAGTTTGTTCAAATTAAAGTTTGTAAAATAATTAAAGTTTGTACAATATTTAAAGTTTGTTCAATTTAAAGTTTGTTCAATTGAAGTTTGCACAATAATTAAAGTTTGTTAAATTAAAGTTTGTACAATATTTAAAGTTTTTACAATAATTAAAGTTTGTTCAATTTAAAGTTTGTTCAATTAAAGTTTGCACAATAATTAAAGTTTGTTAAATTAAAGTTTGTACAATAATTAAAGTTTGTTAAATTAAAGTTTGTACAATATTTAAAGTTTGTTCAATTAAAGTTTGTACAATAATTAAAGTTTGTTAAATTAAAGTTTGTACAATATTTACAGTTTGTTCAATTAAAGTTTGTACACTATTTAAAGTTTGTTCAATTAAAGTTTGTACATTTAAGTTTGTTAAATTAAAGTTTGTACAATATTTAAAGTTTGTACAATAATTAAAGTTTGTTAAATTAAAGTTTGTACAATATTTAAAGTTTGTTAAATTAAAGTTTATACAATATTTAAAGTTTTTAAAGTTTGTACAATAATTAAAGTTTGTTCAATTTAAAGTTTGTACAATATTTAAAGTTTGTTAAATTAAAGTTGGTACAATAATTAAAGTTTGCTAAATTAAAGTTTGTACAATATTTAAAGTTTGTTAAATTAAAGTTTGTTAAATTAAAGTTTGTACAATATTGAAAGTTTGTTAAATTAAAGTTTATACAATATTTAAAGTTTTTAAAGTTTGTACAATAATTAAAGTTTGTACAATAATTAAAGTTTGTACAATAATTAAAGTTTGTTAAATTAAAGTTGGTACAATAATTAAAGTTTGTTAAATTAAAGTTTGTACAATATTTAAAGTTTGTTAAATTAAAGTTTGTTAAATTAAAGTTTGTAAAATAATTAAAGTTTGTAAAATAATTAAAGTTTGTAAAATAATTAAAGTTTGTACAATATTTAAAGTTTGTTAAATTAAAGTTTGTACAATATTTAAAGTTTGTTCAAATTAAAGTTTGTAAAATAAAGTTTGTACAATATTTAAAGTTTGTTCAAATTAAAGTTTGTAAAATAAAGTTTGTAAAATAATTAAAGTTTGTTCAAATTAAAGTTTGTAAAATAAAGTTTGTAAAATAATTAAAGTTTGTAAAATAATTAAAGTTTGTTTAATTTAAAGTTTGTTCAATTGAAGTTTGTACAATATTTAAAGTTTGTTCAATTAAAGTTTGTACAATATTTAAAGTTTGTACAATATTTAAAGTTTGTACAATAATTAAAGTTTGTACAATAATTAAAGTTTGTTCAAATTAAAGTTTGTAAAATAAAGTTTGTAAAATAATTAAAGTTTGTAAAATAATTAAAGTTTGTTCAATTTAAAGTTTGTTCAATTAAAGTTTGTACAATATTTAAAGTTTGTTCAATTAAAGTTTGTACAATAATTAAAGTTTGTTCAATTTAAAGTTTGTTCAATTTAAAGTTTGTACAATATTTAAAGTTTGTACAATATTTAAAGTTTGTTCAATTTAAAGTTTGTACAATATTTAAAGTTTGTACAATATTTAAAGTTTGTTCAATTTAAAGTTTGTACAATATTTAAAGTTTGTACAATATTTGAAGTTTGTTAAATTAAAGCTTGTACAATATTTGAAGTTTGTTAAATTAAAGTTTGTACAATTTGTACAATGTTAACAGTAATGATTATATGTTGCAATCAAATCACTGTAGTAAATTTTGTAGTGATGTATGGTGTTTTAGGGCTGATATCATCTAAAGTCCTTGGCATCATCATCTCTTCTTAGGTGTTCCTGAGAAAAACTGAGAAAAAAGTTCTCAAAATGGCTGTAATATGACTGATTTTATTGGTTTATATGTGTGACAGTAATGATAGCTAGCATCGACTGTGACAGCTCACTTCAGGAAGATTGAGTGTCCTTTTTATTGAAGTAGCCTGACATGACCCAGCACAAGACAACAGTAGCTGCAGGTGTATATATGTCTGAGTGTGTGCATGAAGGAAAGTAAATCCAGACCTGGTCTTTGAGCAGCAGATTCAGCGCTCTGGCCCAGCTGCCTCCTCAGGTGAGTTACCTGTGCTGGCGGCCGCTCTAAACCCCCTGTATTCAGTGACACGGGCGCCGTCGCTCTGCGCTCAAATATCACTTAACACTGATTAACCCACGCTGGGCCGGCGCTGGGTCCTCACTTGCCCACCTGCCAGCTGACTGCCATTAGAAGTTCCCTTATCTAGTCCCAGATCTGTCTACAATAGACCCAGGCCTAGCCGAGGGGTTAAGGAGCCTTCTTAAATAATAAATCATTAGCTAAATACTTTTTGTTCATTTGTGTCGTGTTACACGTACCTCAATTTGCTACTCCCGGCACAGTGTCCCATTCAGCAGATGCCTGGTCTGTGTCTGCGCCGTCGTTCAACCACTGCAAGCCAGAAATCCTTTTCTCTGTTTCTCTCATTCTGGCTCTCGCTTGTGATCGCCTCAGTACTTTTGTGGTTTGTGAGTCAGGCTCAAGAAAAGAATTGCGAAAGGATGATGAATTATGAATTGACCCTTTGTTAAGCTCCGCCCCCTTCGCTTACTGTTAGCTTCTCAGATGACCCTGTTGAAAAAAAAAACAGCCTATGCTGGTTAGGTAGGTTTTGGTGCTGGTATGCTGGTTTAAGATGGTCCTTTGCTGGTTTATGCTGGTTTTAAGCTGGTTTATGCTGGTGCAGGACCAGCACAGGACCAGCTTAAACCAGCAAAAGGACCAGCATAAACCAGCAAAGGACCAGCAAAAACCAGCAAAAGGACCAGCATAAACCAGCAAAGGACCAGCAAAAACCAGCTTAAACCAGCAAAGGACCAGCATAAACCAGCAAAGGACCAGCAAAAACCAGCTTAAACCAGCAAAGGACCAGCATAAACCAGCTAAAAACCAGCATAAACCAGCAAAGGACCAGCTTAAACCAGCTAAGGACCATCTTAATCCAGCTAAGGACCAGCATAAACCAGCAAAAGGACCAACTTAAACCAGCAAAGGACCAGCATAAACCAGCAAAAGGACCAGCTTAAACCAGCAAAGGACCAGCATAAACCAGCAAAGGACCAGCTTAAACCAGCAAAGGACCAGCATAAACCAGCAAAGGACCAGCAAAAACCAGCTTAAACCAGCAAAGGACCAGCATAAACCAGCTAAAAACCAGCATAAACCAGCAAAGGACCAGCTTAAACCAGCTAAGGACCATCTTAATCCAGCTAAGGACCAGCATAAACCAGCAAAAGGACCAACTTAAACCAGCAAAGGACCAGCATAAACCAGCAAAAGGACCAGCTTAAACCAGCAAAAGGACCAGCATAAACCAGCAAAGGACCAGCATAAACCAGCAAAGGACCAGCTTAAACCAGCAAAGGACCAGCATAAACCAGCAAAGGACCAGCAAAAACCAGCTTAAACCAGCTAAGGACCAGCTTAAACCAGCTAAAAACCAGCATAAACCAGCAAAGGACCAGCTTAATCCAGCTAAGGGCCAGCATAAACCAGCAAAAGGACCAACTTAAACCAGCAAAGGACCAGCATAAACCAGCAAAGGACCAGCTTAAACCAGCTAAGGACCATCTTAAACCAGCTACAAACCAGCATAAACCAGCTAAGGACCAGCTTAAACCAGCTAAAAACCAGCATAAACCAGCAAAGGACCAGCTTAAACAAGCAAAAACCAGCATAAACCAGCTAAGGACCATCTTAAACCAGCTAAAAACCAGCATAAACCAGCAAAGGACCAGCTTAAACCAGCAAAAACCAGCATAAACCAGCAAAAGGACCAGCTTAAACCAGCAAAAGGACCAGCATAAACCAGCTAAGGACCAACTTAAACCAGCTAAGGACCAGCTTAAACCAGCTAAAAACCAGCATAAACCAGCAAAGGACCAGCTTAAACAAGCAAAAAACCAGCATAAACCAGCTAAGGACCATCTTAAACCAGCTAAAAACCAGCATAAACCAGCTAAGGACCAGCATAAACCAGCTAAGGACCATCTTAAACCAGCAAAGGACCAGCATAAACCAGCTAAGGACCAGCATAAACCAGCTAAGGACCAGCATAAACCAGCTAAGGACCATCTTAAACCAGCTAAAAACCAGCATAAACCAGCTAAGGACCAGCATAAACCAGCTAAGGACCATCTTAAACCAGCAAAGGACCAGCATAAACCAGCTAAGGACCAGCATAAACCAGCTAAGGACCATCTTAAACCAGCTAAAAACCAGCATAAACCAGCTAAAAACCAGCATAAACCAGCTAAGGACCAGCTCAAACCAGCAAAAACCAGCACGCCAGCATTAATATGCTCTCATACTCACTGACAGTCAAATGTGATCAAACACCTCAAGTGTAACTTCATTCAATTAAATAATTGTAATACATAGCCTAGTTCAGTTCTATTTAGTGAAGTTATTTAATATTTTAAGGAGTTTTTAAGGAGTAGGCTACTAAATAACGTGTGCAATAATGATCCTGACCATTAAAAGATAGCATTTTCTAATATCGTATTTATATTATAGCTAGTGTAGTATTTAGGGTTAAATACATTTGATTTGCATTTGGACATGATCAAACACTCATTTTTTATAGGTTTCGATTTAACGATTTAATGTTAAATAAAAAAGTGAATTATTAGTGTTATTTTATGATATTTGCATACACAACATAAGTGAACATTACAGAAATGCAAGCAAATATGGCATTTAACATAATAGAAATATTTAAAATAATATAATAAAAAAACACAAGGCAACCAGTTGTGTTCAGCATAAATTTGTATTGTATTTCTTGAATGGAGCTTTACTGAAACTCATTCAACCTCCTACAGGGAGAGAAAGATTGCAGAAAGACTACAAACCTAAAAATATGACAACTACCCAACAAACACAGAACGTTGCCTCAACGTTGCCAACCTTTTAGCAACGTTGTAACAAGGTGGCTAAAAGGTTGTTGGTTCTAAGTTGTGTGGTTCAGGTTGTTACTACGTTGTCATGATGTTGTCCTTCAACCACGGTTCAGAACATTTCTGAAGGTTGTGCTAAGGCTGTCTGGACAACCACTGTGCGACATTTTACTCGTCACTGTTCCGAAGCGCATTTTAAATTCTAATAGACCGCTGGGCTGCTATTATTCTTCAAACCAGGATACGTGAGTATTGCTTTTGATTTCTTTTTCGATTTCTCTCAGATAAATATGTAAATATCCAAGCAAAACCTACAATTTTTGTCTCCAATGTGATATTTATTTGTTCTGTTACAGAATAGCTGGTAATTCACATACCAAATGTTAATTTGCGATCGGGTTTGGTGTAATGGTAACTGTATTTCTTTTATTATTCAGATATCCTTACTGATATTTGGTGTTGACTTGTGCCTGCCTTCTGGATTCTGCGTTTTCCACTGCCCTCTGGATTTGATTATCTTTCTTGGACTGTTTTCTGCACATCAACTTGTCTTTGACTACGTTCACCTGTCCGCCGTATTCTCCCGTTCAGAGTCCGCCTCATCGTCCGGTGACCGCTGTTTTGTTACGTTCTCAGATGCTTTGCTTTTTTATTTGTAATGTAATATACATTAAACTAGTTTGTAAATGAGTTTACAGTCATTTATAAATGACTTATTATACATACATGCTGCATATACTTTATATTGCATTTTTTCTTAAATGTATACCTTTTGGTAACGTATTTTTGTAACGTTTAAACGTTCTCAGTTGCTTTGCTTATTTCTTTCTAATTTAATATACTTAAACTATAGTTTCCAAATGAGTTTCATTTCTAAATGACTTAATATATTTACATGCTTCATATTGCATTTTTTTTCTTAAATGTATACCTTTTGGTAACGTATTTTTGTAAGCATGAAATGTTTGGTATGAAATAAAGCTTGATTATATAAATTTGTATGGCATTTTTACTTTTCAAAGTTACACAAGTAGATGTTCAACAATTTAATGAACGATTTTTAATATTAAACAGTATTTAAAAGTATTATACATACTTATGTCGTGTCTGATATAACACGCAGAAAAGGCAATATTTATAATCTGGCATAAAAAATACATGTAGTAAAAACGTCGCCTCAGGGTTGCTGAATGTCGCGCAACAACGTTGCTACAACCCTTTCGCGTCTTACATTTCTACGTTGTCACAATGTCGCGGGCACGTAGTCAGCAACGTTGCCACAGTAAAAATAGAATGTTGCTGCGACGTTGCCACAACGTAAATGTGTCAATATTATGGTGTTTCTCATGCATCTAGCTGAAATTATAGTATAACTGTTTATTATCTAAAGATAAACATTAACTATAACACGCTTCGTAAAATACCACTACTGGCCAGATTTCCAAAACTGATGTGTTAAAATGTCAAAAAATTCAGTAATTTCTTCAATTAACCAGTGACTGTGCTTGAGAAGCGCTGAAATGAATGGGATTCAATGCTGGAAAGTTGGTTGTTTGTAACTATTGGCCGCTCCATTAAACGCTTTACTTCCGCATTCCTCACTTTTTATGGAAGCCTATGGGAGCGTCACAACTCTGTTTCTCAACAGCTCTGCATATTAGAGGACTTTAATTAGAAACAAGCCTGAAATACAGTCGGACTCTTATTTTGAAATGTCTCAACACTTGCTATTAAATGGGCATTACTTATTCGAAACACAAATTTAGATATTCTCTTGTAAATTAAAAAAGTAATCCATTACTTTAGTAGTTACTTGATAAAAAGTAATCTAATGACTGCTACCCCCCAACACTGGAAAATGTAAACGTCAGAAAAGTAGCATGACTTTAGCATAAAAAAAAGTGTCAATTTTTTTTGTGTTGTTAATATACTTTCCTTTATAAGAGCTGAAAAGGCTTTTAACTTTTTCTCTCATGTCCTCTCTCATCAGGTGGTCTTCACTATCTTTCTCTGTTTGGTGACATTTTATCGGCCATGCTCACATAATATAACAGCCAATATTATTTTTCCACTCCACATGGGTGGGGTCACAGGGCTACGAGTTGCGTAAGAAAACAACTTTTCTGTTTTCTCTGTCAACACACACACACACACACACACGTGTATTTGTTAGGCACACTCATGAAGCAGAGAATAGATTAGGCATTCTTTGGGTATGATTTGCGTAAAGTGATTATAAGTCATCTCAGCCCAACGAATTTAGACTTCTTGACGCCCCCTCTGTTGCTGCCCCCCAGTCAGATTCATGTAATCAGATTAAATGCTAACAGAGGCTCAAGAGTGCCTGGACACACACACACACACAATGCTACTTTGATGCCGCTGTGTCGGAGACAGACGACATTAGTCCTGTCTGCGGCCCTTCAGCCCTGGAAGCATGTCATCTCAATCTGCAGAGAGAATAAAGAACGTCCCCTCAAGCTGATGCATTAGTAAACAGCGAATGCTCACACTCCTGCAGCTGCCGCTCCCTGCCTCTGTGTGTGTTTACACTATCAAAAAGAAAGGTTTTCAATGCATCTTTGCAACACCTTTTAACAAAAGACACTCTTCTTTTCAAGCCGTATGGGGTTCTTGAGTGTTCTTGGATACAGCCACGGCTCTTCAGAGGTCGGAAAAGCAATGTTACTTTATATCTTTTGGGTTTTGAGTTACTTAAACCTCATGTTCTTTACGTTTAAACACACCATGATATGACTAGTTGACAAATCGCTGGTAAAAATGCTTTTTTGAAGGAGAAATGCATTTATGTAGTGTGAAGTCTGATCTTTGAGAAAATATAAAGGGTCACTAACTTTTCAATTCTTTTTTATTTGTATTTTTTTTAGGGCTGTCAAACGATTAATCGCGATTAATCACATCCAAAATAAAAGTTTATGTTTACACACTATATGTTGGTGTACTGTGTATATTTATTATGTATATATAAATACACACACATGCATGTATATATTCAGGAAAAATATTTTAGATTTATATATAAAATATTTATATTTATTTATAATCTAAATTGTATACAGGTATAAATATATATATATACATATAAATGTGTTTTTAATTATATACATGTATGTGTGTGTTTTTATATATACACAATGAATATACAGAGTAAACACGCATATAGTATGTAAACATAAACTTTTATTTTGGATGCGATTAATCGCGATTAATCATTTGACAGCCCTAATTTTTTTTTTACATTTTTACTGATCTGTACCATAAATTGGTGTGACATAGCAAAAAATAAAGGGAAAAAACTCTTAATAATACACAAATAGCATGACAGAGATTTATCTTCATTGTTAGACACTTATTTTCCTATCGTGTTATTTATTTAGTATGGAATTAACTTTTTTGGACAATTTCAAGACAAACTTTGACAACAAGATCAACTTTCCTGTCATCAAAATTATACCATTTTAAGAAGTGTGATATTTATATCTCCTCTATTTCAATATTCAACTGTTTTTTTAAAGATATTTTGACATAAAAACAAATCTGTGGTTAATATGTCACACCATATGACATTATGTCACACTAAAGGACAGAAATAGTAGTTATTCTAGTAGTAGTGATTTCTATTTAATTTTGAGCATGTCAAAGGAGACCTAAAGTTTAATTTTGAAACAAACAATATCAACATTTTTTTTTTAAACAAAACAAATGTTTGTTTGTTTGTTTGTTTGTTTGTTTTTTATATAATATATGGTATAATTTATATATAGAATAATGTAATAATAATAATAATATATATATATATATATATATATATATAATTTTTTTAACTATATGGCTGTATGACTCTTTTTAAGGCATCATTTTGATTCTGTTTACTTTCTGCATCATTCTCTTAGGATCTCCTCCCTTCTAATAATAATAATTCTAATAAGTCTATATTTCTGTGTCCTCCTTTTCCACTAATTTCTCTCCCTCAATTCTTTCTGTTTCAAAAACAAAGCATCGCATTACTTATTTTCATGACACTTTATAACATTACAAGTTTTCTTTAAAGGCATCCGAAAATAGTTTCATTAATGTCATTATTGCAATTAAGAACACTGTTAAATCATCAAAAAAGAATAAAAAGGAGTTAAACAATTCTTATTTAATTATTTAAAATGACTTTGTCCTCTGGTATGACATCTTTGTTCTGTGGTGTGACAGTACAGGCGTCACACCGGTGGACATTTTCTGTCACACCAAAGGACATTTCAGCCTTTTGTGTCAATTAATGACCTTGCTATTCCGAGCTAACCTGTCATTAGCGATTAACAAGACACATTTGCATCATTATCCATGATTATGTAGTTTAAACCGTTTTTTATTTAAAAATATAATTTAAAAGTGTCACACCAAAAGACAATGAAATGTAACACTTTTGTAGAGGTTTCAAAAAGTTAAATATTTTAACAATTCTGAGACAAAAATTTACCATGTGCACATGTACATTATTGTGTACACCATGAATGGGGTCCTTCAACTAATAAAAGTTTATTTCTGGAATTGGGTGATTTAAAATCAGGATATGGTGTCACACCAGAGGACATGGTTTTCAGACACCAGAAATATATGGATGAAAAAAGCGATTGCCATTTACTAAAATAGACACTTTCTGGGAGGTAATTATTAACATTCATATTATTTTGCAGAAAAATGCAATGAAACAAATCCAAACATATAATTTATTTAAATATTGTAATAATAAAATAATAAGAAGAATAAAAAGTTTTCATTAATTAATTATGTTTTTCTTGCTTGTTGGAAAAGCAGTACAATTTTGAACGCAGCTTAGTTTAAACAAAACGTTTCAGACTGCAGAAATCCATTGCATTTATTTCATTAATAATGATAATTGTATCTGCTACTTCATTAAGTAATTATATATATATATATGTATATATATATATATATATAATTTTTTTTTTATTTATTAATTAATTTATTTTTTATTATTATTATTATTAATACAAACTGCAAAAGGGAATGATACAAATAATAAAAATTAAAAAAATTAAAAATCTAAACAATTGTTTATACATTCCCTGCTACATTTGATGTAATTCTAGAGTGAATTTTAATGATATCCTCTATGGCCATTGCAGCACTGTATACAAGTAAGACATATAACAATTAGCTTGTATTTCCAAACATTGTGGATAATAATTACACTGCAATAAAAGTGAAATTATTATCTTCTAACTGAATTAGCTTTAGGGCCATCTGGAATAAGCTGGAATAAAAAAGGGCCTGTTGTTTCGCTGTGGGTGGTTTCACCATGGGCCATAAACTCAAATTTATGCTACGTGTGCATTTAAATAGACTTACAGAGTCACAATTTAAAACCATAATCACTCTCCGTAACATTCTGCTTTTATATTGGCTGATAACTTGATAGATTTTATCTTTGGCATTATTTGGTATAGCCTAACATCTTGCACTTGAATAAGATCCCTGAAGATAGCACTTAAAAGCCATTCGGAAAACACTCATTTGCAAGGAGTTCCAAAGCAGGGTTTGTTCTGATCATGGACCCTGGTGATTTTACTCTTGCCCAACTGAAAGATCAAGAAAACGGACCGTGATTACCATAACTGGTATGTCGACATGTATTTGACCAGCTTTGGCCACGAGGCCGCGTTTATGAGCAGAACTTAAGATCATATCAAGAAGATTGACACCTCATTCAAATGTTTTCATATTATGACCAGTCGTGGTAAAGACAATCATAAACCATTACAGCGCACACAGTTAAAAACAGTTTTACACATAAAGACATGAATAGTACTTTATCGTTAAATATGCTTAAAATCATGCACACTCGCTAAAGCCTTGTGGAACAACAAATTAGAGCAAAACAGCTCACATGCACAAAAAGCCTGCCACATTCAATATGTATGTAATGTACTATGCTAATATACATGTGCCCTATACGCATAAAAAACCAAAGTATACTCATCTCATATTATGTTGAGATCACATGACCGACTCAATACAGCACGCTTATCTCGGTAGCCCACATGTTATTAGAAGCTTTTATTTCTTGCAGAATAATTTCACAATCAGGTAACAGTGCAAAGGCATGGGTAACTAGAAGCTTTTTATTTTACTCAATGCTTCATCCACAACAACAGGTGTCAGCACAAGTCAAGGACAACTGACATATTAGCCAGTGCAACATCAGCAAAAATGCATCGTTTACTGATCAAAAAATATTCAGAATTAGAAAAACAAGTGCTTGCTTTCTAGTTACTGTAATAAAGCCATTTTGGGTGCTTTTGGGATGCCTAAAGAATGCTTTTAGATTTGTATGTATATATGTAATTAAACATTAAAGTGTATTATTGATTGATTGATTGATTAGTCATTGATTAATTTATTATTAATTTATTTATTTGTGACGCTGGAGCACAAAACCAGTCTTAAGTCGCTGGGGTATATTTGTAGTAAAAGCCAAAAATGATTTCTCTTTTATGCCAAAAATCGTTAGGATATTAAGTAAAGATCATGTTCCATGAAGATATTTTGTCAATTTCCTACCGTAAATATAACAAAACATAAGTTGCATTGCTAAGAACTTTATTTGAACCACTTTAAAGGTGATTTTCTCAATATTTATATATATATATATATATATATATATATATATCAGATTCCAGATTTTCAAATAGTTGTTTTAACCGTACAAACCATACATCAATGGAAAGCTTATTTATTCAGCTTTCAGATTATGCATAAAGCTCAATTTCCAAAAATGTACCCTCATGACATAATGGTTTTGTGGTCCAGGGTCGCATATGAATGTAAATTAAGAGTATGTAGTTATACATGCCTGACTATAGAATTGTAAACTGGAATGTATATTTGAAGAGTTCAGATGCAAAACCAGCTAAAACCCTTCTCAGTCAAAATGTGATAATGATACTAAATGTATGCTCTCCACACATATTATACGTCTATCAAATACTTTTACTCGCTAAAATCCCAGCCTCAGCCCAATCAGAAGTAGCAGTGCTTACATAGAAACCTATACATCGGAGGCTGATAAAAATGCATTTTTTAAAGAAAGATGTCGGATGGATTTAGGGGCTTTTGCATCTGAACTCTTCATTTAGAAATCTTGAGTATATGAAGTCATAACTCTAAATATATACATGTAAACTTTAAGTAAAAATAATAAACAGCATGGTTTTCGGTACATTTTTTGTTAATTGTATGTGTGTATGTTAATTGTATAGATCCTGGTGCAATATGGATGAAAAAAGGAAACTTTCACTTTTGCACAAGGAAACTACACGCAGAACACTTTCAATTATAAACAAGCCTGAAATACACTGAGACTCTTATTTTTAACGTTCTAAACAATTTCCATTAAATGGCCAATTTAGATATTCTCTTGTAAATTAAAAAAGTAATCCATTACTAGTTGCTTGCAAAAAGTAATCTGATTACTGTTACCCCCAACACTGGCAAGTGTAAATGTCAGAAAATAGCATGACAAAAAAAATTAAATAAACAAGTGTCTGTTTTCTTTTTATTGTAAATATCATCCTATCCTAACAAACAATACATCAATGGAAAGCTTATTTATTGTATAAATCTCAATTTCCAGAAATTGACCCTTATGGCTGGTTTTGTGTTCCAGGGTCACATTTACTCACTTATTTATGCACTAATATGTGTATATTTATTTTAAAAAGCATAAATATGTATTATTCATATAATATTTATTTACTCAACAAATATGTGTATATTGATTAAAACAAATGAACAAAAAAAATCTTTATTTATTTATTCATGCATGCATGCAACCTCGCTCGCTCTGCCTCTCTTGCTTTTTTCTCACCCTTCCTCTCTGTCCCTGCCCCCACAGGCTGTATGGGTGCAGATAGGCATCTCTGTTGGAGTCTGCCTGCGTTTCTGCAGACAAACTGCCTCCACCAGCCACGCTGTTCTCCCTGGGAACCCTCCATGAACCCTCCGCTCCTGTATTGCCCTCTCTACCCCTGCGCACGAGCCTATGCGCCAGCCTGCCCTCCGCCCACGCCAGGCTACGGCCGGACCCTCACGCGGGTCAGAGTTCAGGCTTTTTGTTCCACTGTGAAGTACAGTAAACCAAAAATAGCCTGGGCGAGGGTTTATGCCGGAGCTGTATCGCATGTGCAGTGCGACGCGGCGGCGACGGCCATCTTGCGTGGCTCTCTGCCTGCACAAATCAGCAAGGGCATGTGAGAACTCCTCTAGTAAGTGGCCTCACGTACGACCGGGGGACGATAAATCGGGAGCGGTAAAGCGTCTCCTCTCGCTGCTTCCTGCGCCTAACCTTCGGATGACCTGGAGAACTCTGGGCCGCTCAGAAGGCAGTCGTTTCGTCCGCAGCGTGCGCATTCCTCCTAGGCTATCTCGGCCATCACTTGACAGGAATTATATAATTGCTGCCTGTGATCTCATTCTCCTCAAAGAGCATTTTGAAGTTTCCTTCCCTTTCTTTCCCTTTTGGTTTCCTCTCCCACTCTTTTTAATGTTAAAATTGCTCACATTAAATCACCCTCTTCCTCCGATCCCCCCAACATTCTCTCTCTCCCAGAATTTGGCATTCAATCCCTCTGTTCTTGTCAAATTGTTTATGATACGCTTATCGCTTTAATGTGTGTGTGTGTGTGTGTGTGTGTGTGTGTGGAGGTGCATGCTGAACTGTGCTTATTTAGCAAACACAGAGATGAAGTGATACAAAGTAACATTTCTATATAAAACTACAGTGTAATGACTGTCTTGTATAGTAGGCATTAAGCTGAGACCCTGAGAACCAACCAGACCGGTATTTTATTTTTTTATTTCTTCATACTTTTTACATTTATATATTTAGAATTATAACTTTCTTTATTAGATTTCTAAATACACATTCCAGTTTACAATAATGTAGTCAAAAGTAAACTTCCTATTCTTAATTTAAATTTACATGCGACCATGGACCACAAAACCAGTGAGTTTTATACATTATCTATATTTTTATATTTAATATTTGGCCGAGATGCAACTATTTGAAAACCTGGAATCTGGTTGCAAAAAAAAAAAAAAATCAAAAAAATAAAATCAAAATGGAAATATTGAGAAAATCTGCTTTAAAGTTGTCCAAATGAAGTTTATAGCAATGCATATTACTAATAAAAAATTAAGTTTAGATATATTTACAGTAGGAAATTTATAAAATATCTTTTTGGAACATGATCTTTATCCTAATGATTTTGACCCATACAATGTATTTTTGGTCATTGCTACAAATAAACCGGTGCTACTCAAGTGTCACATAAATTAAAACATACAACTATATGTTAGAAATAAAACCATGATTTACATTTATATATTAAGTTTAGTATCTGTATATTCAGAGTTTTTCGTATATATTCCAATTATATTTATGCTTACGTTTTATATATTCTGATTTACTTTTATATATTCACAAATTACATTTATATATTCTGGTTCACAGTAAAGTATTCAGATTTTAGATAAATATTTCCTGTTTGGCCCTTAAGTTTTCATTTTAGGCCCTGGATAGAAATATTTGGCCGAGATACAACCATGTAAAAATCAGGAATCTGAGGGTACAAAAAATAAATAAATAAATAAATAAATATTGAGAAAATCGCCTTTAAAGTTGTCCAAACAAAGTTCTTAGCAGTGCATATTACTAATCAAAAATTAAGTTTTATGATATATATATTTACAGTAGGGAATTTACTAAATATCTTCATGCAAAATGATCTTTACTTAATATCCTAATGATTTTTGGCATAAAAAAACATATCATTTTGACCCATACAATGCATTTTTGTCTATTCCTACACATATACCTGTGCTGCCTGAGACTGGTTTTGTGGCCCAGGGTCACATATGTATATGCAACATTCATGTAATATATAAAAACATCATATATAAGAGAAGAAGAATGAAATGACAGTGTGTTTCTAACACATATTTGGACCGTTTATCACTTTACCACAGAATTGTTGACACATGACATCATGATGGTCAGCTAATGACGTCACAGTCACCCCATTTCTCGCGCTGCTGGGGTCTGATCTCAGAGCAGCGGTCAGGTAGCGGCCAGAACCCTTCAAGTCCGATGTGTTCAGTTGTGCTGCGTCCGTGAGGACCGTCTGAGTAATAAACGGGGGTCGCGACCTCTGCGGGTGCTGAACAGAGAGGATGACACATAATTGAGAGAAGTCGCACATCAGTTCTCTCTTTAATGTGATGGATGGGTGACTTTGAGTTGTATTCATAAAGAGGCAGATCACAGATCAGATTCCCTAGTGTTTTTTTACTGATGTTAGGCAGGAAGAACAGATCTGGGATCAGTGAGTTGGAATGTGTTATGAGTCACAGGAAGATGGTCATTCCAGCAGTATGTCTATTGTCTTATGGGGCATGAGGAATTAACTGACCAATGTCAGAGGTAATGCATTACAAGTAATGTGAGTTGCATGAACAGATGACTTTTTCATTTCACTAGTAATGCATTACTTTAAAATTTATTTAAAAAATATCTGACTTTTTTATAAATAACTAAAGTTCCGACAGCTCATCTAGGAGTGAGTGCAGAGACAGAGACACTTTATTCAGGCTGAGGCTTTTTGATGTGAACTTTGATGGGTTTTTTTTTTTTTTTTTTAAATAAGCAAAATAAGCAAGCCCAGGTCGGATGACAAACAGTAATGCAATTCATTACTTTCCATAAAAAATAACTAAGTAACACAATTACTTACTTTTTTCATGGAGTAATGCAATATTGTAATGCATTACTTTTAGAAGTAACTTTCCCTAACACTGTTACTGACACAATATTATTACAAGAATTTTACATTCTAGCACTTTTTAAGTTTTAGTAATATAGAAAGCAGTCGAATGTGTGGACAAATCTGACAGAATATGAGTTGTACTTCAACATGAACTTTATTCAAGAAAATACTACTGCTACTAATAATAATAAATGAGGACTAAAGTGTGTCTAATGTACATGTAAGGCCAGTACTATTTGAAAACCATTTATCATTTGCAGAGCTTTAAAGAAGTGCATTATAACGTTTTTACATAGACATCTATAAATTCATTACAAATGAAATTCTTTTATTACTTTATTACTTAAATAAGTAAAATGTTGAATATATAAATGTAGAATTAATAAAATAAAAAAAACCATAATGCAATAATATAGTATATTTTGGGTTGCAGTTACTTTGCTTAGCTGACAGCTTTATAAATTGCTATGAATGAATTTAGTAGCCTGTATGAATTATTTATTTATATATATTTTTTTCCTGATTTGGTTTATTTAAGTGGTCAGGTGCACTTTCTACACAGAAGGGACAAATAGTTGGAAAAAAGAGGTGTGTTTATTTGTTTTTAAATACATTTTTTTATATATATATTTTATATGGTTTGCAATTTTCCAAAATGTGTTCAGAATTTTAGATTCGTCACATATACTTAAAATTTCAATATAGTAACAGGGTTGCAAATTTTGTTCAGTTGCACTCGTAAACAATAAAAGTAAAATGCAAAATATATTAATAACAAAAAAGCAACATAATAATAATAATAATTGCAAATTTAGCTGAAATGAAGCTTTTACTAATTAGAAAACTGTTCATTTGGGATCAAATGTTATTGTACATATTATTTGTATTAATTATTATGTACATTTCCCATACAATAAAAGGGATGAAGATTAGCAACAGCAGTGCTCATCATTCACTTTTATATAGATAGATAGATAGATACATAGATACATAGATAGATAGATAGATAGATGGATGGATAGATAGATTTGTGTCAGTTGTCACTCTGAACCTATAAGTCTGAGTGCAGTTCACACATCACCATTAGGAGGCAGTAGTGTTCTTTAACAGACGCAGACGTGTGTGTGCACCTGTGTGTGTGTGTGTGTGTGTGTGTGTGTGTGTGTGTGTGTGTGTGTGTGTGTGTGTGTGTGTGTGTTGCTAGATTTATAGAGGGTGGAAATGCTGTTATTATATATATATCATCTTCCTCATCTATCCTGAGGTGGAAAAAAGCATCTTTCCTAGGGCAGGCTGATCATCTTCTGCATGTTTATGGGGAGTTTATATGCTGACATCTCTCACTCCCTCTTCCATTCCTCCTTTCCTTGGATGGAGAGGAAAAATCTGGCCTTCGCGATTTCTCTGGCTCGGGTCCGTTATGAGCGACGCCTGATCCGACTCTGACAGCATGAAATGAGATTTTAACTTTTGAGATGAAATCAACTACAGACCGCGGTGTTGTTTTGCATCATGCATGTCTGGGAATTCTTTGCAGAGGTTTGATCACGAGCCTGCAGGAGTGATGTCATGCTTGTTCAGGTCTCTGTGTGTATATATGACGTTTGGCACTGCAGGATGCTGCTCTGGCTGTGTTTCATATAGTGTTTTTTTAATGAGATCCTTTAGTTAGTCCCCAAAAACACTAAAGAAACCCTAGTACTCTGACAGTACCATCATACGCTGACAGCATCTGGGAATACCATGGTACTTGCTTAATGTCTCATGGCTCTACTTGGTATGCTAATGCTATTATACTTGTCCAAAAATCCTGGTTTTACCTTTCTTGGTACATGTGAAAAAACATGGCAACACAATTGGACTTGTAAGTGATAGAAAAAAATGACCATAATTGCATCACATGTATAATATCTTAATATTACCTTGGTTGCCACGTCCTAAAAACATTAAAACAGTACTTGATAAACAGTAAAGAAAGAAATAAAAAAAGAAAAATGCATTTACATCCAGAAATAACAAGGAATTATGTTGATACATCTGCTAAACAAACAAACAAACAAACAAATAAAAAAAGACACGCATTAGACAAACATTATCACACCTGTGTACTTGCTGAAAGAAATAAAAAATAAAGAAATAATAAAGAAAATACAAATAAAATAAAACAATTAAAGAAAGAAAAAAATATTTATTATAAACTTATTTCAATAATAATAATAAAATAAATAAAAAATAAAAACTTTATCATACTAGTGTACTTTCTAAAAGAAAGAAAAACTAAAACAAAAAAAAACAAATAAAAAAAGATGCAACATACAAACATACAAACAAACAACATATTTTACCAAATACCAAGGTATTAACGCAGTACATGCCTAAAAGCATAGTACTAACATTTTCACACCATTGTACTTGCTAAAACAGAAAAGTCAAACAAACCAGCAATAAGAAATGATCAAACCACAAACAAACAATGCATTTGCATGCATGTTTTATATTACATTGGTAAGTTGTTTAACGTTGTCATCATACCATTGCACAGAAAGAAAATGTTCAAAAACATAAAAAAAAAAAAAAAAAATTTTTTAATACCAAGGTATTACCACAGTGCATGCCTAAAAACATGGAACTAACATTTTCACACTATTGTACTTGCTAAAATAACAACAAAAACAAGGAAAAAAAAAAAAACAGTCAAACAAACCAGCAATCAAACAAATGAAAAAATGATCAAAGAAATTATCAAACAAACCCCAAACAAACAACACATTTGCGTGCATTTTTTATATTACATTGGTAAGTTGTTTAACGTTGTCATCATACCATTGCACAGAAAGAAAGAAAATGTTCAAAAAACATTCAAAAAATAAAACATATTGTTTTTTAAATACCAAAGTATTGCCACTGTACATGCCTAAAAACATGGTACTCACATTTTCACACTATTGTACTTGCTAAAATAACAAACAAACCAGTATTCAAACAAAAAAAACAAACAAACAG